>VZRX01007345.1:0-29049 GCA_013398075.1 Notiomystis cincta | reverse complement strand
TATAAACAAAACAAACAAAGAAACAAAATAATATGTAATTGTTTTGCTTGCCACTGTGTGCTACAGCAGTTTCTTCTTTGGCAGAGCCCATACTGAGTGGCTGTGCCTCAAGTTTGGATGGGTCAGTATCTGTTCATAATTTTATTCTTCTGTGAGTTGGATTAAATTACTGACAGTTAACAGTCAGAAAGATTTTTGACCACTATAAAAGTGGAACAGACGAGGTCAAAAAGGTTTCTTTTACGTTCTCTTCCTTTTCGTGACCTCTTAAGTATACAAAGATCTGGAATAATAACTGCCCAGCATGAGATTGCAAATTTTGCTACAAGTGTTGACTACTCTACTAATAGGTTGTAACTCATGAAACTACTTCTTTTCCTGCTGCAAGGAAATATTACAGAAACAGTAAAAACGTCTCAAACCCTGCTTAACTCAATCCAAACTTAAAATATTAAAGAAATTGTAGAATAGTATGGTCTCCAAACCATACAAAGCTTGCATTCCTGCAGCATGCCTACAGCTTAATGTATGCCAATAGTCTCAACAACTGCAGTGAAATTATTTGTAATCTTAGAATAGAAAAGGTAGGCAAGTGCTCTGCTGGACTTAGATGAAAGTATTCCTCACATCAGAAAACAGGGCTGCAATGCCAACTGCATTACATGCTTGAAGGTCTAAAGAGTCCTCAAAGCACTGAAAAGAAATGTCAAGTGAACTAGGGTCAGCTCAGGGTTTGAAGACCAAACCAAGCATAATTTAATTTCTTTTGCTCAGGCTTTCTCTGGAGCAAATTCAACCAAAACCCACTCAGGATATTTGATGCATCAGATAAAATGCAACAGTAAGAATTAATGTAACATTACATTCAAGTTAGTTGGAGAATTTATTTATACCTGTTCTGTGATATAAGTTAACTACCTTCAAGCTCTCTTGCATCCATGAGGTCAAAAAGATCTTGTGAGAGATGACAGGTCTCTGGTCACCATTCCTCCATCCATTTAGGAAAACAAAATCCTTTGTGCACCAGGGTAGTTTAATTAAGGGTATTCACGTCCCAGATCACTGACAACTTAAGACTTGAGTAAAGGAAAAGAAAAACAGCCCTCAATCTAAACCCGGAATTCAAGTATTTTTCCTGGGGACCTGCTGCAAATAAAAGTATTTTAGGGTGGGCTGAAATACAGTTCTATGCATTTGTGTGCTGCCAAGAGAAATAGAGGAAAGCAAAGAAAGCCTGAAAGAGTTGAAATGAATTCAAGAGTATGAGCATACAGTCCCGATGAGCAGAAGCCTGGCTGAATGCAGAGCCGAATTGCACATAGAGAAATATCCCTGTGCATCTGCGTCACCTGAAGCCATGAGGGTTTGCTCAGTGCCAGCACACAGTGCCAGCACACAGTGCCAAGGACAAACTCCTTGGGCACCTCCCATGTCTCAGGCTGGCAAAGGTGAATGGGCCTTTGTCATAACGGAGCTTTCTAGGGCAGCCTAATTAGCATCTATTGTGCAAGTCCTGTTTAAACTGTTCTCTCTGCAAGTGTGGTTTCTTCCCAGCAGGACACAGGTGGCCCAACATATTCCTGTTCTCATGTGTGGCACTGCAGCCTTAAGGAACTGCCTCATCTGCAGCAGCCAGCAGAGAGCTGGTGTCGGAAGAGACCTTCACTACTGACTGTAGCTGTTAGTAATGCCCCAGCAGCAATTCGAGTCCAAGGGAGCACGATCACGCATTCCTATAGACAGACAACAAATTATCCCCTATTCCCATCCAGAACTGGTGATCTTACAAGTCTACTGCATGAAAATAAACCAAATTTTCCTGTGACCATTGCTTCCATTTTGATAGTTGGCATTAAAAGTGAGCACATTTGAAGCCCTTGGGAGGAGCAGGAGGTAAAGTAACGCTATTATCCCAGGGATGGGTTCAGTTTTTACAGGCTATGACTCTTTTAAGAGGTTACATCATGTCAAGCTGCTGCTGAAGAAAGCAAGTAAAGGAGAGAGAAGCAATGCTAAAAGCCACAGATGACATATAGCTACCTGAATGGACAAGCCGACAGGAAGCCTCATGAAAATTTGTTACCACATGTTGTCACTTGGGTTAATTTGTGACAGTTTCCCCAAGAAAAGAGAATAGAAAAAAGTAGAGCTTGCAAGAACTAAAATGTTCAGCATTTACAGGCAGTGGGCACCCTGTTACTGTGAGCAGGAGCTGGGTAGGTCTGAAGAGCAGCCACAGACTAACACTACACAGACTTCCTGTCTGTCACAAGTATCAGCTGAAAATGATTTTCAGGTTAACAGGCACTTAACAAAATAAAACAGGTGCATCAAGACAGCCATGAAAAATTACTTGGTACTTAATGTCTTTCATGGGGATTATTTCAGTGAATTATTTCACAAATTGATCCTCTGTTCCACAGGCTTATCCAAATATCTGTCTCTGAATAGCTCAGAGGAGGAGTTTTTTACTGAGAGGATCTGTGAGTTGTTTCCTCAAAAGTGGCTGTGTTTGACATAACAATCCATGAATGTCAAACAGTCGCAAACAGCAAAATTTTTAACAATGGACATGGAACATCAGGATTTTTTTTGCACACAGTTAAACTGTCTACTTGCTGGAAAACAAAAATATCTTTAAAAGGATGTTCCTTCTTGTGTTTTCATAAGGACCAAAACAACAAAGCCACATAGAGAGGCATGGAGGAGCTCGGCTATGCTCTTGCAGGGCAGTTACAGAGCACCAACATCTTCCCAGCCCCACTCACTGCTGAGAGCCTGTTCACCAGCACAGCCTCTTCACCAGACCCCTTCTACTGAAGTGCTCAAAATGACATCAGTGTGATACAATTGCTAAAAGTTTCTTTTTCCCCTCTGCTCCTAGACAGCTTTCGTTAGCAGAATTTCCATAGTCACAGTCTCAAAGCCCCCGTTCCTTGCCAACAACATAAAGGATGTGCCTTGTGCTGCATTTCCCCCTCAGGAGAAAGCTCAGGGGGTCTCACAGGCTTTAAGGAAGCCCCTGAGAGGACGTACAGCTGCAGGATGGGACTGCCAGATCCTGCACAGGGTGAGGGAGCACTTTCTCCAACATTAGGAGAGAGGTGACTCTGAGTCACTCCTGCACTCCCCAACACCACAAAGTACAGGGTTCTTCCCATCCTGTGTCCACCCATTCTGGGATGACACAGTGCTCAGCTGGGAGGGATTGCAAGAGATCATTTAATTTTTCTGCTTGCCCAGGGCAGGATGCTGATGAGACTCTGGGCAAGTGCTTGTTCAAGCAGCCTAAAAACCCCCCTGCATCTCCAGGTATTTTGTCTCACAACATCTACAGCCCCATGCAGGAGTGCCACTACTTCTTGCTCTATGCTCTGCAAAACAGATTATCTATTTCCTTTTTCTCTTGATATTTGAATGAATTTCCCCGCCCTTTCAGAAAAATCTGAACAATATCAAGGCATTGCACCTTTCCAAAGATTTTTTTCCTGTGGCTGTTGCTCTCACAACCAAATGGCCAGGGATTCTATTCCTGAAAAATTTCAGACTTCTACTATCTACCTAATTTATATTTTTAGTTTGATGCAAGTGATTCACAGAGCCTTGGCTTGCTGCTGTTAAGAGCTGATATCAGGAGCATCAGAGCCTTCCTCAAGTTCCTCTGGCAGAGCATGACAGCATTTCTACCAGAAACCACATTTCAGGAACAAAACTTTTACCTCCTCAAAGGAGCCAGTGCTTCCCATGACACCCAAACTGCAGCAATCCCAACAGGCTACCAATTCCCAGTCCTGTGGGCATCAGGAGGCAATGCAGACCTGTTCCTTCTCCCTTTCAGCATTCACACACCCTTGGGATGAGGCTGAACCAATACAAAAACAGGACCATATTCTAGCTCCCCAGGAAAGGAGGAGACACTTCCCCAGAAAGAGCAATATAATACACACTTTTGCATCAACAACAGAAGAGCTCTACAGGCACAACTGTCATTAAAAAGGCTAACTGAGAAGTGTCTGAGACAATACTGCAAGGTCTTGACCGTGAAACCCTAAAAAAAGAAGAAAAAGAGACCAAAAAATCCATAAATAAAAAAAAGTGAAAAAGGGACTCTTGCCTGAGGGATTTAAAACATGTTATAATGAAAGCCCCAGGGTAACACTGTCTTAATTCCTTAATTTTTCACAGGAAATAAATTTATGATAATATTTTCCTGAAGTCAGTTCATTATTCTGGGCTTATTAAAAATCAATAGTCAGGAAGACTCCATTGCTATGCTGCCTTCTGTATACTAATTAAATCCTTTAACTGCATTCAGACAGAATAATTACACACTCCGGGATGCATGAGTGCCTTGTTAGAGCTTTCTCCTGTGCCTTACAGTTTCCCAGGGTGCTATTGTCTCATTTCTAGCCACATCTATCAGTCAAATGAACCTCCAGAGCACAGTATTATTTCCCCTACAACAATTATAGTCTTATCTAGAGTATCTTGACCAAAACCAGATAGCTTTTAGAAAAGCATATTTTTATTAAAACAGCTTTTTTTCTCCTTAGGATAAAAAGAAGAATCTGCATCCTAATCAAATATGAAATAACCTCATATAAACTTTACCTTTCAGGGAATTTAGAGCTTGAGTGTTTTGTTTTTGTGAAGGTATTGCATGTGGAAGAACAGCTTATTATGCCTCAGACATCTGATTTTAACACAAATTGCTCTGTGTACTAAAGAAAACGCTGTACTTTCACTTTCTCTCGTATGAGTAAACAGTTTTCCCTCCTGGTCATCTGCCTGCCTGGATTCAGTCACATAAAAAGGACACCAAAAAGCACAGTGTAGTTTTTGTTTTCATTTCTGATATATTTAACAAACATTGGCTGCTCCACTTACAACCTTCCGCAGAGATGCGTCATGACTATATTATTTAAACAGAAAATTAATAGATTGAAGCAAATGTATATTCCATCAGTAACCCCAAATTGCAGTAGCAACAAAATGAAGATTTTTAAAAAGAGCTAAGGCTTAATTTGCTCCCCACATCTGCTAGAAAATTGCTAATATTACTTGTAGTCTCCATTCTCATAGTGGCTGCACAGAGATACCATTACATCCAGATTGTTTTGGTTTTTTTCTTGACATATACACTGCCTGCAGTGTAATAGAATGAATTACCCGTTATGGATTCTTCAAATGCCCACAACTTTCAATTACTCCTCCCCCTTTTCTTTTTCAGTAATTTCCTGTTTTTTTAAACCTAGATTACTATCTATATACAGCTGTAAAAAAAAAATTCCACTGCTTGCATTTTCCTAGTATTTTGTATTGATTTTAACATGAGCATGTTTGAAAGAGTGAGGGGAAGTGCTGGAAAACATTTGTCCTAAGAATTCAGAAAAATCTAGTCTTTATTATAATTTTAACCTACTACTCACTTACCATCAAGGCAAATCTCTGAATACCAAAACTCAGACGATTCTCAGGGCAAATTTCTTAATTTCAGGTCACTACAACCATGTAAATATTGTGCTAACTGTGATGGCTGAGTTACTTCTCCCCTGTCTCTTCCAACACAACTTTTGCTCCACCATCTCTGTTATCTTCAGTTTCAATGCATCTCAATTTTAAGATTTCATTCTCAGTGAAATGAAATATGTACTGGGTAAGCTAGCATGGGTTTTCCTCTTTCCAGATAGTAGCATAAACAAACTTGGCCTTAGTGATGTGAAATCCAGATGTGTGATATTTCAAGAATACATGATTTCCTAAAGAAATGTTGAAAGCGAGTTTTTTTAAGTGTGTTGACTCAAGGAAAATTAAAAAATAAACACCAATGCACCTGCAAGGAAGATATTTTGATTGTCAGAATCAGGAAAAACTACTCTGAGGATGCATACCATCCAGACCTCCCCTGCAGTCCATGGATGAATGTGGCTTTCTCAGAATCAGGGTTTCTCTTCTTTATGTGTAATGACTGTCTCCTTGGGGAGAAAGTCCCAAAATAAGCATGTCTTACAAGCAGTCAAAAGAAAATGGCAACACTACCAGAATTAAAACACAGAAGCTGCATTGCTATCCCATCTGTTTTATCTAGCAAATTCTCCCTGCAAAACACCTCAGCCTCAGAAAAGCATTTTTTCTTCAACCTCTTACTTCACAATTGCTTCCGAACTTTCCACACCTGGCCTTCCAGGAGCAATTAGGGCAATTGAGAGTTATTTAGAAGCAGAAAGAAATAGATCCATTTGATTTCCCTCTGAAGAGACACACATACAACAAGAGGAGAGGGAAGGGAGAAGTGGCAGAGAGAAACAATGGAAACAGGGCAAGACAGTCTTTTTATCAGCTATTCTGTCAGCAATTTAGACACCACTGAGCCACAAAACCTTACCACACCAGCCTGTCACTCCTATATCAATCCTTCAATTCTTCTTTTTTTTAATTTCCTCTTTTTTTTCAGTATAGATTGTACTTAAAGAGGTGTTCAGACATTTCTAAAACACATCAAGTAGCAGCAGTGGTTTCTAGGGGCACTTGCTATGAAAGACATAGTACCATGCCTCTTTTTAATTCATCAATGTTTTGCTTATGTTCAGAGATATTGCAGACACGCACCTTCCAGCCCTCCCCAGTACCTGAGGTCAAGTTAAGGTGACAGAGGTCTCCACAGCAAAGCCACTGTCTCCTGTGCTTTACCTGAAAACAGGCTCCAGTGTCAGTGACAGGAAGTGTTTGTTTGATTTGCTCTGAAATATGCCATTAATTTATCATTTAGTAAATCTAGTTCCTCAATACCTCTGCTCCATTTAAGCAGTCAAAGGGTCCTACTACAACCACAGAAAGACACAGACTATGACAGGAGCAATTAGGTGTAAAGATTTAAAATCAATAGCTTGAGGAAGAGCTGAAATAAATGAGATGCCAAAGGGGTTCTGCCCTGCAACCTCCACTTAACGTTGCAAAGGCTCAAAGACCAGCCACCCTGGGCAAATACAGTCATGGGATTCATTTATATTTCCAAGTAGGAACTTGTCTCATATGGCTTTAAAAATATTAATTGCAACAACAATTCACAAGTGGTAATGCCTTAAGTTGTTTAAAGAAGAGTATGTTTTCCACTAAACTGCATTCCACTCAGCTTCTGCTCAAACAATAGTGGTTTTACTACCTATACTCAGCAATATGCTTTAACTTGTGGTAGATAAAAAGTCCTGCAGAAGTGCACATAGATAATATTTATTGCTCCCTTGCTGTTAGTACAAACAGGATTAGTGGCTATCAGTAAAACCACTGCTTGTTTGCAGGCTGGAGCCTCCTACACACCTCGAACCTAAGCAGGTGGGAACAGACAACAAGTTCAACCCATGACCAATCAAAACTTTAAGCTGCAGCAGACATAACCACTGGTGGGACCCTCTGGCACTATCACAGCACCAGATTTTGATATTTTTGTTTTCATGGTGCTGCACTGACACACACTGACACTGCTCAGTCCAGCTAAAAGATATGAGCCCAAATCAGGAGCCACTGGATTGCTCCTCCTTCACAACGGTCAGAGAAGGTGATCATAATGCTGGTAGGCTTCAAGTCTATGAAGTCATGTTGTTTTGCCTTCCCAGGGAGCACTTATACATGCAGCTGAATAAATTGTCTTCTAAACTTTCAGAATACAAAACTGTAAAAAAAAGTCCTGAAAAAGTATTTTGTCAGGAAGAGGATCATGGTTATGTGCACAAAGCCATTCTGTGTCATGTGTGTCACAACAAACAGCTTTGCCACAATTTCACGCTCAGACCCTTGCAGAGTCTCTTCCCAGACCTGACCTGTCCTTGCACATGTGTCACTTTACGAAAGATCCTGCCACAGAGACAGTTTGCCACAGGAGGAAAAATGTGCTACAACTTAATGTGTAGTTTTCTCCAACTGGGCAAAAAGAAGCCAAAGTAAACATCCTTTTCAGGCAAGTGAACTGAGTTGTCAAAATTGATCCCTCAGGTAGTATATAAAAGACAAAGAAACCATAAGATCTGGAGATTTTAAAACAAGAGGCTGTAACTGAAGCATCGACTTCTTGCAGCCAATTCGACTGTATTATCTGTAAGAGAGTGAAAGTAATCCTATCCCAATGAAATTCTCCTTAAGTATTCACATATTCGATTTTGTGTTGGATTTTTCAACCACAATATCAGCTTAAATTTATTCTTCATTGTCACTTTAAATATATTGGCTCGTGATCTTTCCTTATTAAAATTCTCCCTGAGCTGGTGCCTTTTCAGTGTTCCGGGCACTCCTTACACACAAAGTAGTGGATGAAGAAAACAATGTAGTTCCTTCAGTTGTGGGATTACTCAACATCAGCTACCAAATCACAACAAGGTACTGGGCTGATGCACTCTCCTTAAAAAGGTACAATACTTTTCACCCAGGAGCTAGCTGAAAACCATCACCAGTGCTCCTGCAGTGACAGATTGATGACTAGTTTGCAATGGTATGATATGCTCACACTTTGTTAGGGTCACTTGCCTGAATAATGCCTTACATGCATTAAACCACAGGTCTGGGACAGATTATGGTGAAACACATACAATGCAGTGTCAAACTGTAATTTTAGAAAATAAAAACATAATGCCAGAGAGTGTAACATCAATAAATACAACAAAAGTTTATAAGTATGAAATTAAAAGAAACACCACTATAACTCCACCTTCACACTTCAGTTATGCATGTGAAATGAACTTGCCAGGGGCAGCTGTATTTCAGTGGCAAAGGAAATGTCACAGCCTTGGAAGTTTACTCAGCTTAGAGAAACTGCAAACAGCAACAGAAGGGGGACATTGGTTTATGTTTGGATATACAAACAGAGCAGCCAGATTCAAGAATCCTATTTAGCAGCTAGATACTGGAGCAAATGATTCAAGCTACCTGGGAAGGTTGTGCTAAGGACACAGAGCAACTGTACTCATCATTGCCTTCCAGTCTTTATCCACCAAAGAGGATAAATCCAACATATGATTCCCAGCATCATAATTAGGCCACATGCCACATCACCCTACAAGTTTAAACCCATTCATTCCTATTTTAATATATCCCTGAAGTTTAACATAAGCAATCTGTGAAAAGCTTCATGTAGGTTATTTAGAAGCTCCCACTGTTGCAGGTAGCCTGCATGGTAGATTGTGCCCAGTCAGACTTCCTGGAGTTGCACTGCTGAGACTCTGATGAAGGAGAAATATTAAAAAACAGGAATTAAAAAGAGGTCTGTGGATTCACTGAAGCCAAATCTAGAAACATGACCTGTATAAGAGCTGCTTCATAATCCCTCTTCCATTTGGACCAAGGTAAGCATTACTCCTAATGTAAGTTTCACTTACTTAGGAAGCCTTGTGTTAGTATAGTGTTAAGTAAACTGAAATTCCATTTAAAGACTCGCACAGGACATGAAGAGGGGATCAAGCTGAGAAACTGGGTCTACAGGTGGAGGGATTCTCAGCTAGCCTACTCCAAAACCAGATTTTATCTTAAACTAAAAGAAGAACAAAGCAGAGCTCCACATAAGAAAAAGTCTTTTTAATCTGACTGAATAAGGCTTATAGGGAAAAGATTCAGTCACAGTCATAGGGCACATCCATCTACTCCAACAAGTGCAGTCAGATCTGAATGCCTCTCTATTGCTTGCTAGAAAAACAAACATAAACCAGCTCTGGTCACCAAAATGCAGCACAGCCCACCAGAAAATAGGGCCATAGAGCAGCTTTCTGGCTCAGATGCAATGCTAGGCCAGCATGGCAGAGAACTCCAAACCAGTGCTGGCATAATGCTCAGCCGTCTGTGCAGATGCAATCACACACACCTCAGGAAACAGCATCTTGTAGGTTGATCCCACTACCCATGACATTTCAGCTACTGGCTCCAGTTTTCTGAGATCCAGGCAGCTGTGAGCCAACAGACTGGAATAGGGGTCTAAGAACAATCCTGGGCTTGTTTAGCTGCCAAAGCCCTAAAAACACTGTCATCTTTGCTGTTCTCAAGTGCCAGACAGCAGGTGTGACACGTGATACGTATTACAGCTACAAAGTGGAGAATGAAAAGTTATCTTCTCTCACAATTTTTTCTTCCTTCTTTGTGATTAAATGCATTTATGCACATCCCCCCACATTTACACAAAACTATCAGCGCATCTGCTCTCTATTTTACTATTCAGTTCTCAGAAAATCCCAACTTGTGAACTAAAGCAGGGTGATAAGTAGTTTAACACATCAGACCATAGTCACTTCAGCTGCAATGGATTTTTAAAGGACAACATTCAAGGCCCATGGTGATCATTCAGGCTGTCAACACACTGCTAACAATCAGTGAGCACAAGAACTGAGAGGGCTGCACACCTGTCATTTCAAACTGCCAATAGATTCAAGTGCTTTGGAGAAGGTTGTGCTTGACTAAGTTTTTTTTTCATTTCAGTGGACATTACCCAAACAAAGGCCTTACTTGAGCTGTGACCCAAAAGAAGACAGAACAAGGCTCAGCCCCAATGGAATTCAGATGAATGAGGCTCTCAGTAAAGAATTGCAGTGGTGGTGATATCTTTTATTAGACTAAGTTGTACAGTCTAGACAAAAAGTGTAGACAAGTTCTTTTTGGCATCTAAAACAGAAGTAGAAGATTGCAAATGCAAGCACATGCTGAAAACAATCACAGTTTTATTAGATATGTATCAATTTGATCATCTTTGAAAGTAAAGTTATATTTACATTCCTGGAGCACAGGGAGGGAGGCAGGTGAAAAAGCAGTTGTTTCAGTGTCGCAAACCTACAAAAAGACTCAAGTAAAAGATAGCATTTTCCAGAGGCTAAAATATTGCCTAGCATTCAGACAGCAGAGCCATACTTCAGTATGTTTTCTCCTCTTGTGCTTTTTATCACCCTTATCTCATCTTTATTTCTATTGCTCACTGGCTACAGCAGGACTGTTTTGGGCCCCAAGCAATGCAGAGCACAACCCCAGGCCTTCATCAGTGATGAGGCACCAGCCCAGCCCCATGTGTGCTTTACTTAATACAATAAGCAAGAGGATGAACTACTTTCTTGGGCAGTGTAAAACTATGCTGGCTTAAGGTGTCAACTTTCTCCACCAGAAAGGTCAGTATCCTAGATGTTAGATTATTTCATGCCAATGACTGTCCCGCAAACAGAAGCAGACCTGTTTCATGACTGTGTGACTTGAATGGAAGCTGGTGCAATGCAGTTGTTGCCTACAGCTCTCCCTGTTGGGTCTTCCTCTCAGTCCCTACTCCTTGATTCTTGCCACAGAGGGGTGGTATGGGAGGTTGGCTCCTCAGAGAAACAGCATCAAGTTATTAATGCTGCATCCGTACAATACCTGGTCCTCAGGAACAGTGAAATACAACCACAAGAAGCACCAAGCATCTGTTGGGTGTTTTTCTGCCCAGTGTAACAGCAGTTGAGTTGAGATTTTACTACTGTTCCAGTAGGGAGAGATTAACAAAGAAAGGGAGCTACTCTACAGGCAGCATAAGCCTCTCTAGGATGGTGCTGTCTCTAACCTCAATTCTTTCTACTTTGCTGGCCAAGTTAATTGAGGGCTAGAGATGAATGTTCAGTTTGTCACGAGGCTGGTCTAGTTAAACTCACAGACCCAAAATCTATCCTGCCAGGACAAGGGGTGAGCCCTTTCCACTGTGTTTAGTCATGAGTCAGCCTAATACGATCAGAAGAGTTTACTCTGAAATCTAGGTGCACCGCAGGGTTTTTTCCAATTTTTTGCAATTCTCTCACACACTCAGACTTCTCACTCTTCTTACAGCTAGCACACAGTAGACACACTTCCACATCAGTGGCCATCTTTCTCCTCAAAATGCTTCTATGGAAAGCTAAAGAGACTAAGCTAAAGCAGTGCTTAAAACCAAAGGGAAACAGTGAAAACCATCAGGTGGCCTCTTGACCCTTTGAACACACTTGTTACCTATGGCATAGGGAATTGCACTGCTTCGCCCCAGGCCATGCTACAGAGCTGGTACCCACAAGAGCATCCCAGGGACAGCAGTACCCACTGCCCTTGTGCCACATGGCCCCATGCCAAACGCAGAGTTTACTCGCAGATGTCTGCATTTGTTCATGCTCATCTTCCTCACATAGGAATAGTCCTGCAGGGACAAACATATCTTGTCGCTCACTGACAAAATGACCTAGTGTTTGTCAGTGCAAAGGAAGTTCACATTGCAGAAAGTAGCACTGTGCAAAAATATCCAGGTAAGTTTTGACAGAGATCAGCTGTTAAAGTTACTGGTAATTAATTAAATACTAATAATTAAAATTGTTAGACTAAATCAGCTCAAAACCACTGTTCTAATATCTCTGACTGCATTCAAACACATAACTGGGCCTTTCAAATCTGAGGTCTCTTCTCTGCATATCACTATAGCAGGGTGATCTAACCTCCATGACCAGGAGCGAGCTGTCACCCATAAATGGAGCTCAAGAGGGTGGCAAAAGCACAGGCAGTTGAGAATCCTGGGAAATGAAGATCCCAAGGAGAGGACACACACTCTCACCTTGTGCACACACATGGCCAAGGTTAGCTGCCTGCACATTTCCCCCAGAGTCCTTCAGGCAGACAAAGCACTTCAGAGGCCCTGCAGCAGCAGCCTCAGGGATGCAGGGTACCAGCTGCTCACATATGGTCATCATATGAATCCTTCATCTTTTCTGTTAAAAAATAGAAATTTGAATCCCATGCGAAAACTGTGCCGTCGGGCATTCCTACCCTGACTCAAGGAAGAGTGGCTCTGGGAATCACAGAAAGAAGTCCCAGGCAGCCCCACAATCCTGCCCACTCAGCAGGCAAGAGGCCACTTCTGCCCTCACCCGTGTATATCAACATGAAGAAGGCAGAATGTTTCATAAAAGGGGGGCTAAGTCCATATGTGATGGAAAGCACCTCTGAACAATTTTAGCTTGCAGTCTAATGCCTGTCAGGAGTGAAATAAATACAGCTGACATCTACATGAGCAAGAGAAACTGATAGTTGCCCAAGGTCATTCAGGCACATTTGACTTTTTACACATTTTCTTTAAAATAAAAAAAAAGCTTTATTGATGACTTGCATTTTATTGATGATTGTCTTGAATATTTTTTCTTTTTATTGTCATTTTTCAAGGCTATAGGTCAAAGCTAAGAAGGGTAATCAAGCATGAATGAACTCAGACAGCATGAGAAACAGAAAAGAGCAACACAAACATTTTGACCCACATGCAGTGATGATCAATAGGGAGCAGCATGTCTTCTGTTTTTCACTGTCCTTGCTGATCACAGCTGTAATAACTAGCACTATACAGCCAAGAAAGGTCTGGCTTTGTTAAATGACAAAACACATTGCAAAGCACTGGCAAGACACATGGTTTAAAATAACCACCATCAACAAAAAGCCTACAAAACAATGGCAAGAAAACCACAATGAAAAAAAAAAAAAAACACAAAAATGAAAGAAAAAAAAACATACCAAAATAATAATAGGACCATGATTTTTCTAACCATTTATCTAGAAGAAAAAACATCTAGCTTCAGCTAATATATAGGAATTTTCTAGGATTCTCCTCAAAGAACAGGTTTCATTTTCCACATTGTCCATGAAACTGGATATTTTCTTTTATCAATATTTCCCAACTCACTCTACATTTTTACTGGGCATCAAAACTCCAGCCTACAAAGCATGCACAAATTTGTTTTTGTAGCTCCACAGGCACATTAATAGGATTGTGAAACTTGGAAATAAGTAACTTTCAATATCAAGTTTTTCTAAAAGATTGTCACAAACCAGTATAAAATGTTATCCAGAATTATTCTAACTGCAATCATCCGTGCAAGTAAATAGGCAGAGCTGTCATATATTCGCAGTTATGATAACTGCTCTTTCACTCTTTGAACAAAATTTACTCAAATGGCAAGGGACTGTCATCGAGGCTAGTTACAAAGTCTGGTTACAAAGTTACAGAGCAGAACCTACCTGTCAGCCCAGAAAATCTGAGATGACCTTTTCATTCATCAGGGAGAGCAAAGATTAGCAATTGATTCAGGAATCTCTGGCATCTAAGTGATGCACAGCTACAGATGTAGACCATTGTACCCATCACCATAAGGCAGCCAAGGAAGCTGTGCAGGGGAACTGTGGTAATGTTTTAAATATTCTTGTGTTCATTTCAAGCTGTCATCTGAATTGTACTACCTCTTAACAAGAGACAGATAAACCCTGTGCACCTCACTGTGAGAGAACCTGATTTTAAGGAGAACACAACTATGGTCTGGACAATAAATAAGCTCCTAGGAAAGAATAGATTGTTTCTGAGTTTGACAGAACCCTTCTAGCTTTAATTAATTTAGCTTCTAAAAGTGACAGGAAATTCTTTAAGGCATTATTTGGAGTTATTTATCCAAAGAGTGCTTCAGGGAAGTTGTACAATTCATATATTACAACAAGTACCAAAGCTTCAGCAGTTGCTTACTTGAGGGTTATCAACAAAACTGAAATATATTCTACAGGTAAAAATGCACTGCTGCTACAAGATAACCTTCAAAGTGTTATGCCAAGATACTGAATCTGTTAATTAACTAGGACACTAGGTTCTAAGGAACACAGCTGGTAATGGTTCTGTCCAAGTGGTGGAAGTATTTGATGAGAGCCAGCAAAGTATGACCAAGAGAGTCAGCAAAAGCCAATACAATGGTCTCTGTGTTGTTTGTTCTGCTAACTCCACTAATTAATTCCACTGATATCTTTAAGCAGTTCCTGAAAACAACAGAACTGTGTCTTAAACATATACAGCCCACAGCTAGGATCAGGAAATGAAAAGTTATCTTGAGACAAAATTTTATTTGCGTAGGCTGCACCAAGTTGCCCATTTTATACAGTTAATAGCTTTGCCAGAGTTGACAGGCAGCAAAACATTTCTTTACAAGACAAAATGTAACAAATGCTTGGAATGGGCACCTGCACTTGGGCCTAAAGGCCAATGTGTCTCAGAAATTAAGTCCTCTGCTTAGGAGTAGGGATCTGCATATGAAGACATATCTTATGGGCACCCCATGAGATGGGCAACTGTGTGAATTGACACATGCAGGTAACCAGGAAACACCATCAACCACAGTTGAAATGCAGAGTAGATTTATTTCATTACCTTGCTAACAATGCCAGGCAACAGAGACAATGAGGGGACAGGCTCCCTCAGGCTGAATTTATCCCCCTGTGGGGGGGCTCCCACAGCCTGCCTCGGTATAGGAAAGGGTTTTATGCATGTGCACCCTATCATAAGGCTGTGCTTTTGTGATGTCTCTCTCTCCCAGACATGTTTGTGAGAGTGTATTATCTCTACACAGGTATTCCACTTTTCAAAACAGGCAGAGGATGAGCAACATTAGGCATAGTAAATGGAGTTTCCCCACACTGACATTCTTAGCATTCCCAGCTGCAAGGTCAATTTGAGCGAAATTAATCCCTCCCTGCCAAATCTTCCAATTGTAGCCTTTTCCTCCCAACAGCAATACAGAGACCAGCCAGTATCAGTTGTGTATTCATAATGGTGCATCTGATCAACCCACTGCACTGAAACAAGATCAGAGGGAGTGCTTTATGCAGATCTGAGCACATAGGAGAGGGTCCTGTGCCCAACAGTAATAGATTTACTGGATTTGTAACTAGTATAAAAGATAATCGATATTAAAACCAAGAAAAAGGTTTTCACTCAGCCACAGATGTTACACCCACCCAGGATCTTAGAGAACAGAGAAGACCAGCCACAAAACTTTTGGTCTCTCAGATGGGTTGGGAGACTTGTGAAGGAAATCTGCACTCCACATTTTCTGCTTCCTCACATTTACCCTCTTCCCTATGTATGTATCAGGTTTAATGCATTTCCTCTATGGCATCTCCAGCCCAGATGGCCATACTACATGATTTTCCTCTCCAAGTAATGGATTGGTATTTCAGAGCAGGCACTCCAGTGCAGAGTGTGGCACAGCGCCCCGTGGCCATAGTGAGCCCTGACACGTAGGGGCAGCAGGGCCGGACTGCTGGGCAGGTGCAGCACCAGACAGATTTCCATCACAGCCATCTCCCCAAGATGTGCCAGGAGTTGTCCCCTCATGACAAAAAGCCACTGTTCCACTCTCCACTCCAGGAACTGTGCAGCCAATGCTATCACCGCTCTCATCACTCAGCCACCTGCGTACAGGCTCTTGGAGACACCAAACCGCTCCACTGAACACAAAGAAGCCTTCATATGGGAGGATTATCTGAACAAAGCAGTGTACTGGGATTCTTGTAAATAGCATCATCTTATTTACAATATTGGGACTAACACCAGTGCCAGGACAGATGGAGTAGCTGAGCAACTACTGATGCTGGGAGCAGACCAAATTCACTGAAGAGCACTGCTGCAAGACTGTGGTTTCCAAAGAGCCAAGACCCGGGCTACCCTGTGTGTCTTGGAGGTGTTTCCTTCTGCCTGCAGCAGTGAATTATCTGTCACCTACCACTTCATTCACAGGTGGATATAGATGGGGACAGTCATCCCTTGAACAGAAGGGATCCCAGCCACGGGTGGTGGCCAGCCTAGCTAGCCTGTTGAGCAAGCTGTACTTGAATATCCTGAGAGAGGTTGTGGATTTCCCCCATGAAAAACAGAGCAGGAGCAGCCCTGGAGAGGAAGAGGAAGAAAAGTAAATCACTAGTGAATGCAGGGATAATGAGTGGTTCTATACTGTTCTGTTCTTCTCATTGCAGTAGTTGTTTCCATGGGTGATATTACAATACAAAGTCATAAAAGTAAAGTTCCCTAGACTTTGGTCCTCGTTCTTTGACTTTTCTAGAAAACTAATCTTACCTTTGCTGGTGGCAGTTTACACTTATCTGTCATTATCTGTTGCTGAGTGATTCATTTTAGCTATATTATTCCTATTTTATTTTCCGTTCTGAAAGGACGTTCCTGTAAATGTTTCATACAGCAGTAACTCTATCTGATATTATCACTTGTCAGACTTTAAAAAAGAAACCTTATTAACTAAAATCTGAAACTTGTACTTTTCAGTTGTGCCAGATCTTAAATGGGCAGAAAGATATTATCATTCACTGGAATATAAACCTTCATGTTGCTACCACTATCCTCTCACGGTCCTGAGCATGAAGAACTACAATTATCTCATCTTTGCACTTCAGGATCTGAAACCCCAAAGTTCCAGTGGGACTATCTTCCTCAAAGAATGGACTAATAAACATCATCAGACCACACTGCAATGTTAGTTAGCTTAATTAACAAGTAAATAAACCTACTCACTGTTCAAACACCTTTTTAATTAAAATTCCTGTGTGAAATTTACTGCAGTTATAAACCAGAAGTGTAATTAGTAGTGTGGCATAGACAGTTAGGACTTGGGTCATAATTAAAATAAATACTGCTTATTAATAAATAAATTGTCAACAAGCCAGTTTGGTGACTCAATAACAGCTTAATTCTGATTGTTTGTATCTTATTAAAATGAAGAATCTAAACTTAATGTAACATGGGCAAGAATACAAAGAAAAAAGGTGTCTGCTGGGTTTTTCTCTTTCTCTAAAACTGAAGACTACTGAAATAGGTAGTAACTTTTCTGCCTATTTCTCCACCAAGGCAAATTAATTAGCTCCAGCAACACTCAACATGAGGCTCTGGGGGTTTTGTGTGATGGTACCAGGCTATTTTTGCTTCAGCTGCATTCAACAGAAATGCCTTCACAAAGATTCATGGGAAAAAGGAAGGAAGGTAGAAATGTCATGTACATCAAAAGACATGAAATATTAATAAAGTAAAATCTTGCAAAGAAGCAGAGGTTTCCTTAGCAGTGCTCTAGGCTTGAATTCCTGGACCTAAATTTTACCTTCCTTCCAAACATTCCCTAAATTCCTTATCCAGAGCTATGCACCTCTCCATTTGATGCAGTGGTACCTGCAAGTTGCATCCCAGGTTCCTCTGGCTTCTCATCCCAGACCACTTGCACAGGAATTTCATCCTGCCTGGTGCAATCCTAACCAAATGCTAATCCTTCTTTAAATCCAACAACACTGCAAGTGCCTTTGTGATTGTGGTAAACCATAAATCAGGCAAACACAAGAGGCATGAGCTGATCTGTGGTTTTCATTCAAACAACTCACACTGGTGACATGGGACAACTCATCAGAGGCAGCTCTACTCTGGGAGAAAAGCCTTGGAAGCACACACATAAATGGATACAAAAACCAACAGGGCTTTGGTCTGAGCTGAAAAACTCAAGCAATTATTAAAGCCATTTTTCTTTAAAAGCAACCCACTCATGTTCAATCTTATCCACAATAACCCCCACAGTAGGTTAGGGGTGAATGTGGCAACTGGGCTCTTCAAGTCAATCTGACACAGAGGAACATCTCAGTTTGCCTTTGATTGCCCTGATACCCCATAAAATAATTTCAAAAATCTAGGCGTTTTGAGGTTTGCTTTTTTCAGATATAATATGTTGACATGTTGGAGAAACAATCACTGTCCATGAGACACCACACTGAAATCCAGGTGGCCACAGCTTTAAACCCTTCAAAAGGCATTTCTGCTTAACTTGTCTAGTTTTGCATCAGTAATGTAGCAGCACCAGTTTCAGATTTCCCTGGACTGTGGCAAGCAAAGGACCTGCTGGGCATCCAGACACTATAAATGAGGACACAGCTACACAGAGACCGGTGGCTCTCTGAATCAGTCGAAAGGGAGGTAACCCAGACCTTGTAAAAACGATGCCTGGGCATGACCGTGTTTTCCAGACACAGATGTTTAACTGGGCTAAACTTTAACTGTGCTAAACAGTCTGCAAAGCTGACTGTTGGGTTTTCCTTTTGGCCACTTCAACCTCCTACAAGTCTGTCCTCACTGGAGGAGCACAAATGAGATTAATGATGGCATGAATGAGATTAATGATGACACACAAGTAGGCTGTGACAGCTAAGGTTTAAGGGTTTGTGAATTTTTATGTTAATCACCTGCTTCCTAAAACATCAACTGAGAATTTGCACCAGCTGAGAAAGGTGAGAGAGAAGAGTCTTTATCAGGTCCAAGGAAGGAAACTGCAAGGCCTTCAGTAGAATTTGCTGTTCATTAAGGATACTCAATCACAAGCTGAAAATTTCAGTGGAACAGTAATATATATTTGTAATGAAGATCAAGAGTCCAAGGAGCAGTACACATAAAATGGCAGTAATTACTCAAGGAATATAAAGAGGAGGAGATGACCTATAAAAAGAAAAGAAAAAACAAAACAAAACAAACAAAGAAACCCAACCCAGGCAAAAATAACTGAAGGCCTGAAAGTCTAAAACTCACCTCAAGCCAAGTCTTACGCAAGGAAGATGATAAATATTGGCAATAAACTTAAGAGCAGTTGTTCACTTCATGTCTCCAAAATGTAATGTTGATGCACCAGTAAATGTGGTAGTCATTGGTTTTCTTCCAAAGACCTTGAAACTGACCTATTTTCTCATGAAAATAATCATGTTAATTTATTAATTTAGGAAGTGCATACTTTTTCCATAACGAAACAGCAGCCAGAGTTGGACTGCTAGGATACAAACAAAATATTTCACTCTGTCAGGCAACTAAGGAAAAAAATTGAGTACAAAAGGAAATGTTTAAACATCTATGAAGACCTTTTTAAAGATGGCTTGACAAGATTTGCATGTATCCAATTGCAGAAGATCAAAGCTGACTAGTGACTTAGAGTTACCTTACTTCCACTTTTGGTTCCTGTTCCCCAACAGAAGGGGACAAAGACAAATAAGGTTAAGAAGACAAGTACAGAGAGAAAATTCAATTAATTTTCAGCAAACATTACAGACAATGCTTTGTGCCCAATGTCATTTACCCCCAAAGCAGCTTAAGCACCAACTCCTGACAACGTTTTTCATGACAATATGGGACTGCATGAAAAGGGAGTCAAGGCCATATGAAAGAAGGAGTTCTGGTGCTTCCATGACTTGCAACTGACGAAAGAAAAAACTCGTCTCCTTTGGGGTTTATTCCATCAGTAGCAGATATATTTTAAATGTTCTGGTTACTCCAGCCCATGGAGTCTCTCACTTATCTAGAAACAGTTACTGTTTACTAGATGCAGCATAAAAGGAGACACAGGATTATCTTAAGTGGTAGCCTTTACTGAGATTCCAAACACTGCTTAACAGGAAGAAAATTTTAGTGAAGCATCCTGCCCCATAACCCTCTTCATTGTAATAGAGGACTAAATTTGTTTATGTAATTACAGTACACAATTTTATCGAACAGCAAAAGGCATAAACTCTATTTTGCTCTATTATTTTGCATACCTATGACTACTTGAAGTGATTAAAAAAAACTTCACACACAAAACCAGAAAATAGATGGCATCAGATGAGGATGGCACATGAAAGCACATTACAAAAACAACTGAGTCAGTAAATGTTAAAGAAAAAAAGACATTTTTATATCTACATTTTTGTATGTATGTATTTAGTTATCCTATTAGTTGTATCTTATGTTCTCGTTTAGTTTAACTTCCTTGAGCTCTAAGCTTGAATTCCTGGCCCTAAATTTTACCAGTAGAGTTACTCCACATTCATAAGAAAAAGTACTTCTGCTGCAATGTTTTATATACCCTGCAAATAGTCTACTTAATTTTTTGTATTCCATATTCATATGCCCTAAACAGAAATCTGGATCACGTTCTCAGTAAGATACTCCTGGCTGTGACCATTGCTCTGCCTCAACTCCTTTTATCCTGCCTGGTCCCATGGGAAACAGACTACAGTGCACAGTACAGACTAGAGGTCATCACTCAAAAGTATCCCTTTCCATTTACCTTAGATATCTAGAAAATAAATCAGGCAGTGTTTGTGGATCCTTTTTAGAAGGTAAAGCCTGCTCTTAGCACAGAGAGCATGGATATAATAATTTTTCTGCTGACTTTCCACCTGATTTTTGAAGCAATGTGTCCTATTTACCAAAAAGGATTTTATGCCAAGCACCTTACTACATGACTAAATTCTGCCTCAATTTGCCACAGAAATACCTTAAGCATTTTGCTTTTACTCTGAAGTTATTATTGTTTTTACCAATTCACTTTGCTTGAAAAAGGACACATATTCATACAGTCCCATAGATGCTTCCATAGGCAAGGTCTTTGGCATCTGTAACTTCAAATTTTATATTTGTATTTCTTCCTTTCTGCATACTAGAAATTTGGAGCAATGATACCATAAGTAATAATTCTAAAATCTGGCAAACCTGCTATGTAAAACATAAAAAGAGATGATTTAGGATATCTAGATCATTGCTTTTCACTATTTGGCTAGGACATTTAATTTACAAAAGGCAGAAACAGAGGATTGGAATGAGAAAATTTTCAAACACAGAAAAGGATTACAGACTATTTTTATACTGAGGGATCAGCCTTCTCTTACTAAAAGCACATGTCTAACAAAGGTCAATGCAGTTTATCATTTAGAGTTCTTTTGTACTTCTTGGAATACCACGTTCCCTATTATTAGCTTTTGCAAGTAATGATTGTTTGTCTGTGAAAGGTATCATCCTTTTCCATCCTGGCAAATTACAGACACTGGCTGTATGTATCTCCAGGTCCCTCTCAAAAGCTGCAATGTCACAAGCCCAGGTCATGAAAGAAAATGCTAATGACAAAAATTTTCTATACCATTATCCCCTTGGTATCACTGGCCATCATTAGCCTATCAAGGCTGTCTTCTGCTTCTTTCCATAAAGAAGGGGAATAGTCTGTCAGACTCAAAACCTTACCTATCAAGAGGCAGAAGGCGTAGGTAATATCTAAAAGCCCATTTAGCTGACATGTTTTTTTCTCAAGGACACACAGCTTTTCCAGCACAAATGATAAACACAGGACAAGGACAAACCTTCCCAGGAGTTAGTCCAAGGCAATGGCATGAGTTTTCCGGGTGTTTAATCATCACAACATTGTGATCTTTGCTCCAGGGAGAGGCACATCTCTGATGTTTTCTTTTTCAGTCTCAGCCCAGCACAGTGTATGTTTCAGCAGCTCTCCATGGCACATTTTACTCTTGGGGAGGAGATTACTGTAGACACAGCCAGAAGATGCTCAAGATCCCATGCTCCCTACTGCTGTATAAATTCCTATACAGAACAAATATTTACCGTACTTCAGAAGTTAAGATAACCTGTGCATAACTGCTGGAGTTCAAAACCCCTGCTCAGACTAAGGCAATGTTTTTTCACACACTGGAGATATATCCGCAGCACCTGTACCTGTACACAAGGTATCACAAGTGGATAGCAGCAAAGGCATACACCTACTTACTGTGTAATCTGCCAGGTTCCCTGGAGGATATCTATAGCCCAGAGTACAATTTTGTAGCTATTAATATCCAAGCTAGCTAAATTAAAGCTAGCTCATGTACAACTGTACGTGCTGCAATCACGCTTTCAATCACAGGACAGAAAATATCACCAATAGCTTAAAAGCAGACTTAGCAACAAACACCAAGGTTTTTATGGGCACGCCTGCCTGCACAGACAAGCACAACTGGCTTCAGTATGCACCTGGAGGACAGCCAAGGCCTGGCCATGCACGCTGTGAGGACACGAGCACCGCACTGTAGCACAGCAGAGCAGAGCAGCACAAACCCACCGGCACGAGCACAGCCTCCAGAGTACCCTGTTTCCGAACAGCACAGTTTTTCCTCAGCGCTGGAGCCACCCACCACTCCCCAGGGTGCTGTAGGTAAACACTGTACACATTTTCCAGCTGTGGCTGAAGAGGGTCCTGGTGCAAGAATACGGTTCTTCTCCACAGCAGAAGGCTGTGGGTTACTGCTCAATCCAGAAAAATTTCTTACAGCATTATTTTATTCAGGCAAATTATTAAATCTCTCCTGTGTCTCAGTTTTCCCACCTATAAAATTGGTGTATCTAGTTGACAGAAGCTCACATTAGAGATTAAAATCTCTAGATAAGTGCTTATTAAATATGAAGAACATGTAAAAGTGCATACAGAATGGTTATCACGTTATCACATCTATGCATTATTTTTGTGTGCCTTCTGTAGATTTTAATGCTTATTTATTCTTTTAAAGAATAAGAGATATAGAGAAATGCAGTCTTGGTTTAGCTGCTGCAGGTAGACATTTAAAAGGGTTAAAGTGTAGGTATCTATTTTGATTAATCAACAACAAAAGATGGATCTTTCAATGTCACTGTCTCTGGCAACTAAACCAGTTTAAGAGATACTAGTTTCTTCTGCCTGCTTTTCCCTGATCCCCAAGTTGGATTTATGCAACCAGTTTGAGATGTATAGTATAAACACGTCCAGTGAAACTACCTAGGTTAAATTTAAAGAAAAAAGGAAACAAAAACCAACACGTACACACCCGTTCCTTTCCCAAAAAAGAAAGAGGAACAAAAAGTTAATCCAAACAAATTTAACAGGCTGGTTGAGTAAGAAGCTTTACAAACATGGTGGGATAGCTGGGGCACCCAAGCTCCCACACAGAAATGCTGAGCTACTATACTCTAATGTAGGTTGGGGAAAACAGCTGGGGAAACACAATGACAAAAATCTCCTGGGCTGACTACAAACCCATCTGCTAATTTCATAACTTTTTTCAATTTTATTTTGATGAGGCCCTCAGATACATTTGGTCTGCATAGGTAGGTCTAGATGTGGACATCCCTCTCTGCTACCCAGCATACCCATGCAGAGTTGACGCATTGTAAAGACCAAGAGGAAGAAGCTTCATGAGCTCAGCAACCCAACATTTCTGGATGCAGGGAAGACACTGAATGCACATCACAGCAGCTGTGTACACTGTGCCACACATTAGCTGTAAACCCACATGCAGGCACACTACCAAATACCCAGTGGTTTCAGGCTTTCTCTCACGCTGCTGCCAGGCAGGTAGGGACAAACTGGTGCCACTGGCAGCCACTTGCTGCCCAGAACTTCCAGTCTCCAGGTGTCCTGATCCAAGCAGCAGAAAACAGCTGAGAAAGAGACTGGCCTTTGTAATTCCCATTTTGGACATAAAAAGGGTATCCAGCACAAGTTTGTACATGAATCCCCAGGAGCATCCTGCAGCCTCCCATCTGGGGACTGCACCCAAGCACAGGGGAGTGCAAGGTCCAAACTGCACTGCGAGAACATTGCCAAGAGAAGGCAGCCTGGGCCACTCCTACATTGCACGTATAGAAAGGGAAGTATCTTAGAGGGGAACAAATGCTACAATCCAAGTGAAACAGATGGCGTTCAAGCTCACACCCAGCAGAGTCCTGCCAAACTAACTTGAGACTACTCTCACTCCTCTTACCTTCTTATCTCAAAAACTGCTTTTAAAAACGCACTTATATGCAAGTCTTTTCATAGTATATAGCTTACAAGTTGTTGGAACTGCGTGCCCTCTGAGGACCATTGGCCAGGCACTAGTCAGACAAGAGCCCATGCCCAGGAAGACAAGAGGCCTTTCCCAGCTGTGATGTTACACCAGGTTTCTGCCATAACACCCATCTCCCAGAAACAACCTCCCATTACTCAAAGATGCCTCTAGCCAGGGTGAAATTTTACTACATGAAATGAAACTGTGAAGACACACCACTGAGATATCACAAAAGCAGGTTAAATCTCGCAAGGAGTTATTCAAACACTGCAAGGGAAAGCAGTGAACATATACAGCCTACATTGCCCCGGTTTGTTTATTTTCATACACCTATTTTGAAAGATATGTCAAAACAAACAGAAGACCAGGAAAATATGTGAGATGCAGTTTCTGCAAGTGTTACATTTTAAGCTAAAATACAGCCTAATTGCTCAGTAGAGGTTATGCAAAAATAACCTGGCTTACCATCAGATTTCAAACCTTTCCAGCCTCTGTGACTTAAAAAACTTGTGTTGACTCATCAACCCTGTCAAAATCAACAATTCGAAAAGCAAAGTTTATATGTGTTGTTAATTGAGATGTTTCTGGTTACTGCAAAGCCATCAGGACTTTGCATTTATATTCTGTGTAATTTATCTTTTGTCTCAACAATAAACGAACTATATATCCATTTTATTTGACATGAATGATAATTCCCAGTATAAAACTCTGTTATTTTGAATGAGAACTGAATGCATGCAACAATTTCCTATTTAATATGCAATTGTTAATAAAAGGAGAACAAAGTTCCTGCTAAAATATCCATAACACAAATAATTGAGCAGGAGAGGCACCAGTGCTAGAATTCTCAGATGCCAGATCCTGAAATTCCTCAGATGCTGGAAGCTAAGCAGATAGAACAACAAGGTGCCATCTGTTTGTATTTATTGGCAAGGAAGAAGTGGTTTATGTAAATTAACTGCTCCAGATGACATCAGACTCCCTTATTCCATTTTGTCTTATTAGTAGAAGATGAAAATCGCTTCCAATGCAAGTTTGGTCCAGCTTCCTACACAAGCAAAAATAAAAAACTTCCAGACAGCCAAAAGTAACATTTGAACAGAGGACCTAGTCATTCGGTCAGATGACCTGGAATTTATGTTTTAGAGGTGTACAGCAAATGGTGCCACATGAATACTGCATCTGGTTAGGGAGGCCATTCTCAGGGTTTCAAAACTACTCACCAAAGAGGAGAAGACATTGCAGTAGATTCCAGTGAGAAGTGGCACAGTGTCCCACGCAAATCACTGAGATGCAGTTACAGCATTGTGAATTTCATTCCAGTTTGCCACTTAATTATTGCATGGCCTTCAGCAAGTTACTTTAAATCTCTTCTCTTCCTTCTGCTCACATATTTTTTTATACTCACTTTAGAGGTAGAAGAGAAGAATGGGTAAAGGGCTTGAAATATAATGGTAATTTTCCACCAGGAACAAGGCTTAAGTTTTGGATAGCTTTTTTCCTTTAAAAAAAAAGCTTTCAAAGTGTAGTCTTCAGACAATGGAAACGGCTGTCAAGTGCTCCAACACTAACATACACCAGGCTTATGCCTTCCAGTTCTGGATTTGATACTGTTTGATGCTATTTGATATTGGATTTTATTCACAGTGCCCCTCTTACCATCAGGTTTAGGTGCTCATTAAGAACAAGGTCTAGGGGTTTTGCTGTGCCCCATTTTGGACACAGGATTTTAGTTAAAAGCAACTATAATAAGCTTGACCTGGGTATAACAAATTGTCCTGAAAATAGTAGAAACATAAATCCTACATTAAAAAAACCAAAACCTGTCTCCTACCACATAAAAAAGCTTGTTTTCTGAATCATGGGAACCTTAAAGTGTTTGAAGGTTTTTTAAATAGCCATAGTGTCAAGGACAGCTTTTTCCTCTGATTCATAATTTGAAATGTCTTATTATTTCATTTCAAAACCCTTCCCATGCTCAGCCTTGGCCAAAAAGACAGATTGAGACAGACATACAATGGTTTAGCATTTCAGCTCAAAGAGTTAAAACTCACCCTGACATGGCAATTGTCAGCAAAGTGGCATATCAGTGCCTAGAAAAGCAGATGTGCCGCTATCCATGTGATAGCACAGTAAGCTTTGGTGTTTACAGAAAAAAAAGTATTTTCAATAACAAAAAAACAGATTTTAATGAAATCTTTATTTTTTTACAGTCTAGTTTCAAATTTATCTGTAACACATTTTACTTAATAAGAAAAGAAAAAAAGTCTCTCCACTTCTGTATTTCAGTCACACTTGCAGACCCAAAACAACAACAGAAAAGATAAGACCATTAATTGGTTGGACATGTGCTTTTCATTTGATCTGAATTTAGAGAAGAATGTACCGTTTTCTCCTTTTATGTTAGAGTACATGTTGTCCATACCATTGCAGTGCCAACATAGGCACATTCTTAAGTACCACTTAAGAGGGAAATTACATGAAACTCTAATTTCCATGCACCTTTCAAAAGTACAACTATGACCAGAAAACATTAGAGAAGCTGGAACACAAAGAATCAAAAGAAGCTCCTAGTCCCTCCTCTATTTGTAAATACAAGGGTGCCTGAGCACTGTGTAACAAAGTAAAACTACATCCAAATGCAGATACCACCTAAATGTCATAAAATGGTCATTGTGGGAGATATCAGCATAATTTTCATAGGGCAGAAGTAAATAAATTAGTTAATTTGCTATTTATCCTTTCACAGTCTTTTATTTTCTAAGACAATAGAACAAGAATAGTCCCAACATCTCACCTTCACATATTTCCGAGGATCAGACTTCCAAGAGAGTGAATAAAAGGGTCTTCCAAAAGAATTTTTAGGGTCACAGTTTCAGCAGGTAAAGGGTTATCTGTCTCTTCCCCTTAGCTAATCACCATGCAGAGCTGGGAACAATAAAATGTGCTACAGGAGAGAAGTGGGGACTGTAGATGTTGGTTGTCCATGCTGGCTTCTATCAAAGGTGTTTCAATGGTTGGTGCATTCAATTTCCAGGTTCACACTGCCCCTGAGAACAGGATATTTGGATGCATTTACCCTCTGTAGTGCTGCAGAGATGTTTACTTATCTATCTTTATTCACTTACTGCAGACAAGTTGTTTTTTCCCTATTCTGTGCCGTTCCAAAGCTCTTCCATGTGACACTGGAAGGATCTGGTTGTAGTTCAGAGGAAGATGCCAATGACTTTAATTGATCCAACAGCAGAAATCAGAGTCAAATCTCCAGAATTCTGGGGACACGTGACTTCGTGTTACTGTTTCCTAATATCAGAAGTTAAGGAAAAAGCAAAATTATTCCAGTTGCACACAGTAGCTTGGACTAGTGCAAGACCCAGACCCAGCTGCTGTTTTTCCCCTCTGTTCTGGAGCACAATAGATACAGTGAAGGTGCAGCTGGGGTAGCTCAAAAATCCAAAACCAGAAGAGGTGTCCTGAGCCTTAAGAATCATTTTGGACATAGTAATCACTTTGGTAGCATGATGCTTTCTAGTGACAGACTCAACTTCACAGTTCCTTGGGCTTTCCCATGTTATTCTCTCATTATCTTTTAAAAATCATGGTTAAAACTTGCTAATTGTTCTGTGCCAAAATATATCTGATAGAGATCAGTATGCAACACAATATATGTCTGTGTCGTGCTGGACTCTGGGCATGAAAATACCATGGCTGCCACTGGCTCCACACAGGAAAAGTACAGGCTTCCCTGCAGAAGGGAGCAAGGTCTGCTGCCCCAGGCTTGCTCTCACCATGGGGCCCTGTGGCACCTGTGAGACTACAATTTCACCATGAAGTGCAGCACAAGAACTTGATCTAGACTGACATTTCTATCCTATCACTTCTTCCACTTTTCAGAGGACTGGTTGAGCAGATTACCATATGTATGATAAATCTGGCTCTATAATGCCTATGAAAACAGTTCCAATAGTACCTTCATGCTAATTATTGTATGGTTGAAGTACCTAGCATATTAAACTACATTTACCTTCTCAAGAATAATATCCTTTCTGGTAGCAAAACAATAAGTGCTCACATAAGACTTGTTTCTTTGCTTTCCTTCCTCTTCATGCAATGTCCTGACCAATGTGACAATCAAAATCTCTTCCTGAAAAAGCAGGGTAGGGTCTACAACCTGTACATATGGTTTAAAGACACATCTTTCAGAAACACTTACAGCTCTCTGCAAATTCAGTGGGGTTTTTTTTTCCCACAGTTGCATTTGTATTGTAATAAAATCAGAGATTTTACTTCATTAACTGAAACAAAACTGCATATGTTTCTAGTCTGAATATCCAGGGAAGTCAGGGTAGAAATGCTGTTGTAGGCTTGTTCCCTATGAAATTCTGTTCATTAGCATATGAATAGGCCAGATTTGACTAATATTATTATAGTAGTCAAAACTATAAAAAGTATGCTTTTTAATTACTTATGTATTTTGGAGACTGCATCTGTTAATGATATAAAGGTCCTTTGGTCTCGGTAAGTTGTAATTTATTGGAAATGAGCAATTTGCAGCATGTTTCTGTTCATGCTTCCTACAAAGTAAACAAAAAAATCAGTTATTTA
>VZRX01007344.1:152106-171546 GCA_013398075.1 Notiomystis cincta | reverse complement strand
AGGGCTGTACCCGGCAGGGCTGTCCCGGTCCCGGAGCAGCCGAGGACCGGGGATGTAGCGGCTCCGCACGGCTCTGCTGCCGCCCGCAGGCGGGAGGGCGCCGGCTCCGCCTGGGATCGCTGCCACATCCCCGGGACGGGGTTACCGCTTCCTCCAAAGAGCGGGCTTCCTCTTAAAAAACCCTTTCTACGGAGCTTAGGAAACAAGTTCCCTGCTTTTTTTCCCTGCCTGAATGCTAAAGAACATTAAAAACATGACAACATCCCTTTTACTCAGCTAGAAAGCCTGGTGAAGTTTGTTACTCTGAGCTTCGTTACTTCCAACCTAAAAAACCCACAACAAACTACAAATCCTTGTGTTTTGGAACAATAATTAAATGAGGAATAGTCCAGGTGAGACCGTGACAGGACAGTTGAGGAGTAAAGTCAGTGGCAAAGCAGCAGAGTTGAACATGTGCAGGTTTTATTTCTCGTGACACAGTGAGGAACAGCTCCTAACTCGTGGTGCCATATCCCAGGTGAGTTTGTCCAGATTTCACAAAGAGGGCAAGTGGGTTTTTTGGGCTTCACTGCATTTTCCACTTTGTTCACGAAAAAGGAGTCAATTATATAAGATGCTGAACAGTCCGAGGGCACATTAGCAAAATTCTTACACCCGTGCTTAATTCCAAGAATATGACTGAAGGAAACCTAAACAGCCCAGGTTTCATTGCTTCCATCTGTAACAGCACAGGGGCCTGGGTACGCTCCCAATCTTTCACCCAAATCACTTCCTGGCCATCACAAAGGTTTTACAGCCCTGCCTGGGAACCTGCCCAGCTTTCCCAACCTGCCTTTTTCCATGTCATGCTAAAAAGCATGTGTGGATTTAATAATCGCTAATCCAATGACTGCATTACTTTATTGCATACAACGGAGCTAAATGTGCCAGCATCAAATGATCCCAGAGCCCCGGACAAAACCCAACGTCTGGAATACGCCTCTGCTCTCAGAAACACGTGGGATGCAGCCAACAACCACCACAGAACACATCCTGTGCCCAGGGCAGAACTCTGACAAGGAATGTGACTCCCAGGTGGGAGCTGAGGATCAGAGAGCTGAGGGATGGTGCCCAGCGAGTCTGAGGCACAGCAGCACTTGGAGCAGATTTTAGGGAATCTTTTCCCTATGAAAAAGGGATCAGAGAAGTACTGAAGGAGAGGAGTTATTGCTGCAGTGCACTCCCAGACCCTGGGCTGGACACAAGAAGAATCAAGGACCTGCTTGGTGATTTGTGACATCAGACGAAGCAGCTTCCACTCTCTCCCAAGCCCAGGGAGACATTATGGCCATTCCCAGTGAATTTTCCCCTCTCCCTGGACGTGGCCCCAGGCTGAAGCACCCAGAGGATTTTGGCACAGCCGCCTCACCCCAAGCAATGCTGTCACTCGCTGTCCCCTGGGGAGCGCTCTGAGCCACGGGCCCAGCTCTGCTCTCGGAATGCCCAGAGCACCTCCAGCCTGTGGAAGGATGACGAAGAACATCCCACCAGGAGCACGGGAGGGAAGGAGGTGGAGGAAGCTCCTGGCTATCTGCCAAGCCTCGCCACTCCGCTTTTTCATTTTTAGTTTCTGCTCTTTGCTGGAAAGTTTCTACTTATGCTCTGGTTTCCATGGCAACTGCATTTCTTGCCTTTCTTCTCTAGCATTAAATTTTTTATTTGATTTCCCTTCTTCCCAAGACATGACTCTCTTTTCCTTTTGTAAGAAGGAATTAAGTGTTGTCTTCTTTTTGGTTGTTGATATTTTTAAAGGAGGTAGGAGAGACTTTCACTCAGCTGCAGACTCCATCTACAACAGCAGCAGAGATTTAATCTCCCAAGGAAGAATGTCAGGGGATTCCCTTGCAGAAAAGCCATTTATTGTAATTATCTTAACAAGGTTATGACATGTGAGAGTCCCAGGTACTGTGGAATCCAACATTTTTTAAAAATTGGCTGGTTGTTTTTATGAGACCAGACCTGGCCATTTTTTCTCTACAACTAAACATTTTAATTTTTTTCAAAACATTACTTGTAACTCTCGAGCAGTCTCAGGAGAACAGTTTAATATTGGAAATGCACTGGAAATGCAGTCTTCAGTTCCAGACTGTAGAATTGAAGTATTTTCACTGACAATGTTCTCACCTGGCTGGGACTGGTGTCAGGGTGAAGTTGAAGGACCCTTCTTTCCCCTGCCATGGTCAATCACCCACAGCAATGCCCTGTACACCCTCACACAAAGAACACAAGAGACAAAACCCTCACAACTCACGGAGCTTAAGCTAATTAATTTGTCTTGCCCTTGTCATGTTGGGACTGAATTAATCTGACAACTTGAATTCATTTGAGAAGGAAAAAATTCATCAGAATAGCAAATCTGGATTAGATCTATCAATTTGGTTTTTCCAAGCTTTAGCTTCATCATAAACACAATTTATATGCTGCAAAGCCCTGAAATAATACAGGTTTTCATGCCAGTTCACTATGAAAGATTCTCTCCACATCTAAATTCTCCAGCACATTCAGGCCATAAACTGACCCTCCTGTACGGTTGTAGATTACAAGGTTTCCAGTCTTTATCTCTGCCTGCTGGGATTTCACAGTAAATTCTTTCAGGACTGAATAATTAAAAGAAGCAAAACCACAGCATTTGGCTCACAAGGCAACACAAACAAATCTGTCCATGGGTGCTATCTTGTTTGCAGCACATGTGCACAGATTTACATGTAGGATGGAGGCTTAGCGCTCTGTTTGTTTAGATTTTTCATTATTCAGTACCCCAAGCATAAGGTAAATTGTATAAAGACTGAACTTGGAACAACTTTAAGAGTGAGCTGATCACCTTAAATCATTTTATTAACCCAATTATGTGGTTTTTCTAAGATTCTTACTACTCAGGAGAAATAAGTGGAACAGGTCAGAAGTGAGGAGTCCAGTGTACCATACTTGCTTCATGCTTCTCTCCTGCTCTTGAATTCCCTCCTCGAAGGAGTATCTAGGTCAGGAATTCACAGGATCTTATAGAAATCTGGCAATGTTCAGAGTGTTTGCCAGCCAAGCTATCTGAATTGTCAGATATTAAATATATGTGCCAGGATCTGTAAAGTCTCATTACAACATACAACGTCCACAAACTCCCCACAGATTGGCTTCACTGCAGGCCAGGTCCCCCTCTCCGAGTCAGGGTCAGGAGGAAAGTTTTAGACATCTGAGCATGGCCTCTCTGCTTTCTTCCCTCGGAGCTCCCGGGATTAGGGATTCAAAGAGCTGCTTTAGGCGTAGTCCCCTAAATCGCAGCCATAATGCGGCTTTTATGTGGCCACGGACAGGCTTCATGTCTGCACTGTTTCAATTCCCAGAGTGGGGATTGATTTAGGCAGACAGCAGCTTACTCAGCTCTCTCAGCTGCTGTGCTGAGGCGAGAACATCCAGCAGCCCCTTGCTCATCCTCGCTTGATTTAATGATTTGCTGGCCAGACTACAGAGAGCGGCTCAGGAGCTCCTACCCAGCGTGCCATGATTTGTGGGTTGCCGTTGCTCATCTGTAATTGCAACGAGAAATGCTCATCAATCTTTGCAGCTCTCCAGCAGAACGTTGGGAGATACAGCAATGGAGAGCTTTCAACCTGGCCTATCTTGCTGAAAACATTCTAATCCTGCAAATAAAGATCTGGATGCTGTCCCGGTGCCAGGACGAGAGCAGCTCCTGCCTTCCGATCCCGAGGGGCACAATCATCCCTCGGTGAAAAGAACCAATATTCCTCCCCTGAGAGCTGGCACAAGTGGAGGCTGGGAGTAAAATCTGCTAATCTTCATTGCTGCACTCATTAACACCAAACTCTCAACTCACAGAAGCAAAACATTTTTCTCCAGCTCTCTTGGGGCCCCTTTAGGCACTGGAAGGGGCTCTAAGATCTCCCTGGAGCCTCTTCTCCAGGCTGAGGAGCCCCAGCCCTGTCAGCCTGTCTCAGAGCAGAGGTTCATCCTTCAGCCTAACTGTCCAGAACTGCAGTCTGACTCGAGTGTGTCCCTCTCTCAGTCTCTGTGCCTGAGCTACCTGAGCTCCATAACGAACATTTGCTCTCCTCTGTGAAGCACAAACTGAAAATCATCATCGTTTAGTCCCTAGTGGGACAAGAGAATCCCTGCAGGTAAACCCAAGACTGAATGGGGATTCCTGGGAAGCTGCACTCCATTTCTCTACAATCCTCATCACCCTCGTTATGGCTCAGCCAGATTTGAAAACTCTTTTTCTAACAGTCCTGTGAGCAACACACCTTCCCAATAAGGTCCACGTTCGAACCGCTCGCATTAATTTCCTGCACTCTAATAGAACACAATCTTAACACGATTTATTGAGACAATTAAAATTCAGAAAACAAGCTTCTCCGTGCTCCATAAAGCACAGCAAATTTATTTGCTGCAGTCAGTAAAACTCTGCTGCCTAAAGCTGTGCAGTAACTCAGCAGGGCCTGCCCAGGGACTGCGGGACCCTCAAAGCTCACGTTGGGATAATCAATTAGAGCTGGGTCTGCGCCGGGGCAGCTGCAGGGACCCCGCAGCTCCCAGGGCCTTCCACACCTGGAGAGAGGAAAAAAGAGGAAAGAAAAGCTTTGGAGGGTCTGTGGTTGGTCTGCTGTGTTCAGCTGTCATGTCTACCAGTCCTGCCAATAATCGTGACCAATTGTACATTACTGTACATTTATATTATCCAGTATTTCAAGTTCCCTTAACCAAAGACAAAATAGAACAGATTTTTCATCCACCAAATAAAAAACCTCTCCAGTTTGGAATCATTGCAATCATTACAAATGTGTAAGAAGGCTGCAAGCATTTGGATACACCACACTCAAGCCCCAATATGCACATTTATGCAATGAAATCACTTAATTTGAAACAGATCACCAAAAAGCCAGCTTGCATTTAGGCTGCCTCAAAGAAGAGATGTCACACTAGAGATTTTCCCAGTTACTTATAGAATTATCAGTTCTTTAAAGTTATCTGGTTTTGAGAGGTAATTATTAAGTGAATTTAGAATATAATTGCTCTGAACAATGATAAACTTGTATTATACCCTGAGTAAGCACTACAGACAGGTGATAAATTGCAAAAGTAATGCTACATCAGTTTAACTTCCTGCCGAGTCACCCTGAACTGCTCCAGCCTTGCACAAAATAGCCCCTGCTTTCATTACTAATAAAACACAGAATTAATTACTCAAAATAAAAGAGGCCTTGAAAATGTGCCCAGACACTGAACCATGCTGGCTTTTGCATTCTTTTTCCCTTTCATTTTTCTCCTATAAAGGAACCTCAAACCCATTGCTAGTTATTTCTTTAAAGCCAGCTGCACCACACCAGGTTTTGTTCCAGGACTCTTCCATTCCCAAGTGGATGCTCAGGACCTGCACACAGAGCAGACTCTCCAGTCACCACAGTCCTCTCAAAATACTTAAACTGATGGCTGAATGCACCAAAAATTTCTTTTCTCTGACTGTATTATGATAAAAAATAGCTCAGTTTTGGAAATTCACTCAAGCAGTGGAAATATTTTAGATCGGGATCCAAATCTTTCAAATGTCTAATGCTGGACTGGAATTCTCCAGGGACTTCCAGGCAATTCTGCTCCAGCTTGAACAAGAAGAATCCCTGGCTTGCTGTTATTAACAGCTGGGAATCTTTATTTCCCTACTCTCCTGTAAGAAGGATTCCAACTTCTCCAAGAATCTCTTCATTATAGAACATGCAAGTTTAGAGCTGTGCCTGTTTTCATCTCAGCAGTTCCCCTGCATTTTGCTTAAAGATAAAAGCGTCACTCAAGGTTTCCAGGAGATTTTAGTTCCTGTCCCATTTGTGTCCCCCCAGACACTGACACAGGGCTCTGACTGTGGGTGACCTGCACCCTCCTCCCTCAAAGTGACTTTGTCACGAGCAGGACCAGCAAAAAGCCATAAAACTTCTGCAGAGAAACACAAACAAGGTTCCCATCAACTCCTAACCAGACCATGTAAAAGCTCTCGGGCACCCGTCCAGCCCTTCTGGCAGCTCTGTGCTCATGGAGGAAGAGAACATGGGAGGAAGAGGCAAATCCAACCGGCACAAGGAGCCCGAGCAGCCACACAGCTGCACAACGAGCCCAGAATGGGCTCTGCTGGATTCATTTTGCAGCCCAGCACAAGGCTGAGCATAGCCTGGGGCCTCACTGCCCATGACAAAGTCCCTGCTGAGCCCTGGCCACCTCCTCTCACCTGGCTGACCCTGAGTTATGGCTTTGCTGCTGAGACAAAACTCTTCCTCCCTTTCCAGAGCGCCCAGCTGGGGATGAACCCTCTGGAGGAGAGGGCTGGGAGGATTTCTAACTGTCAGAGACAGTGTGGAAGGGGCTTTATGGACTTCCCGGGGCTCCCCTGCAACACCTCCTGATGTAAGAACGTCTCTGGTTCTGCTGAGCGACTGCAAAGTCACTTTTCCAGCTCTCTGAGGCAAAGAGTGACACATAACGAAGGCAGGATTTGGAGCGTGGGCTGAATCTCATGTGAGAAGATTCTGACTGCAGAGGTAAAGTATTGGCTAAATTTTATAATGATGGAGTTAATTTTGTTGCTAAGAAAAGCAAAGGCACGATGAGGACTGGCTCCAGAGATTACACAGTGTGTGGTCTCTGCACTTGAAGAGCTCTGCACAGCACTCACTCATGTTACATCAATTACTTTAACAAAGTTAGATTCAGAATAATATTTATAAAGCTGAGATCCACAGACCTTTTTGCAATCACCTGGGTACAATCACCTTATTCACAAAACTGGCTATAAATTATGCTAATCAGTAAAACACTCAGAAGATGAAGAGAGGTTTCTTGTGTAATTTTAAATGGATTCCTATAAAGAAAAAAATTTGGAATATATAAAATTACAGAGTTTCAGTGCACATTTCTATTTGAATCTTGGGTGTCAGTAATATAAAGGTTAAAGTACTATGATCAGGAAATTCAAAATATATAATTTTTATTGTGGGACCCCTTCTATGTCTCCACAATGATTAAACTGGAAGGTTTTGGTGGACACAAACGTCATCTTAAGCACCAATCCTGACCACTCCAGTGAAGCCTAAATGAAATGGTAATTTTGCTCTCAAGACAGTCCTACCTCTGACTCAGTCCTTCTGTTGTATTTTACCATTATCTTAAAAATAAACCTTTTCCTCTGTGGTTTTCCTAACATAAAAAGTTAAACAACACAATGAGATACAGTTTTCTCTCCATGTCCTTTGGGGGAGATTAATTTAAAAAAACATTTAAGTTTAGCCTATCTCTAATGTATATTTCAATTAATAGCAAATTCCTGTGCATTATTCAGGTAAGGCTGCAACTGCTGAGCAGTTGGTACCCCTTGGAGGCAACTGGGAGTAGAACAACCTTTGTTAAGTGGGTGGTTGTCCCTGCAAGCCCTGGGATGTGAGAGCAGGTAAAGGAGGGCAGGTCCTGCCCAGGATCAGGAGTGCTCCCCTGGCCATGGAGAGCGGGCAGGTGTCTGACTCCAGAGCTGCACTTCCACCTGTCCCCAACACGGGACCTTCTCTGAGTCCTGAGCAGCCAAGGAAGTCAGGAAGCACAGCCTGGGAGGTCATGGGCTGGGAGGTGATTCCCATCTTTCAGGCACAAGAAAGGTACATTGCACATGTTTTTAAACAAACCCCAGGATTTGAGGTGAAGTACAGGAAATCCTGGATTAGGTGTGACATCTGGCAGCCCTTCCTTAGGGCTGGATGCTGGGAATGAGGAGGATAAACGACTCCCTAAAGCCAGGACTGGGCTCTGGGCACGGGCTGCCCCGTCAGCTGGGACACTGCTCCTCTCCAGCTGCCTCTGCCTCTCCCAGGATCAGAGAACTATCCCAGGCCTGTGTCCCAGGCTTGTATCCACACTGCCTGACTGCTCCACAGAGCATGACTTCTCCACACTTCCTGCCCAGGTTTCTCTTCACTCAAGTCAGATTTTCCCCCTTCCCTGCTCTACTCTCCCGTTGCTGTTCGCAGCTCGTCACCAGGTACAGACACAGGTGACTCTTTACTTGACTTTCCATGAAATTACAATCCCCAAACAGAGGTTACAATTCCAGAAGCTCTAACTCCAAGTGTCCAGACTTCAGTAGGACTCAAACACTTTGCAGGCCACTCCTGATCCCTGTAACACAGCCCCAAGGGCTTTAAACCATTAAGGAATGTCCTTGTGTGTGGATTCTTCCTTGTTTCCATGAGGTTATTTGCAGACACATTAAACAGTGCTGCTACTTGGGACACAAAACTCCATTAAGAGGAGTGATGTGCTAAAATTAACTATATATTTGTTTTCTCTTCATTTTCTTTAGAACACGAGGAGAAATGCAGATGGTTAACAGCACTGAGATTATAGTGATAGCTGTAAAATTTGATGACTGTTATCAAAAGCATCATATGGCTTATGAGAGCAAGTAGCAATGAAAAAAAGAAAGAAAAAAGATTCCCAAGCTTACCCTGGACAGGGAACAGGAATAGCAAAGGGGAGTTAAAGCCAGTATCATAATAAATGATTTATTATAATAATAAGATCACTACTCCAAACCTTGACAGACACAGGTTATCAGAAGCAATTCAGATGTGAATGAAATAGAGGTGCTGTGTACGAGCCTGAATCACTGACAAAGGCAGATTTAAGTCTGGGGTGGGAATTCTACTGCTCAGGAAAGCAAGGCAGGGATCAGCTGCCCTGATCTCAGACAAAGGCCGGGCAACTGCTCCAGGATCTCCGGCTGCCACTCCAGACAGAGCACTCTTTCTCCATGGCCAGAAAAATGCTGTACTGCACCTTGTCACAGGCTGGGAGATGCCTGACAAAATAAGCTGAATCACTCACTTTCTCCACTTTCAACCAGAACAAGACTCTGTTCCACAGCTCTAGATGAAATATTAATCCAGCCTGTAAGAGAACGATACCCACAACCTTCCATCAGAGCCCTCTCTGTTCTGACTCCTCTTTGGAGAATTACCTTTGCTCTTTCCCCAGCTGGAAAAGCTCTTGTATTCCTATTTCCCCCTCCCTCTTCTGAGCTGCCATGACTGGAACTCCAGACTTTCCAGAGCTACAATGATTTATTGAAACCAGTTCTACTTAGTGAAAGCTCTGGCAAGCAGAAGCTGTGCTAATGCACCCAGCAATCCACAGAGCAAGATAAAATCTCCCAAGAACATTTTCAAGAGGTAAAAGACAAAACAATGAGGGAAGGGTTGGAAGTTTTCAATGTTCCCTGAAACCTGGGAAGATCAGAAATAGAGAAATGAGGTGTTTTTCTCTCTTAAGGTGTATATCTGCCCATTCACTGCAGGAAAATTAGGGACTGACTCATTAGAAATCAGGAGAGATGAAAGGACAGGACACACTGTTCCTTGGCTTGGCCTCCAGAGAACACATCCACAGCATCTGTAAGAGATGGACCCTTAACCCTTAAACATTACAGAGCTTTCAAAATATCCATGTTACATCTACTGGGATACAAGCTTTTTACAGTAGGGGAAAGTTTATTACAATCCACTGGGGACTATGATTCTCTGTGTTGGTTTTTAATTTATATTTAATCTTTATCCTAGACCAAAATATGTACATATATAATTAGCTTAAAATATTCAAGAACATTTCTTGATGTGGGATCCATTTGCAAGGAAAATGATAGTGAGCACCAAAACTGAACTGAAAAAAGCTGAAAAGCACCAATATTTTCAAAACAGAGCTTAAAAAAATTCACCAAGTTGCTCTCAGATGGCTCAAATGCCTGAGATCAAGAAGTCAGGCAGCACTTTCCAAAGGCACAAAAAACAACAGCAATCTCAAAAGGCTTTTTGGACCTTTTTGACCAAAAATACCAAAATAAATTACTGGAGACTAGAACTTCCCCCCACTGTCAGTTCTCTTCCCATCCCTAACAAACAGCAATGGAAAAACCAAAACAAGACAATCTGTCTGATTCTTTCATGGACAAAACTGTAGCAACAGCACAAAATAAAATGATTTTTCATACCCTAAATTTAATTTAGACTTGAATATAAGAGTAGAAGGTCTTCCCTGTTAATTTAAAAACATCTTTAAAAATCCAAAGGACCTATTTGGAGTGGTGGCTTTTACAAAGTAAGGAACAACCTGTTGTCACAAAGCTGGAGCCTTTAACAGATTTGTGGTGGATATCCCCTAAGGAACCTGGCAGCTCTTTCAAAGCCAGGGAGGTGTTAACAGCTGCTGACCTGTTCTTTCTTCTTCAATCTTTTGATTCCACCCATTAAAAAGTTTTTTTCACTGCCCTGAAAATCTGGCTGTTGGATCATCCTTTTATTGCACATTTTCCACAGCTCCAATGCTATTCAGCACCTCAGGAGGGAAGCTGGTGACAGATTCTGATCCCAGCAGCTCTTCTGAGTGGAGCAGGGTGGAGGTGAGGGTTGTTTTCAGAGATAAAGCCATGTGGATGAAATGACAGGCGACCCATGTGTCCTAAGATAGGAATCTTGCTATAAGAATTTCTTGTTTAAGAATAGACTCCTTCTTCTGTACTCCCCCTGCCCCAAATTCACCCAAATGAGCTGTACTAAAAGCACAGACTTGCACAGATTATCAAAAATCATTTCTTTTTAATCCTATTGATAAATATCACCATTTCTCCAATTAATACTACCAGGAAATTCTTCTGTGAACATCTATAAACCACAACCATGCTCAACAGCCCTTTCAGACAAACACCCCCATCCAAACCAATTCTGTTCTTCCACTGAAAGGTGTGATGCATTTTGGGAACACTTCTCTCTTCAGACATTTCTCAAGACACCAATTCTCAGACCTTGACTTTACTCCAGAGGTTCCGTTCTTCCACACTGTCCTGAAGCCATTTAATCTCAGCTCTGTTAGACATGGGGCTGCAGAAGGAAGTTTAGCACAAGACCCACCCCAGCTGATGTTATTCTTTGCCTTCAGTTCTCTGCTCCTAAATTCAAGATTACAATCTCAGAACAAGGGAGCAGAAAATCAGGGTTGGAGCATTCAAAAGCCCCTCACAGAATTGTCATGGAGCTCTGGCTCTATTTTTTCAAGATGAAATTCCCAAGATTGATTGGAGTACCTGCTCCAGTCTCTCCATACCACTCCCAGTATGATATTCTGGGTCAGGGATCTAAGGACAGGCACCCCAGGGCAGGTTGTTGGCACAGCTTCCCATGACAAAAGAGAAGACGTGGGCTGCAATTCCTTGAGAGAAAGAAGGACTTCCAAAATTTCCATGGGGAAATACTAAATCAACCCCCCTTTTACTGATTTTCACTTCCACAGCTGCTCTGCAAAATGGTTTCACATAGTTTGAACCAGGAACCAGGAATTCTCTGGTCTCCTGTGCTTGCCACTAGATTGTCCCAGTTTTTCTGAAGTCCCTGTCTCCCCATCAGTGCTTCTCTTCTGTTGAAACACTGGTTTCTATGCTTCATCTGACCTACATGGAGGCAAAATATCTTTTTTTTATCTTGATTTTCTCATCTTAATTTTGCAAATGTTGATAGTCTACTGGCAAGCACCAGGAGCAATGACATCATAGCAGGAGGCGGCATCTATTCCAAGGAGCTCAGAGCCAGCAAAAATACTCCCAAGATCACAAAAATAGTTCTTATTACATTTTACTCCTTGGCAAAGGACTATTAGATTATATAAAAGGCCAGGCTAGCACAGATACAGGCAAAGAACTTCATGGTAATGGTAGAGCCTCAACACTCTGGGTCATGTCTGCAAACTGGAAACCTCAATTCTAGGTAGGTCAGGCTTATCTTAAGCTGAAGTTCACTGAAAATGTCCTGATTTAGACTCCAGGCACTGAGTATGGCAGAAGGAGCCACATTCTTTGTGAATTAAGTGAGACTGAACTCCCAGAGAAAGTCTGGCAACCCAGTCAGACAAGAGAGTTGTGGTGGAGGAGAAGAGGAAAGGAATCCATGTGGATTCCTGAAATTAGGCTGTAAATATACAATGATGTTGCATTGCCAGAGCTGCCACTTTAGCAAAATAAAGTACTTTCTTCTAGTGAAAATGAGAATTCTTCATCTTCAAGGAAACAAAAAGCCTTGTCTGCTTAAAAACCTGTACTGAGATTTTCCAGACTCCAACAGCCATGCCAGGTGGATTGTGCTCCCCACAGCAAAATGACACATGTCCTGCAGCAATTTGTAACTTTTTTGAGGGAAGAAGAGCAAAGAAAGGGAAATGAGCAAGGAAGAAGACTGTGGATCAAGGACTAACAGGGAACACAGGAGATCCTGTGCCACTGCAATACCATGAGAAAAGCTCCCTGTTTATGACCCTGGACAAGACCCTTCTAATTTAGCTCCCCTTCAGAAGAAGAGGATAAAAGCAGCACATTTAAGCTGGCATGAAGTTATCTGGATTAGAGAGAGAAAAACACTGGGGCACTGCAGTGCTGATGATCAGAGCAGCCACAGGCAGGCAAACAAAAAGTGCTTTTCAGCTACACAGGATCCCATGAAAAGGAAATATTGACCAGTGCTACATTGTGGAGGGGGTTGGGAGGGATCCAGCAGGAACCCTCTGCAGGTTTATAACCAGTAAACTCTACCCTTGAAAAATATCTATCACAGGCAGGCCAGTGAACCAAGGAACTGCTGTTGGGTGAGGGATGAAAAGCAAAAAATAAACACTTTTCCAACCAGCTGGTGTTTGATCTGAGTGTGCATATGGACATCCCACGGACTCACAGAGCTCTGGTTCCACTGTCCCATATTCCACTGGTCCCCCTGCCCACGGCTGAGAAACCTTCTGGAGCCAGGTCTGGAATGGAAGAGATCCTCTGCAGTTCAAAGGTCAGGATTTCATTCCTCATTATAATCATCATGTCTGGCCCAATGACAGGCTGGGAAATCTACAACTGACAATATAATTCCAGTAAAAAAGACCTAAGTGAGCATTTATTGTTGTTGTTATTATTATCATTGAATCAGAAATAGCTCTTCTGTCCCCAAAATGTGGCATTACTGGAAAACCCCACTTGGACTGGGGCAGGCACAATCTTTCAAAGGTTTCTGAGCATCCACAAAGTGAGTGGCACACGTGGCACTGTGAGACCTTAACCCATATATCCCAATTTTCCAGCAAGTACAGTGCCCTCCAGCTAATGGCTTGTCCTGGTGCTGCACCTCACTGTGACCCTGACACTCCTCCACAGAATCATGGAATATCCCAAGCTGGAAGGGACCCACAAGGATCATCAAACTCCTGATTCCTTCTGTGACTTGCCACAATTTTCCTGATTTAGGCTTCAGCAAATAAGTTTTTTCTTCATTAAAGGAGTTGCTTTTGATGATCTGGCAGTGGGCCAGAAAAATGACTAAGTGAAAAGATGCCTCAGTGTCAATGCAGCAGCTCTTTGCTGTACTCCAGGAACGTTTGCTCCACAGGCCTGGGTGTAAGAAAGCACAGTAGGAGTAGGGCCTTTTCTTGTTTATCTGAAGTTGATTAAATATGGAAAGTTTGGTCAGATCAAGCATCAGTTACATAAATCTACTGTTCCCTTAATTACAAGGACACTTGCCCTGGAGTACCTATCAGTACATTTAACTCAGGCACTTGCTGCACAGTTACCATTATCATACCAGCACAAAAGAAGCTAAAAATCAGGTTATTTGTCAAAAATAAATTACCATGAGTCTTCGGCAAAGTCTTTGGATTAGTTTTTGCAGATTTCTCCCTTGAACAGACCACAGTAAATGAAATAATCTGTCTCACTGGAAGGAAGGTCAGGATTTTGCAAACTATCAATATTTTTTGCCCTCTCTTTGCTAACTTTGCCTTGTGTTGACAGAAGAGTCTGACTGAGATGCAACCAGCAGAGAAAAACTTATACCCATATTTTAGAAGTCACATCCAAGAGTTCAGGATGTGCTAACAGGGAGAGAGTGGTGGCCCCAGGCTGTGGTGTCAGGCCTGCTGTCCTGAGCTGAAGGAGTGCCCCCAGCTCTCTCTGCAGGTCATTAATGAGCAGGGTTTAACAGGCTCACAAACTACATCTTGTCTTCTGCAAGTGGAAATCCAGACTGCTGAAAGCTAACTGTGTTTGGTCTGAGATAACAGAAATGAGATTCCAGAAGCAGGAAAATGAGAGCTGAGAGTTCTCTGCATAAAGATACAAACCCAAAAAAGAGCTGCTGTTCTGAATTACAATTACACTGCAGAAAGTTTGGGTTAAGACCTATTGCAGAACAATTTCTACACAAAAGAGAGAGAGACAATCATTGTTCCAACTCTGCTCATTAAAGAAATTCGGAGACAAACCCCAGTCTTTGATCTCAGGCATTGCTGGAAGGCAACTGTACATTGCAAATGAGACACATTCATTCTTAACAAAACAAACCCCCTCTGCAAAGAAAAAGTCAGTCCCGAAATGCCGAAGTCCTTCCCTGCTTACCTTTTTACGAGCAGGTCAAATTTTTGGAAGTAGTTTTTCAAAGCAACTCAGACATTCCACGTTAACTCTCATGCTGCAATAAACAGCTGCAAAACTCCCTGATTTATTTCCTGGCTTGGTGTGCATGCTGAACCCCAGAAGAAATCCCACACAGGGAAAAAAAATACAGGAAAAACACCCTCAAAACCCACAGGAGAAGCAACTCAGCCCTCGGGCAAAGCACAAAAAAAGTTCCACGGGGAAACAGAAAGGAAATCCAGTGACAACTAAAAGTTTGGATAAGAAAGAGGGAAGGCAGGCATGCTCCCCTTGCCTGGAGTCCTGGCTAAAGGTGCCTCTCCAGCAGAATCCACGGAGGCTCCCGGCTCCTCGGAGCAGATGGTATTCACACATTATTCCCGAACAGCAGCATTCCCCAGTCCAATCAGGAGGCAGCACTCAAAAGCCAAGCGCTTCCCAGACTCTGTTACAGTTTTCAATAGCTACAGCACAAGATGAATGACTCAGAAAATGAATAAGCAGGGAAAATAAAACCTGCCTCTCTCCTAGGCTGGGGCACAGGCAGGCGGGTCAGCAGCCCCAGTGTGCTGAGCACTGCTTTGGACTTGAATGCACCTGCTTTTTCCCCCTAAATCCTAAATGCTGATTACTTATTTTGTGTCTTGAATTTGTGTGATCAGCTTCATCTCGAGTTAAAAGTCACAAGAATTAAACTTTCTCTCTTTTTTTTTTGTCAGTTTTAAAAACAACAAACATTTGTAAGAGTCAAAGAAAGGATGAACTGTTTGTGTGCTCTTCCAGACAGCTCAGAGAAAGCCCTTTACAGGTCCTGTTGCAACTGACACGAAATAGATTAATACACTTTCTGGTTTTGCCTGAAGTTTACCAGGAAACTTTAAATGACAATAAAACAAATATCTCTAAGAATATATGAAATAAAAACGACTACCAACTTTCAGGGGAAGTACAGCCATTATCCAAAAACTGGCCAAGCTGAACTGGAAAAGTACTTCCAACTGCTTTGTGTAGCTTCCAGACCGTCCCATCCAGAGGGCACTTCTAAATACAACTCCTCAGCTCAGCGCCTGTTTTCCCTGACAGCTGCAAGCCAGTAATAAAGGACGATGTGCTAAACAAAGCAAGTTACTCATGGAAACACGCACAGCACCCAGGTTCTCCCCGGAATCCCACAGTGCACTCCTGAGTTTCCCACACCACGCTGGAATCCTCTTCAGCTGTGTAGCAGGAGCGACTGCGGGGAGGTTCTGCGGTGTTCGGTGCTGCGGGCCCAGCTCTGCTGCAGTCACAGACTGGTTTTTACTGCTGCTGCTCAGGGCTGAACCGGCAAAGCTGGACACACGCTGCAGGCAGGCAGGGATCACTGGAACCACTGAAACTGTCTGGGGTGAGAAACATTCCCCCAGGTCCCCCCGGACATTTTCAGATCTTTGTCTCTGCCTGTAAATTGATCCTTTGCATTCCTGTCTGACACATGGACTGTGAAAAACTCTTCAGGGATATTCTCCCTGCCAGGAGTAAGGCTCTAACAGCACTTCTGCAAACACAGGGCCAGTCGGAGAGACAATAAAATTTTGTGAACTCTGGACTAACTTTCACTATTATTATTATTTTGGTTTTTTTTTTTTTCTTCATTCTGAACCAAGTAAGAGAACCCTATTTGAATTTTACTCTAATATTTACAAAACACCAAGCACCAGGGTTTCTCCCCAGGATTCAGAGCAGGACCCACATCCAGAGGCATCGTTTTGCTCCATCAGCCAGGCCATGCCCACCCAACACTAAGCAAACAAACCCACACAAGCAGCTCCAGCACAAAGAACAAGGGCTCGTGTTATAACATCTGCCACAGCTGCCCAAGCTCCAGCTGCAGCTAGAGAAGTTTTTAAAGGTGTAAAACAAAACTAGAGGTGTATCTAGATCTGCTAGGAAAACAAACATTTTCTGAAGCCTCATTTTGGCAGGTATTTTCTGATCCCTGCATTAAGCTCCATAGCAGCCAAAATCATTTTGAAAACTGACTCACTGAGCAAGGCATCTGCTGGGCCTCTGAGCCTCTACCAGCAGGAGGAATGCTTGGCAATTACAGCTCTTCCATGTGCTGGTTCCTTGGAGATGCTCAGAGAGGAAGCACATCTAAATCCAAACATTATCTCCATAATGCTTTAAGTGCTGGGATAACCCCGTGTATGCCCCAAGGAACCTCCTGGGCAAACATCCTGATCACACATCATAAAGAACATTGCAGTGGCTCAGGGTAAGCAGCTCTTTATTCTGTACATCCCTCTGTAGGGTGGATTTGTCAGCCAGGGATGTGAGGCACCAGCAGGCATCCATCTCTCTGGGCACCACCAGGAGAGGAGGCTCCTGGCCAAGAGCTGAGTTCCACCCATGGCATCACAATAACCCTTGGCTGAAGGGCTCAGAAACCTCTCTGGGCCAAAATGTGGGGCTCAGATCTCCTCAACAAGGGACACTTCCCCCTGGGGCTCCTCCAGTTCCTGTCAGCTACTACCAGAATCTCACTCATTGAGAAGCTTCTCACCTAGAACACCTTCACACATGAGATGAATGCTTTGAGCTCCTCACCATCTCTGCTCCCAGGAAATTCCTTGCCTGTGCACTCCTCCCTTCCATCCAGTTATGCTGAATTCACCTTCCAGCTATGGCTGATGTAGGAAGTTCTGAGAGAGACTGGCAGTGCTGTGTGGAAGAGATGGATCTGGGAGGTTCCCTCACAATGCTCTGAAGCTCCTCTCTTTTGGGAGGAATTCAAAATTTGCCTGACTATGGAAAGACCCTTTTCTGCAGTTCCAAAGATCCAGGAGATGACTGGGACTGTTTCCCACACCTTCATCCATTCATGAATGCTCCTTCAGGATCCCACAGGGATGGCTCTCCCTTGTTAAATGCCGGCAATCCAGTGGGATGCTCATTTATTGACTGGCTCTGCCCTCTCCTCCTGATTTCAGCAGGGACAGAGAAGAAGCCACTCCATGCAATGGTTGTCCCCAGCTCAATTTCCAACCTGGAAATTGCAGAGTGCATCTACAAATCATTATCCAGTGATCTGCTGAATCCTTGATCTCCTGTTCCCTGGAGCTTTCCCACTCAACTCTGCTACCACACATAACCTACAAAAAATCCCCCGTTCCCAGCCCTTGCTTCTGTTTTCCTCTCTACCAGGTGTAAGTTTTAATGCACCTCAAGGTGCCATTGAAGCCAGGATGTCATTACTGCCCTAGAACAGTGCCTGAAGAATCTAAATTACCAACAGTAGACAAAGTTCAAGCCTGGCTGTCGTCCAAGTAATTCACCTGGTTCACTGTGTACGTCAGAGACTGAAAAAAAAATATGCTGTAATTATTGTGTTATTAAAGCACAATGGTTTAATTTTATTTCTTTGTGGCACAAAATCTGCATTTGTGATTCACACCTATTGTGCAGGGAATATGATTCCACTAAAACCAGCAGTTGGGATCTGGTCTACAAGGTTGTTCAAAAAGTCTCATAAAAGTCTTGTGCTCTTTAAGGATTAACAACCCAATCACAAAAACATACTGTCAGGACACAGAAAAGAATAAACTCAGAGGTGGTTCCAGTGTTGACAAGAGCTGTACAAGCTGAGATCTGAGCAATTAGAAAACACAATGAATACATAATTCATAGATATTTTGTACTCAAGAGTTTGCACACAAATAAAACATCTTATAAATCTTCACCAGCTTGCAGAAAGTTGCTGAGCTGTTTTTTATTCTTGGAGCAGCAAGTGGCTATAGCACAAAAGAGAAATCCATAGCTCTGATATGTCATCCCTCCAAAATGGGTAATTTAGGGTTATGGTTTCGGAATCAGCACATTCTTCAGCAAGTTTCTTCCAAGAATTATTTTTTTTTTTTTGTGAGAAGAATCAAGTAAATCCATGCCAGTACATGAAAAAGAACACTTCAGAAAGTCAGAGCTGTGAGCCACCATCAAATGACAATAATCTTTCTCTACATGTCTGCATTTCAGAGAATGGAAAGAAAATAACGGGTGAGGGAGGAGAAAATAACGTGGGGGTTGCTTTAATGATTTTTAAAATCCATATGAGAACCTGCAGCTTTCTGTGAGCCTTTATCCCATGCACAGATGGAGGAAAGTTACAGAACTCCCTTCACAAATCTCCAAATGAAGAGCAGCACTGCAGCTCCATGGAGAACCACAGAGAAAAATCCACTGCACCCACAGGTGATGGTTTTATCCCAGGGGCTGTTAGGGCAAGGCAACCAACAGAGCCGAAATCTGGTTTCAGGCTCTCACATAAATGAGTGGTGATTCCCTGTCCCAGCTACCAGCAATAACAAATCTACGAGGCACCTCCATGAAAAGTTGGCAACTTAACTTGATTAGGGAAAAAACCCCCTGTGCTAAGAAATGAGACACAGCTTCCCAGTCTTGAATATTCCAGCTGCGTCCTGCGAGCTGAATTCATGCGTGTTAATAAGCAAATGGAGGGGCTGCGTTGTGTTCCCTCGGGCCCTCCCACAGGGAATCGGCGCCTTCCCGGCAGCGGCCCGGGCTGGCAGAGCTCCCGCGGGAGGCGGCACCGGCTGTGCCCCGCTGTCCTTCCCGGGGGAAGGGCGCCCGCAGAGAGGGTCAGTCAGGGACACGCCGGGGGAAAGGAGGGGAAGGGGCCTTTGCAGGGGTTCGGCAGCAACGAGCTCAGGCTGGAGGGGCCGGGGCAAAGGAACGGGAGCAGAGCGAGGGCCGGGGCTAAAGGGGAGCTGAACAACCAAGCAGGGAAAGGCACACATCGGCGGGAAACACAACAACCAATCAGGGAAAGGCACACATCGGCGGGAAACACAACAACCAATCAGGAAAAGGCGCATATCGGCGGGAAACAGAACAACCAATCAGAGAAAGGCACACATCGGCGGGAAACA
>VZRX01007344.1:86794-150668 GCA_013398075.1 Notiomystis cincta | reverse complement strand
CCCAGTGCCTCCTGCTGGGGTTGCTCCCAGCACTGCAGGGCAAAGGCCCGATGGCCACGAGGGCGCTGCAGCCCTCCAGGGGGCTGAGCCACCGCAGCAGGGCTGCAGGAGGCAAAACAAGCATCTCTCGAGTACATTATTGCCACAAATTCCTCAGAACGGCTTTTTCTGACATTACTCAGCTACTGATTGTGCTGGCAAGAAGCAACACAGAAGGAACTGAGGCTGAATTTCAAGGAAGATGGGTAAGCCACACGGACTCCCAGGTAGATCAAAACTAAAGAACAGACTGGCAGAAAGGGGATTGGGTTTGGCGTTCCTGAAGGTAAAAAGGCACTTCCACAGCAAGCACAGAGTTTCAAGCCATGGTCGCTCCCCAGGGCATTAAATACTTGTCACATGAGCAGCCCTGGGATCGACACAGCCGCTCCCAGCGAGTCCAGAGCTGGGACTGAGGGGCTGCTTCCAGAACCAGGGGACATTCTCAAGGGGCAACTCTTCCTGAGCACTCTTGTGGCTGATTTCTGAGAACTTGCTGTTTACTGAATTCATGCAAAATCCTGCCTGGAGTCTCCGAACAGCAGCTGAGTCCCTCAGTCCTGCAGAGCCGAGCTCCAGCAGCAGCACAGGGAAGGAACTGACCCTCTGATCAATAAATGGTTCTACCCATTTGTTTCCAATGAGATAGTTTAAATCAAAGTCATTAAAAAAACTAAAGGGAGATGGGGATTTACACAGTTAGGAAGGGAAGTTCTTCCCAGATCCTCAGTACCAGCAGTGCTTCCTTATCTCTCATTTCCCAGCTTATGAACTTTCCCAGTGTTTGCTGACTTATTCAAATATTTTGTAGGAAAACGAGTTCCTACACAGTGGGACAAAATATACTTTAGATGTCTGTAAGAAAAGAATGAGAACCTATGTGTCTTAAACGATGCATTCTAAGTTTAGTGAGAAATTTAACATACTAGAGAAAAAAAAATTTAAACTTGTATTTCCCTCAGAACCCAGAATCTCTGTAACTCCTGAAGGCCAGATTCTAATGTTGGGACAGGCAAGAACACTTTCTTATATCGTCATTAATATCAGCTCAAACTATGCATGCACTTCTCTGAAAATCCTAAAACTCCCTGCTGTAAAAAATGAGATTAAATTCTGTGTCTCAGTGGTCTACGAGGAGGTATAAGACATGACAAGTAGATGCTGTTCTTCTAGAGATGAATTAATATAACTACATATGAAATAGAACAGAAAAAATAAATAAGAAGTGTGAGACTCCCCTCTTAATATTTTCATGCAAATATCATCATTTGAAACACCAGTAAAACCTGTCCTTGATTATTTTAAATTGGATTTTAGCAGGGCACAGAGCCCCAAGTAAAGCAGTGCTGCTCACTTATATCTGCCCAGTCAACTGTTCACATAGTTTAAATGTTACTTCATTCCCTTAACCACATTCTTTCCACACAGTTTTAGGTCTCTGTAATATTAACACTGCAGTTGTGTCAGACTTGAAGCTCCAGTTATCAGCAGAGAATATGCTGTGGGAAATCCATAACTACTTCCTGAACAATATTTATGTAGGAAGTGGAATATTTAGTGGATTTCAAGCTGTATTCAGAATATAGCAAATGCATATTAAACAGTTGAGAATCAATTTATTCCAAAAATCACCATCTGAAATTGTTTTCACAAACATGAATACTTTGTTGTCCTTAATGCAGCCAATTCTCTCCACTAACAGAGAAATAAGACTTGCAAACAACTTTTTTTCCTCAATTTATGCTTTTTTGTGTGCTTTCCAATTGACTGGATAGCAGAACATCAGTATGTGGAATGCTATAAATCCATGGAATAGCTGCATTTTTAACCATGGACTTTAATTCCAGGGTGAATTTATGTGGTCCTTGGCTAAATATATCCTCCTAAGTAAATTACTCATGCGTCTGCCTGTAGGAAAGCTTTCTGCAGATAAAGAATCTGTTCCCAAATGCTACATTTGACAGCACATACGGCACAAAGTTCCATTCTCTTCTCAGTGGCAAAAAGCCCCCCAGACTGAATAAGGTGGAATGCACAGGTCCCTGTTCCCTCTGCACAGACTGCTCAGGAGACAGGTTCACTCTGCCTGCTTCCTGCTCCTTCCAGTAGAATAAATATCTCAATGTATCAGCCTACTGCATGTTTGTCTCCAGACCCTGTAAACAGAGAGATTTCTAAGCTCTTGTGAAGCACATTCCCACATTCATTTCCACTTATCCATGCAGAAGACAGCACAAACACATGCCTACCCCTGCGCCTTTAGCAGGATGGGTAACTCAGACACTCTCATTATCCTTTTTTTCCCTCTCTCTTCTATGTTTTCTACTTCTTACCATTGGAGTTGTCCTGGTCCAAAGGATTATCTGGTTCCATTACTTCAAATAAAAGCATCCAACATGCAGTTCTCCATGCAGCAGAGGCATAAAAACACAGCAGTTGCCTAAGCTGATTCACCTGATTTATGAATTAGTGCAGCATCCATAAGAGGCTGTGTTTCTTCTTTTGTATTACATCTGGCTCCTTTTCCAACTCGATGGCTGGGTATTACAGCATGCAGGCCTTTTTCCAGCATCCTCTTAATGCATTATATTTAAAGTAGCAGCAACCTTTTTCTCCCATCCCCCAGACTAAGTTACAGCAGTAACTAGGCTGAGCTGGCAGCGAGCGCAGCTCATTCAGAACAGGACCTGCAAGCGTTCTCCAAGTCGTGGTGCTGCATAAAGAGGATGATTGATACAATAAAAAGTAAGTGGGCTTTGACACAGCACGGGATGCACTGCACAAAATCCCACCAAAACCAGGCAGAGGTCCTGAGGGTTTGGGGAATGCCACCAGTCTGCACCCCCTCACGGACAAACACAAATTATGTCCTGTTCCCTCCTCCTCCCCCCCCTCCTCGCTCCAATCTTTTATAACCCTGGATCTCCTCCAGCAATAGTCTGTTCCTTCACTCAGTTTATAATAAACTCTGCCATTCCCCCGTGTCCCTCGGGCTGGCTTGGAGAGGAAGGAGGCTGTTTGCAGAATGAATAGCCCAGCCCGTGCCTGACGGGGAGGCAGCTCCGGGACTCTGCGCCGGGCACTGGGAACTTGCTGCAGCAGCGGCCTTTGGCTGGGGACCCTGTCCTGCATTTCCCTGCTCTGCCAAGCCAGGACTGCTGCTAGGCTGGCACTGGAAAAGCTCCTGCAAAGGAGCTGAAGGACGAGCCCCAGCTTGGCTGGACTCGGATGGTAAATGACACCAGAGTCTCTGCACAGAGCCCGTATCAGCTGACAGACAGATCACAGCACTGCAAGTCAGGTCACCTTCATTCTGCTCCTTGGGTCTGCCACTACCTCCTGGAGACCTCTCATAATTCAGAAGTGCTCCCTGTGCCTCAATCTTCTGGGATAGTGACATTGAAATATATCTTATCTCACAGGAAAGGAGCTGAAACCTCCCAGCTTTACATGCTTTGAATTTCTTGGGTAAATGATACAGTAAAAGGGCTGAGGAAGAAGACTCCATCACCTGGCTGAGGAATAAAAAATTCATTTTCTCTGAAGACACGTCCACAAAATAACAGAAAAATATATCAAAGTGCAACTCTAAACCAAGCTGTGCCTCTAAAAGGTAAATTCATATTGCTGTTACAACAATCCTGAAATAATTCTTCAAATCTACCTTTCAGGATCAATTTTACCTTGAACCCACAATTCAAACTCTTTCCTCAATATTCCAGCTAAGGCATTAAAACATACCTTGTTTCAAATACTGCTTTTCACAGAATCCAAGGCAAAGAATCGCTCTAAACACCTAGAGCAGCCTGAGTGCATTTTGGGGTTGCCGTGGCTGGTGCCAGAGCACCGAGGCAGGCAGGGGTTGCTATTTCGGGCCCCGGGTAACGCTCCCGCCTCAGCAGCTCCCCCTTCCCAGAGGCTCGGGAGCGGCTCTGGAGCTCCCCGCTGCCGCCGGGCGCTCCGGGCTGTGGGCGGACAAATGAATGGCTGGCTGAAGGCAGCAAAACACAGAGCTCTGCCTGGAGGAATTAACAGCAGCCTGACAGGACTCTGCGGTAATTGTGCCTTGCAAACCCATTTTAGCACTGTTCCTGAGGGCTAGGCCGTATTAATAGAAGAAAGACTCATTTCCATCTATTTGTTTTAAGTATTGCACAGTCTATAGCCCCTGTTAAATACTGTTCCGAGATCTCTGCCCTGGGGGAAATTACAGTGCTGCAAACCCTCTATTCTCCCCCCTCGCACCCTACGCTCCCGATGTTCTTTACAACTTCAATACTTCTCCCACTCACTGACAAAACAAAAAAACCTCCCTCTTTCCACCTTCCCCACAAAAACACCTACTCGGTGACTGCAGGCACATGGCACAGCCTGTCAGCAGTGCTCCACCTGCTCTGGGTCATGTCCACGGGCCAGGATCAGCATCTGATGGAAAAAGGTGTCTTAACTTCTGACTGACACATTGCACCACTCCAGCCTGTCAAAAATGGGCATGGAAGGGATTTAGAGACCTTTTGTGGTGAGGAGGCCTGAGCAGGTATCATCTGCCTGTTCTGCACCCCAGGACGTGGGGATAACAAACACAGGCTGAGTGACTCACTGACTCCTCGATCACAAGGGACTAAAAATGCCTGGAGAATCAGGACTGTCGACGTAAAGGAATCCATAGCTCTGCAAGGAACGTCTGAGTCAAGACAAATTATATACAGAGAAACAATTTGTATTCTGCCATGAAACAGATGCTGCATATACATAATAGAGACAATTTAGAGCCAGAAAAGAATAAACACCTGTGAAATCTTTCCTCGTGGAGAGTCGGAAATAATCCAGGAACGCTACAGAATAACTAAGATCAAGAAATCAAGATAAAAAAGTGAAAAGCAATAGTTATTTAGACCTCAATGATTTTTTGGTGACAACCAATTTGATTTTAATGACATCCAAATGATTTGCTAATCTCTAGTTACAGACCTAGTAAAAATTAATCCTTAATGTGTAAGTCAGAATGATGTCAATATTTTGGCTAAGGCTCTTTGCAATTTCTAACAATTGAGCAATTGTCAAACCTTCTTTGTTTGAGCTCAGCTCATGCAGTGAGGCAAAGGAGCTCATGCCATGATTGTGAAAAACAAGGGACAGTTGGAAGACCAGGGCTTTGATCACTCGGGATTTTAATTGCTCAGGCACTGAAAGGAAAACTGCAGAAGTGAAGAGGGAAATGATTTTCAGACAAATGGCTGAATGGTCAGAGGCTGTGCTAGACCAAATCCTAGGAAATGAGCCAAGCGCACTGAACTAATGAGTGTGGAAAGAGAAGTCCAGCGAGCACGTTCTCTGCAATACCCATGAGGTTAAGTGGAACACAAAATGGAGAGTTTTGGAAAGCTGACTCTTCAAGGAAGGAATTTAGAAATTGTTGGATGGAAATGGAAATTAAATGTCTTCTGTTACTGTCTAATCAGAGCATCTCTGCACTCCCCTCAATAGCTGGTTTGGAGACAGAAAAAGAGCTTCTATCTAATTGCCTAATGGCTGCATGATGTTTGCTTCAGCATCTTTTATGTCCCAGGCTCCAGTCGTGCTCAATATGTCAGACTTTATGCTGGAGGAATTGGGAGCTGCTACTTCCTAACTCCTATGTCTTTTCCTAACAGATGGAATCATCACTCACATTGGCATTTATTTTACACCGTAACATGAAATTGTAAACAAGAAAGATGACCCTTGCTTCTGGTTTGCTGTAAAGCTTGGGGCAAATCACCCCATCTCTCTTTTATCAGCCAAACAGATCAGCACTGAATCTTTATCATGAAGTCATTGCTTATTTCCAGATTAAGCAATACAGTCAAAGTTTGCAGCATACATGTGGTGATATAACTGGTCTTGGATTTATTTCAGGGGAAAGGATTTCCTTTGTAGGTCTGTTTGGACCAGGTTTTCCCACTTCATGTATAGTAGCAATAGAACTCAGCAGAGTCTATAAAAAGCCTGCTTTCTGTTCTACCAGGTGCCTAAAGATCTACAGGAAAAAGTAAGCAGAAAGATTGTATAAACAAGTGCAGCCAAGAGACATTGTGAGAACAACATTCTATTCTTCAAAATAATGTTCCATTCATCCAGAAGATAACTCATCATCCTCAGTAGTGCCCCACTATGGAGAAACCCAAGTTGGACTTGATGATCTTAAAGGTCTTTTCCACTCTCAGCAAGTCCACAACCCTGTGATTCAGGAAGGACACATCAGAACCCTTGAGGCTGGCTCTCTCCAGGAAGGAGTGAGGGCAGCTGGGGTTGCCGTTCCCTGGGGAGCAGAGCGGGCTCCGTCACTTGGCAGCACTGGAGGCGGCTTTGGGAGCGCTGCAAAGCCCAGCGTGGTGCCCCAGCTGCCGCCACCACCCGGCCCTTCCCGGAACACAAATTCCCATGTAGGAGGGAGCAATGAATGCCTGCGGGTTGAAAAGCCAGCGAGGCACAGACCTGCTTAACAAAACCCTTTGCCAAGGTTACCGGGGGTGTTGTCAAAGCCTCCTCTTTTGTGAGGGCTGAATAACAATTCATACCCAGTAACCAGCTTCAGTTTCTTTGGCTTAACCTGGCACATTTTCAAAGTCACTGCTCATGGCTGGGGCTGTTCCCATTGACATGCAGCTTATCTTGCCGTGGACAGCAAGTGCGGGGATCATCCAACTCCAAAAGTTCATGCCAAAGCCCTATTGTGCTGCTTTGCTGCTTGAGCTGAACTACAGCTCTTAGAAATGTGCTTGAATGTGTCACAAGCACAAATGGAAATGATGCAGCCTTGGTTACTTCATACTTGGGGGAAGAATCTCCCCAAGAGATTCTCCCCAGTTTAACCATTTCGTTTAGAGAAATCAAATATAACTGGGATCTTCAGGAGCCCCAATTGCAGAGCAGCCCCAGCTCTGAAGATTCTGTCTGTGCAAATGCTCCTGCTATTAAGTCAGCAGGCTTTTATCTTAATTTTCGGAAGAAGGTGATGCTCTAATCGCACATCTGAGGTGGCAACTTTTCATCCAGAACTCAGCAAAGCTCCACCACATAGAAAAAGCATGTGCAAAAAAAAGGTGTAATGATTAAATGGAGTGTGAAAAGCTGCAAGATCAGTGTTGGAGAAAGAGCCAATGTGAAAGACATTCCCCAGGATATCAGTGCAAGAATTGGCTCCTGTCACACCTTCCCTCAGTGCTCTCTGTGCTGTGAACCATTAGGAGTTTGGTGTGTAAGACTGTTCTCTGGTGGAAGAGCAGTTCTGTGTCTGGTATGTGCCCAAAACACAGCCCTTCCTGAGCCCCCTTTGCTTTCAGAAGCCATTTGCTGAACAGACTGAGCCTTTTATCTCTATTTAAATCTCTGCTGTAAACTACTAAATCTTGTAATCATTAACAAACGAAATTCTAAAGAAAAGAAAACAACAAAATGCTTCAGAGTTACAGGCTCCATAGTAATTATAGAAAATACAACTACTGCTATGAAAGGAGCACACATTAAATATTCTACTGTGAAAAATGCCAACAATCAAATGTAGTCAATATTTTAAAGACCCCAAAAATAATAACATCAAGACATTCTTTCAGGGTCACTAGAATATAACATTACCTCCTGCTACTGTAAACTTCAGACTGAGGACAGTATCTTTGGGCTTCTTTAGTAAAACCCTACTGGCAGTTTGATGGAGAAAAATAGAACTAAGCTCACTCCTGGGCAGAAATAACAAAAGGCCTGCAACACCCAGAGTTCTGTGCCCAATCTACCGAGCTGTCTGCTGAGATTCCATCCGAGCTGACTCTACAGATTCCTCACTCTGTTCCTGCAGTTGTCTCCTAGAAACAGGAACAAGAAGCATTTGCTGTTTTCTCAGCTCTTTTGAAAAACTCTGCAAAGCTCTGCTCACGTTCCGGGTGCCCCGGGATCAGTGTGTGTTGCCTCAGTGGAGGGACAGCCCTGGAGAGTGCATTTCTCTGCGCTGCCATGTTATGGAAATGGACTGCAACAGCAACAGGTGTAACATCAATGTATCGTTAATAAAAACTCCCATGAAAGTACCCATGGAAAGCTCAGGTCAGAGAAATACTCATACAGACATTTGGATACTAACCAGGGTCCTGAGGATATCCAAACATTGGGTCAGTATCTTACAAGTGTAAACTACACTGAAATTTACTCATCCTTCCTTCTTGCTAAATTCAAAGGGAATGTAGCTCTGAAGAGCTCTTACTGCACAGCAAGTAAGAGAAAATAGGGAAAATCATGTGCAGACTCATGAAACATGGACAGAAGTTCCACCTGATGTTTCTGTGAAGGTCCGGGCTAAAAGAAATACTCTCCAAATAAACTACTAAATCCTTAATGGTGTCTTTTGGAAAGGTAGCCCTGGTGAAGCATTTATAAATCTTTTTGTATAATGAGTATCATCTTTTCTTCCCTTTTCCAGGTATGACCAATATCATACTCAGTGTGAATGAGGGAAAAAACTGACATCCAGACCCTCTGAAATCTTGATGTCCACAGAGCAGTGGATTATTCCCACACATCCATAGCTACAGTATGGAAATACTGGATTCCTCTCCATCTGCAAGTTCACTCCAGAAATACATGGAACTTAGAAAGAAGAAAAAACTCCAGACAGTGTTTAGGCACGTGAACAAAGCTGCTGCATTAAATCATAGTGTGAGCCCTCAAAAGCTATCAGTCTGCCTGCTCTGAGCCTGCTCCTTCTTTTCCTTCATTTATTGTTTCCTGTCTTTTCCTCCTTGTCTCCCTTTCAGTTTAAAGATTCAGCCAATTGTTGTCCTTCCAGATCAAGCAAAGCCTCTTCATTTCACTGGCTTTTTCAGGCTAAATTACTCCATACGGACTCCTGTGTTGTGTGAAACTCCCACAGCAAAACACAAAGGTTTTGAGCTAACCTTTATTTGTTGCTGTCACTTGGAAAGTGAAACCCAAGATAAATGATGCCTTTTTCTTTCTTAAGGTTTCTAATCTGTTTCTGGTTAAAAAAAAAAGCTTATAATGTCTCTTTTTGGGATATTACTGCTTTTTGTTCTTCCTTTTTGGTTCCTTCTGGCTTCACCTTCCCTTTTTCAATATTCTCCCTTGCTTTAGGCAGAATAAAAGTATGAGAACACAGTCTCTGTTCTTACTCAATTAGCTCTGCCTGAGCCAAGCCCTCAGAAACAGATTGAAGTACCTGACAGAGAAACCCAGTTCCATAGAATTGTTGAGATGTTGGTGTGGGTGGGAAGTACTTCCAACAAATCTCGTTTCAGACTGGCTAGAAATGATAAACTTCACTGAAATCAACAGGAAGAGGAAACATAAGGTAAAAGGCAGAAAATAAATGTTGGCATCTTGGGAGGTTCAGACCTGCTATTCATTATGCTGATGAAGAAAAAATCTTGACTAATCAATCATCAATCCTGCACTTCCTTTCCTGACTTCTGCAACACTTCTCCCATTAGTCCATGTGAGACTTACCCTTTTTCTTTCCTACAGGCTATTTTGGGAATCTAGAACAGTTATTCAGGAATCCCACCCTCTTGGTTCATCCTTCCACCACATATCACCCCTCAGGTGAGGGATGCTTCCATTTACCCTGAAATATTTCTTAGCTCAGCACAGATGAAGGTCAAATTAAATTAACATTTACTTACAGCATTTTAGGCAATACAGCTACAAAGACAAGAAATGAAAGAAAAACATTTTAGTCTACCTAAATCGAAATTAAATACACAAGTTCCTCTCTCTGTGTATGCAGGTGACTGGTCCAGTTGGATTTCCACATAGAGGCAATCTGTCTCTGCTTACTTTACCCACTCATTCCAGCCCCCCTTTCCTGCTGGAACATGCTGGGTTTTATAACTAATCTTCCTGTATAGCTCATCTCCTCTAGAAACTCCAGTAACATGCATACAACTTATCAATTTTCTGGATCAAGTCTGACTTGCTGCAGTGTGTGACTGCTTTAGATTCAGCTGCTGATCCTGTTGACTGTTCAGACGTGTGTGTCCATCTCTCCCTGGGCAATATCACCATTTCCAGACTCTCCCATCTTCCAGCTTTGTTCTAACTGAAATTATTACAATGGTTGGAAGAATTAAAAGTACTTTTTCCCTCTCCTTTTTGGCAGCCTACTTTTATCTGATTTAGCTGTGTCCTCGTTTGCCTTCTTTTTCTGACAAGGAGATACAACAAATTTCTATAATCAGTTCCCATCACTTGATAGAATAATTTTAGTGTCAGATGAAACTGGCTTTGCCTGATGCTCAGAAATGCCTTTCAGGCTGCACAGACTATGAGATCCCCTCTTGGGCTTCTCTTCTGCTGCAGGTTTTTATCATCAGCACAAAATCCTCCCCGTGTCCAATTCTGCAGCCACAAGGGGCATGTCAGTAAAACACATCTGTCCCAGGATCCCATAAAGTGCTCCTCAGACACTGGAGCCGGGGCTTCAAAGCTCTTTGAGCTCCCGTATCAAGCACCAATTTAATTTCCCTTTCTTCATCAATTCTTCATTCTCTCGTGATGTCTTGGCAACATTTTGTTCCTGTTCAACATTCATCATTAGCTTCTTTTTTTCTCTTATTTCCTTTATATTCCTTTCCCTCCCGTCTGCTAATTTAAAAGGAAATTGCCTGGTATTCAGCATTATCAGCCAATCTGTTTACTGTGCTCTTGTTCCAGTGAAGACCATTCTCACACACTGAGCTGCTCTGCCTCACCCCCTACCCACTGTTATTATCCTCAAAGCCTGTATTTTCTTCCATATGCACCCTGGAGAGCAAACTACCTCTCCAGAGCTCCCCAAAATTCAGTCTCTCTTTTTAGAATTACAGTGTGGAGATAAAGATCCATGGGGAAGAAGCGAGTTTCCCAGACACAGGCCTTGCCTCCCTCCCAAGCAGTCCCAGCACAGTGGGCACGTTGGCCCCACGGAAAGGAGAGGTCCTGGCACCGTTCTGGCTGCTGGAGGAGCAGCACTCCAACCCACACATCCCACAGCCAGCCAGGGGAGACCACCACTGGGATCAAGCTTTTCCTTCAGGCTTCTCATAGTCCCAAATCCTTCCCTCCTACCACGTCAGCCCAGCTGTTCGTAGCAGCCCCTCCTGGAAGCACCTAAATCATTTCCGTTCTGCATCGCCGGCTTTGCTGATCCTGCCCTGCTCAGTATTACACAGACCATGATTTCATTACTGACAATAACTCTGATTTTGACCTCATGCTCCAAGCCTTTAAGATACAAGATGAATAATACAAAGTCTCCTTTGATCCCTATCACAGTGGCTAATGCTGAGAGTAAAATGTTGAAACAGTCCTTGATAGCAACGACGTGAGAGTTTTGCTTACCCAGGGCCAGCAAGTGGAACTGGTGCTAATGGCTGCTGAAAGCCAGTGGGAAACAACTCAGAGGAAAGGCTTCATTAAATCTCCAAATGCCACAATTCTCCTCTCAGAGTCTACCAAAATACTTTAGAGAGATCCCTTCAAAGGAGGTTCACATTGTGAGTGATGGTCCTATTAAATTATTTAAAATATCAATACAAACAAAAATATGAGTCTGTTTCTATAGAGATGAGATTGGCTGACAAAACTAATGTCTCCTATGAAATGTCAGATGTGAATTTACAAAGTGATCAGATCTTTTCAAATTCATCATTAACTTGGCTTTAAATAGAGGAGTTTGGAATACACAAGAGAACTGAGATTCCACCTTATCAAATACTATAGTCTATATTTCAGGTAGGTGTTATGAAAATATCTGCGTTGATCTGAACAGAGATTTGACATCTTCTCTCTACCCCCAAGCTGATCCATGCTGAGTGAGGTATTCCAGCACATCTGTAATTTTAAGCAGGTAAGCAAACAAACCTGCTTCAAAGTTGAAGTATTTTACTTAGCTGGTACTTTGATAAAAGCAGGTCTTGACAAAGTCAGTGAAAGCCACACAACCTCAAAATGGCTAAGACCAACTTTCTCTGGGGTAATTAGGAAAAAAATATCAATGTATATATATTTAACTCTTGAAATTAAAATAAACCTCAAAAATGTCTAACTTTGGTACCATTTTGTTACTAATTATACAAACCTTTATGTGCTGAAATGAGTGGATTCTTGCGTAATGGAAAAGTAGATCAGAATAATTTTACTGAATATTGGAGCCTGACTCCCTACCAACTGCAGAAGGTATCATGCTGCTGTATTGTATGTTGCTTAGCAATATAATGTGAGAAGCAGCACCACAGTCCTTGACAGCACCATTGTCCATTGAAATGCTTGTGAAATATTACCTGGGTTATATAAAGGTAGCACACAGTCACAGAAAATAGCATGAAGTTTCCAAAAGCACAAAGAAGGCTGGAAAGAAAAGGCATTGCTATTCCAATGGCAGAAAGGTCTCCCTGGATGATCTTTCACTATCTGAATACAGGCAGCATAAATTAAATATGGAGAAATCATATCTGTGAAGTCTCCCTGCAGCTGTGCTTACCAATGATAGGCTGCAGAGCAACTATTCCCTCCCAGTGGAATAGCTGAGGCCAGGGATGTGCCAGTGCCTCTGCATTACTGCCTCACCAAGACCTGCTTGGCGTTCCCTGTCCTGCTTTGGAGGGAAAGTTTTGTGCCCTCACTCAGGCTGAGCAGAATATGGGCAAAGGGAGGAGCTGCAAGGTAAATGGATTTGTTCTACAAACAGATGATGTGACAGGGCCTTACCAGTTACATAAATGTGAATATTCACCTCAGGAGGTCTCTCAGCACCCCAGGGTCCCAGGCACACCCCCACACTCCCCTGCTTGCTTTCGCTCCACGCTCTTTAGCACAGATGTGTCAATCTGCTCCTGCTTGATTGGCTTTGACAGCCTCGGTGTAACAGGCTCTGCCAAGATCTGCCTTCACGTGAGCCCTGGATGTTTCTCTGGCCCCTCTTCCAGCCATTCCCCACACTGTAACTGTGAGAGAAAGCAGCTTGGGCACTCTGCTCTCTGCCCTCTGAGCAGATGCCAAGAGCCCACACGAGGGCTGCCTCACTGCCCAGGGCTGTCACACTGAAACTCCAGTATTCCCAGTGACACCCTCCTGCAAGGTTTCCTGAATGTTCACCTTTCCCTGGGAAGGGCTTTGTGTAATTCCGAAACGACACATGACTGAGCCGGAGTGGCAGTGCCGTGAATAACTCCAAGGGTAATGGATTCCTCTCAGCTGCTGCAGTAGGAGGTCACAACCCCAAACCCACACAGGAACTGTGTCACCAGCAGACTGAACCTGAACTCAGGACCTTGCAGTTCACAACACAATCACTGGATTCACCAAGTGCTGTCAGCTGAGCGAGCATCAGGCTCATATTCTTACTTGGTCATACGGAACAAACCTCACATTATGATGGCTCATAAAGACACAGGACCATATCTGCATCTTAGTAAAAAAATATTGAATGGACATGACAGATCCTAGGGGCCTTTCCAAGGAACAATTCAATATTCCCTTTTATAGTATTTGGCACACCACAGAGTTTATTCAGCTTGAATTAACTAATGGATTTGAGCATTCTCTTTAACAAAGAGAAAAGATGTTGAGTTGCACGGACTGCAGAGTTACAGAATGCTTTAGACAAATCTCACAAACTGATTTACCACAGAATCTGCTGGCTTTTCTCTAAACTCACGGGAACTTATGTCTCATATTTTAAAATGAGAATTTCTAAAATGTGTTTAGAACATTTATTTTTGTTGATAGACATGCTATAAATAAGCATGGGAAGTTATTTGCCTTTATAAAAAAGTGAAGATGGACAAAGTAAAAGATGCTGTGCTGTTGAAAGAAACCACAGAAGAGAAGCAAAGGTTTCAGGTGGGCTATTACCCTTCCAAAATGCCCACAAACCCCACTGCATGAACACACAGAGCACGGATTTAGAGAAGGATCCAATTCCTTCCCACAAAGCAGAACCTCATCCTAATACAGGAGTAGCAATAGTGAGACTTAACCTGTAATAAACCTCACTCATTTTCACCCAAGAGAAATATGATTTTGATCTCAAGGATTGAGATGACACTCAAGGAATATAATTTGCATTTGATATGTAAGACCCATTCTCCTAAATCAACATTAAGTGAGTAGTTTAAGCAGGAAGGGTACTTAAGATGAGAGTAATTATGTTTGTCTCCATATGAAAACAGAAGTGTTCGTTACAGAGACCTTCCAGAGTTCACAGTTACTCCTTGTAGCAAACTGTGCAGCCTACTTGTGGTGTTAAGGACACAAATCCCCCCTCATGATGCAGGAGCTCCGGTGAGGAACTGGAGAAAGGCCCTTGGAAAGAGCTGTTCCCCATGTGTGTCCAGGAAGGCAGCATTTTCTCCCTGGAAAAGAAAGCAGGAGAACTTCACAGGTCCCAACTAATCAGTGGCTGCTGTTCCCAAAACACTGATAATTTGAAATAAGGACTGCAGAACAATGTATGGGTCATCAATATTGTATTTTCATGGCAGCCTTCCTCTGGCCTTTGAATAATTTCATATTTCTTTGAATTCCTTAATTCAGTTCCTTTAACTGAGCTTTTTCAAGCTTCTGCCACATATTCTTGATGTTTCAGCCTTGGCTTCCTTTCACCCAATCTGAAATGAAGATCTATTCTGTGCCTCTAATGGATTTTCTGGTTAAACATAAGCGAATGTATCATTCAGCCAGAAGGTTTTTCATAAGAGTGCAGCCTTACAATAGATTAAAAGCAGTTTGCTTTTACTAATACAGGCCCCTTTTGGATCTGGTGCTTCAGAGAAGATCTGTAGAGACAGACTTCTGCTTTTATTCCTTATTTTCATCCTGAGGAGAGGTTTTTCAAATTCACTTAAACTAAAGTTGCTCTAGTTTTTATACTTTAATTTGTGGCTGAGAACCAGTGAAGGTGGCGGGCATGATACAACTGTGCTCTGTCTCGCTCTCTGCACAAATAATTTTAGCAGGAGAATAAATAACAGCCCTGTTTTCATAGTCAATTGCTCAGAATAACTTTCAAAGTCTGCCCTTACGTTTCTGACCTTCCTGAGCATGCTGGAAGCACCCAGAAGTGGGGAACAGTTTCAGTTAAAGGGTGAAGAGCAAACCCATTCCTGGCTTCCTCACAGCCGAGCCTTTCAGTATGAATCAGCATCATTTACTTGGCTTGTCAGTTCAAGGCCACAAACCCATCTGATATTCACCCCTGTGTCTCCCTCTGACTGAGCTAAGCCTTGGGACTAATCCCCTGTGGCCAGAGGATGGCAAACCCACCTGACCAACAGCTGGGGGCTGCATCTGCCTCCAGGGCGAAAGGTCAGCAGTGACCATGCTGGGTGAGGTCCTCAGCCCTGCACATCAACGCCCTCCCCAAGAGGCCTTGCCTTGCCTCTCACACTGTGCTCCCTAAAAGTGGCTACAGAGCAAACCTGGGATGAGAGAATGGCACCCACTCGTGTTCCAAAGGCTCCTCAGCTGCACAGCAGGAAGAGCCATCACCTTTACTGCACAGATGACCAACAAGTCAACTTACTGACAACAGTCCACCTAAATACCTGCCATGGAGACACAAGGAGACAGCTCTTCTTAAAAGACTGCACAGCTGAAGTACAGCAGTGATGAGAACAACTCTGCTGGCCTCAGCCTGGGATTTGGGGCAATGGATATGGGTGCATTAAGCCCTTTTAACCAGGATTATTTGAAGAAACCAGTTTGGGGACCAGCGCTCGTGGTGCATTTTGATGCCGCCTTTTGTTTCCCCATAACAAAGTCTGAAACTCCCTCTCGTGGGGGATTCGGGAAGATCCCTTCTGGAACAGAAACACCATAGCGAGAAATGAATCGCTTGAAAATGGTCACTTTTCCCCACACTCTGTCCCCTGACCATTCCAAAATGGGCTGATTTCAATACCAGACAAGACAGAGCCCTGAGCAGCCTGATTTGACCACAGAGCTGACCCTGTCTGAACAGGAGGCAAGAAAAAGAAGCACGGAAGCAAATTAGGAACTTCCTACTACCCTGTTTCATTAGTTCCAAATGTAGTTGACATCATGTATAGAAGATTTTAGGCAAATTACTTGAGGAAACATGGAAATGTACTTCACTGTCCTAACTCTCAAGAGGAAGAGAGGCTAAGGATGAAACAAAACAAATACACAGGATCGTGCTGAAGTATCTGAAGAGCCTCTTCTGTTTGTACCCCAAAGGAAGCACAAACTGCAGCCCCAGGTACTGCTAAATCACCATTTTGATTCTCCACAGCCTAATTCTAAAAATACCAAGGTAGTTCTGAGCATCAATATTTACTTTGTAAAACCAGATAAACAATACATCTACACAATGTTTTACATCCACAAATCTCAAAGCACTTTGCAAACTCAGAGGAGCACTACAGATCCTCAGAGGTTACAATTGTTTGCTGAGAGTTATGAGCTCAGGCAAGTTCCTGGATCTTGGGTTTTGTTGTAGAGCTCAAATCATCCCATGAAAGTTCAGCTCAGTCACTTTGGGCTCAACGTAATGAACATTTTATGAGATGGCAGAGATGGAGACAGAAGATACAAAGGCAAAACAGAATTTACCACTCAGGAAATGTTCCCATTCAAAGCCTGTATATAAGAATAAGCTCAAGAAATAAAAAAAGTATTTGAGTAATTTCTTACAACAAAGCTTTATAACATCATGAACAAGGTATCAAGGCCAGGGTAGTCCAAATGCTACCTCAGTACAGCTGTACCCCTTCGTTGCTTATATTTTTAACTGAAGTCAACTGCTCGTCCTTGAATTTATTTTTAACAAGCAGCAGTCATTTCAGCTGAGGGTACAGGGCACTGTGAGCACACACTTACATATTCAGCGGGAGTGACTGACAGAAGAAAACGTCCAAATCCTTCCAGATTGTATCCCATTCATAAATTAAATGCAGACCTCATCCCCTGAAGTTATGTAATACAAACTGGGATGGTAATTATGTTGAGTGTTTCCTCTGGCAGAGCCAGGTTTTGCAGCTTCCTCACCTTGCTCTACTCTGCAGTTTCTGGATCGTGCCCTGACCTTCTGTTCCACTGCATTACCACTGACAAACCTTCCACAGCAACTGAGTCACCCAGTCCTGCTCCAGTGCAAATATTCTGCACTTCCACTCTTACATCCTACTCCTAAAGCCATCTGTGTGTCCTTCCAGCCACGTCAGGTATTGCATTATGTCTGCCTGGGGTTCCCTTCATTGATGCATTTTCTCCCTCCTCAAAGGAACAGAGTATTTGTCCTACTGGTCAGGGGTTTCTCCCTTTTGATATCCAACAGAAGATCACTGCCTCTTCTTGGTTTGTACAATAATTGGAATACTGATTTTCACCTGAGTATTTGAATTCACTGAAGTTCTTCAATGGAATTTCTCTCCATGTTTTCCATAATGTAAAGACTGGAAAGTTTCCCCCTACAGAGTTCTGATAAACACATATGGGTATTTAGACAGGCTGTACATGTCCCCTCCTCTTAAAACTCAAACTCTTGTAAGCACACACGTAAATTACACTCGAGCTTTAAGACAGATTTAAACTATGCACTGGCATAGATCTTATTTCTGTTCTTTTTAATTGCAAGCAAGAAAATAATTTCTCATTACTAAAAAGTTATGATTGCACCCAAGAGCAACAGAAATGGGAAGAAATCTCCATAATGACAAATTATATTTAAAATCAACATGCAAATCCAGAGATGGGGGGGAGGGGGTTATGCATAGGGCAGATTCTTTGCTCAGCAGAACCAAAATCTTTTTTACTGCAGAGGTTGTTACACTATAATAGAGAACATTTGGCTTGAAGCTGATTGAAAAGGTGGGTTTACAATTTGGTATTAAAGGACAATCAGTGACTGGAGAACACAATGAGCAAGACAGCGCCTGATATGAAATGCTGCTTGTCAAGCTTGACATTTTATGTCTCTATTTATATCAGTCTCAAGGAGATGGAGTTTGCTGGCAGTAAATCCCAGCCATTAAAGCAGGATAGAACCTGCTGGAAAAGTTTGTGGCTCAGTTTAATTGGGCTATATTTATCATTAGCATTATAGTCTTTAACATCTAACCTACTGACATTATTTTTCTCCTTCAAGCCTTTGTAACTTCTCTAGTACCATAAAGTCTTGTAAAGGTTTTTTTTTGTTGCCTGGGCCTAGGTAGAATTTTTAATCTGTGCATAACAGCAATAGTTTCTCATTTTTATGTTTCCCTGAAATCACAGCTGAAGCAAATGTTAAGCCTAATGTCCCCACCAGCAGTGAGGCNAAAAAAAAAAGAAAAAGAAACATTCAGTCATGCTCCATAGCTACCTGGGCCTAGGTAGAATTTTTAATCTGTGCATAACAGCAATAGTTTCTCATTTTTATGTTTCCCTGAAATCACAGCTGAAGCAAATGTTAAGCCTAATGTCCCCACCAGCAGTGAGGCTCATTAGGTACAAGTTGCACCATTTCACTAGGAAAAATAATACATTTCTCTGTGATTTATGAAAGCCAAAACTCAGCCAAGTGCTCAAGTCTCTCCCCAGTTGTGTTACAGCTCAAAAATTTGCAAAGGGACATTTAAAACACATTTCAAAACAATTTGTCTGAGTGTACGTCTTGTTTACAAGAACAAACTACTGAAGCTGAGTAATAAAACTTGGAGAAATGCATTTTATAGTGGAAACACTGGCACAACTTTAATTACTTCAGTGTAACTGGCATCTCTGTGGACAGACTGTTCAGGCACTTCTATTGTATTTTAAACCTACATGAAAAAGTCAAAGGACAAATCCATACAGCAAGAAATAGAAACACAAATCCCTTCCAAATGCGAGATGACTTCAGCTGAGAAAGTTTGCAAGCCATTAAGACACAGTCCTGTGGATGAAAGGAGAGGCAAGCAGCGGGATTTTCCCCCAATGTCCGTGTTGACTCCACTCTAACCAGAGTCACAGGGAGCTCTACAACTTAATAAGGAACGAGACCTCAAGTCTATCACAAATTGAGCAAAAATAGTAATTTAGGAAATCGATTGCAGGCTTTGAAGGAAATGCATCTTCAGCTGCTGTGTGAGGAGAGACATTCACACCATTGGCCATTCCCTAGAGGCAGCAGCAAAACAGAACAGGAACAGGTGGAGTATCAGTAAGGACCAAACAATCAGCAAATTACTGAGCTTGTGCTCGGAGCACGGAGCACCCAGAGGGTCCCACACCATACCCAGCACACTGTTAATCACAGCACCATTCCTGGAGGAATGCACATTAAGGGAAAAGTGCAGCCTGGTGTAATCACGGACTGCCAGCCAGAACTCAGCAGCACTTTGCAGATTTAATGCACTCTGGGAGCTGCAGTGGAACAGTTCATCGACCGCTGGGGCGCAGTGCAGCAGCTGCTTAGCACAGGAACAATCGTGCAGTACAATCTCCCAGGCGAGGGACGCGAGGTGCAGGTGTCCCAGAGGGCTCCAGAGGGCTCTGCTGCCCCTCTGAGCAGCTCCAGTCCCTGATCTCACCTCAGCTCTGCGACAGGAGCGCCAGCCTCGCCCACGGCAGCACCGAGGGCACGTCTGACACACAGCACGGGAATTCCCCGAGGCCCAGGGGAACTCTTCAGGAGCACAACCAGACAAGGCAGAGGCCAGAGAGATGTCACAGGACCTTAGGGAGCAGAGGATGTCAGGGATTGTTTCATGCTACCATTTGGGATGTTTTAACCATATCTCTATACTGACTCTAACTGCTCGCAGTTATTGAAATTACAGCACAATTCTCTCCTGGCTTGGGGTGTTCCTTAGAGATTTCTTCCCTTGGGGTGTTCCTTAGAGATTTCTTCCTAAAACCAGGAAGTTTCCTGTCCAGTGTCTGGAAACTGATTTGAGTTAAATCAAGGAAAGAGACTATACACAGAACCCCACACACTTTTCAGGAACATCCACATTGCATGTATACACAAAATAATTGCTTTTAATTCATCTAGTTCAACCAAAAAAAACCAAACAATAAAGAGATACCAAAATAGCACTGAAGTCAGATTATTATGTTTTATGTACACACCAAACTTCTTTCATGTTGTAAATGAAAATAGCATCTTATTACTTTAAGGAAAATAATTAACAATAATAATCCTAAAAAAGGCTTTCTACTAAATAAGTTTCAGAAAATAGCAAAAATCAACCCAGTGGGGAGTCATTAAGCAATATATCTATCACAAAAGGTTTTTTTAAATCTATATGGCTTTGTGGGGCTCCCTCGAGCTACTTTAGCTATGATTAATAAGAACAGATGCACCCAATATGAAATTGTCCTGCTGAAGCAGTAGAAATAAAAATAAAATATTTCTTTCACAAAAGACACCAGAAACTGTTCTATGATCAGATAATCAGCTGCTCAACAAACACTGCATAGAGACAAGCAATAAAAGTCACTGACTAAAGAGTGTCTTGACAGCTCTAAAGAAAGCTTGAGTAAAAGCTTCTACAAGCAGTGCTTTATTAGAGAGATTTATTAAATATAGCAATATCCTCTTGAAAAGTTTATCATCATATCTTGTAATTTAAACATAGTCATCAAATTTATCTAACCTTCTAAGTAACCAGATCTTGTCAACCAAGAGAGAGAGTCTTGCCAAGTGAGAGAGTCAGAGGCCATAATGGTTTAATCATTTCTGTTTTCTTTTCAAATAATGTTACTGCTGGCCCCAGGGGGCAAACAGTTTGTCGTAACTCTCCTGTTCTACAGCAGAATATTGCACACAATATATTTGGAATTACTGTAGCAACTTCAGCTCAGTCAGGACTTGTAGTTAACCATATTGATAGCATGGATATAATTCCTAAAATACACAGGGGGAAACACAGAAGATTTGGACGCTAAGGAAGAGTCCTTTTGTCACAAGACAGGGAGTCTGAGCTGCTCAGACTGCAGCTCAGATGGATGCTTAGGTCAGTGATTCTGTTTATTGCAGTCTTGTCAGTAATCTGTAGAGTGTGTCTGAAATCCATGTAAATTCCTCTCCAACCACCTGCAAAATGGGCAGAACAAAGCTGACCTCTCTGGGGTTGGGGATTTCACTCGGAGCAGCAAGTGGCTGGTCTCTGCAACCACATCATAAATCAAGGAAGGAAAAAAAATCTCTTCTAACTTGGCATGGTGATAATTAATCATTTTCAAGCTCTCTGCCAGCAATTTCTCTTTCCAGAACCCTGCACTGCTATCCCAAATTCTGGGGAGAATGCAGCCAGAAGTGAAAGGAGAATGGAATTACGAGGGCCAGAAATGCACGATACTCGTGAATTCATTTTTATCTCTTGAACTGGGAACACGTCATTGGGATAATTTCAGTCATTTGGTTTGAACAGCCTCACAGAGCCAAAGCCAGTCATTATTTTACATTGTTCAGCTGCTGGCACCAGCCTGTTTCTGTTTGGTTTTGTACAATGGAGACAGTAAATTTTTCTCCCATTAAACCACTCTCACTATCTTTAAAATTATCCAAACCCTTATTAATTTCTCCTTTTATTTTGTGCTGGAGCTCCAAACACCTGCTGTACTCCACTCAATCTATTTAAAGGAACAAATCAAACGAGCCAAAGCTGAAGTATTTCATTTCCAGTATCAAGCACTTGTGTCAGAATGAAAAATCCTGAACTTTAGGGTTGCCTGGTAGCTGCTGTTGGAAACACTGCTCTTTGCATTATATTCCACATTTTGTTTGTGCAACAGTATTTCCCCAAAGGAAAGTAGCAGCAAACATGGGAAATAGTTCAACAAAAGATGGAGAGCCAAATCGAAAGGAAAGAAACTGCAGGTAGCTCTGAGTTTTCTGAGGAGGTGGGAGGAAAGAAAATACATTAAATTGGAAAGAAATTTCTGCTGTTCTCCATATTACTCTTCAATTTAAAACATCAATTCAGAAGTGAATCTATACTTGGTGCAAAAGAGTCTAAGTAGCTCCTGAACTCATTAGAGCACAAGTAAAAATACTTGGTTTATTTCATTTGCTCTAAAAGTCAATATTAGAAGACAAAGATGAAGATGTCTCAGTCTCAACCAATTCTAAACATGAGCATATGCTATGTTCATAATGAAGCCATTTGTATGGCCCATGGAACTGTGAGGGAATTAACCACAGCCAGCACAAGGTGCCACTGACTTCTGAACTCAAACTTGATTAAGTGAGAATCAGTCTCTGCCGTGAACTACTGAAAGATCTGGTAGAAAGTGAGGATGAATAGATGGTGCATAATGAATTCTGAGGCTGTGAACTGATCTGTGTTGATTAAGAAAGTGAAATCAAGTGAATAAAAGCAGGGACAGAAATAGCACCAGGGCTCAGTGAATCACAGCTTTCATCTCTGACCAGCATGTTCCACTTTCGATACGATGAATAAATTGTACAGTCTTGGCCTCGTCAGCACAGCCCTTGGCACAGGGTTTGGGCAAAGGCTGCTGCAGACCACGAGGGACAGGACAAGGGGGAACGGCTTCCCACGGACAGAGGGCAGGGTTGGACAGGATACTGGGAAGAAATTCTTCCCTGTGAGGGTGGGGAGGCCTGGAGGTTGCCCCTGGATCCCTGAAGTGTCTGAGGCCAGGCTGGGTGGGGCTTGGAGGCACCTGGTCCAGCAGTCCATTGATGGACTTTAAGCTCCCTTCCAATCCAAACCATTCTGGAATTCCACACCAACCAGAGAAACCAAGAGGCCACTGGCAGAGCTGTGGAGAATCTGGGACTGAAGTGATGTGGCTCAGCAGGGCAGGGTGGACATTTACCAGCAGGGAATGAGGAAGTCAGAAATGTGATGAGTCAGGACTGGAAATGCCCAGAGATGTGCACAGGAAATGCTCACATCCTATGTCCAACTCCAAGCAAGAAGTTAATGCTCTCAGACTGAGTAGAAACAATCAAACATTTCAACACCAGCAGCTCAATGGAAACTTACACCAACACGTTGCCTGCTGAGCTGCAGCTTCTCTCCAGCAATCTGTCCTAAAAATCTCATCATTAAAGGCAGTGATTAAGACAGAAATGTCACCTTTCATTTATACAGCAGTTTTCATTCTGAAGCACTTCATTAACTATCTTTCCAAAGATCACTTTGCAATAGTGATGCTGCTGTATTTCTCCTCTGTCTACCCAATCACAAAAAAGAGGCAGATTGTACCCTTTTTGGAATCCATCAGATAAAACCTTAAACTGGAGTTGCCATAGAAACACATCATGGGGCTCTCGGTTTCTCTATCAAACCTGTTCTTAAACTTTCAGCTTTACTTAATGCTAGACTTTCAAAACCACCAATTAGCTCTTTCATTTCATGTAACAGTTGGACTCGACGAGCTTGGAGGTCTTTTCCAATCTAAATGATTCTATGATTCTGTAAAAAGGCAAGGGAAGAACAACAGCTGCCACGGACAGGGGAACAACAGGGGAAATTGTGGGGTTTGGTCATCCAGTAAAATCTCTGAGGGCAAGTCAACTCCCATTTGCACTTAAAATCCCCTGTCAAAGGCTCTTACAGAAATCTGAGCTCAGATAGGGACCCTGACCATGGAAAAAAATAACATCATACAAATGATGAACACAGGACTGGGACATTTCAGCAATATTCTGACACAAATATATGACTCCCCAGAGTCTACTGCCACTGACCCCCAGCTCAGAGCCAATTTTCTTGTTAATAAAAGTGAATACAAATGTTTGTCTTCATTTCCTTAACATTCCCTTTAGTTCTTTTTCTGCATCCAGTACAGTTTAACCACTGCTGAGAGAAATGTATTTGCAATAAAATACATTTTTATTACAAGGTCCCCAGAGCTTTGTTACTTTTATCATCAGATTTAAGTTGTATTGTTTGTCCAGAACTGCTTCCAGTGTCTCACACAGTTATTCTGGTTTAAAATACAGGACTAATAGACAGAGTGAAATTTAAATAGACAGAGTGAAATGTGCAGCCCTTCAGTATGTTTTTTTGTTGTTTTTCAGTAACATAATCTCTTATTCTGCAACTAAATCTTTCAAGCATGCCAGTGTTCCAGAATGTAGCTCTGCTCCTTAATTCCAGGGATGGAGCAGTTACAAGTGCTAAACCCCCCAGGCTATCTAAGTGTGAGACAAACTTGATTCAGTGACATATGCAGGAGGATTCCTTCTGAGCCTGGATTTCTGGAATAGCAAAGTGACATTCCACTGCTGCTTTGAGGCACCTTGATGACTTTGACTTGTTCTAGCACATTTGCTTGGTTTGTGTGTGTTACCTCAGGCTTTTTCTGTTTTGTCAGACACAAACTTTCCCTTTTGCCAAACCTACAGAAGTAAAGAAATCATTATATTGAAAAATCAAACAGAGCCCTGGCTGCCCAGACGGATCCTGGGTAAGCCCAGAAATGACAAGTAAAAGCTCTGTGCACACGACCAGCATAGGAAATAGGAGGAAGCTTTCTCCTCCGAGAAACTGACTGGAGAGCTCTGGGAAATTTGGAAATTTACAACTGCTACATCCCCTTTTCTTGTTTTCCTCTCCCCCAACCTGGCTCCAGGGCTGGAGGAGCTCTTACACTGCTAAAAGTCTTGAAAACTCAGTCCTTTGCCTCTCTGAACCATAAGAAACACTTCACAAACCAAAAATTATTTCTAAAATATTTTCTGTAACCAAATACCATCAGCAAAGACGATTTCATTTGACTTTAATTTGTATTTGTGGACCCAAATATCCGTTAACAGAATGCATGGGAGAATTCAAGAGAGTTAGTTTTGTAGAATTTCCTAGATTTCTAAAATATTTGTGATGATCATAGATCCTTTGGCAGTGAAAGGATTTGCTGAAAATTTAACCAGATTTTCTTGATATTTGCAATAATGAAAGTATCCTAAATCAGGAAAAAAATAAGCACATGATTTTGCATAATGATTTGTTTCAAAGCCCAAATGCCCTCAGCAGCAGCACCCCACAGGGAGGCAGACAGCTGTGACCCCTGGTTTCTCCTGTTAAATACATGTACAGCAGCCCCAAAAACTCAGCATTCCCTCAGGACAAGCTTTGCTCTGAATGGTCTTTCATATGTATTCTCTAAGTGTAAACAACATAAAAATAATGAACCTCCCAGACTCAAAGCTATTTTAAACTATGAATCTTTTAATGTGGGAGAAATTACTCTGTTTAAAGAAATCTGATTTTAGGATGTTCTTATTTAGGGATTATTATCCAACATATACATACTCTATTTCCACTGAAAACAAATAGTCCCATGATATAAAAATAGGCAACTAAATGAAATGCAGGCTTTTATAGCGTGGGAAATGTTTGTGGAACTTGCATTCTGGGTTTGATTACTTTTAGATGTTTTTTACTTTTAGATGTTTACTTTAGTTTAGTTGGAAACTGATTCAAAGCAGCTCTTTTAAGATTAAAGCCAAAATATATGGGGACAGACCTACTGCAGATGTATAGCAGGAGTGAAAAAGTTCTCCAGAGGATTAAAAATTCAACAAAATACTTGAACACATATACAGCAAGAACCCAGTAGATGTCCTGACATACTTCAAAACTCAGAATGGCAAACAACAATGGAAAACAATTGTAAGAGTTGCTTAAAATGTACTGTAAACTGGGAAAAGCACACTAAAATAAGGCACCTCACTACCAAACTGCCACGTGTAATCCCTGTGGGAAGCTCACAGCACACAGCACCTCTTGTGTTTAGAAGAGCATGAGTAAAACTGAAGTTTCACATAAAATTTAGTGTAGTAAACCAGCTCCAAACATAATTCTGAAGCTGAGCATGCCACATCCAGCAACTTTTTAAGGTAAGAATCAACGACAGTTTCAGGAATAGCCTCAGCTATTATTCCATAGTCATTAGGGACTACAATTTACTTTACTGTAAGTGTTTTTAAAAAACACAAAGGTGACAAAAATCAGTGCACTCAATACAAGCTCCAGACAGGGCTGTGAGCAGAGCTGTGCTCGATATCCTGCTGACATCTAACGGCAGCTTGGCACACTGCAGAAAAATCACATTGCTAAAGCACCTCTGCTGAATTAACGCCCTGAGTGGAGAGTATTGCCTTCTGTATCTGCTGATAACCTCACACAAATCCTCCCCTTGATTAACTGCCCATGCACTGCAATTCCAGGAAAGGTTAAATAAACCAGGCTTAGCTACAGAGCGGTACCAAGGGGCTCCTGCTGCCAGGAACTCCCATATTTGAAATGACATCGACTTATGGAAATAATAAAGGCAAAATCCAATGAAATGTTTCTCTTCACAAGACCTACAGATTAATAAATCAATTTGCAAGTTCACTGTTTTTTTCCAGGCAGACAGAAATCAAGCTCTTTATTTCTTTTACTTATTGAACCAAAAATCAGAAGATATTCCTAAGTTATTATTTAGAAAAAGAGGAGAGGGGAAGGGGAAAGGGGAGAGGAAGGGGAAGGGAAACTCTCCCGCTGATCAAGGTCCTAGAAATGTCCTGTGGAAGAACACCCCGATGGCAGCAGATGGCAGCAATGTCCCACAGGACAGCAGTGTCCTTCCCCATCCCACCCAGGGGCTCGTCCTACTTCCCTGGCAAACAGCCAAAGAATAAAATTAATGGAACGCAGGCCCATCTAAAATTAGAGGGAAGCTTCCTCTTTAAGCAGAACGCCAACACAAATTTGTGCATCAGTACACAGCGTGCTGCTGAGATATTGCTGAGCAGGGCTCCCAGCTTTCGGAGGAGAAAGGTCTTCATTGCCTGTTTGTTACTTTAGAGAGGGGCAATGAACAGGTGCTTCCTCCTCCTCGCTGAAATAAGGTAAACGCACACTTTACATCTTTTATTGAGCAATTTGCATAAATTTTCAAAGCACCCATAGAACCATTATCTTATTACTGGCACCAGCTCAGATCTGTTCAGTGCCACCTTTGCTGTGGGTGACGAGGGCTCCTCACAGCTTATCTACTCCTTCCACAGAGCCTGTCCCTCCCATTTACAGCACATCCTTCCTTCCTTATCAAAGCTGATAAGTTCTAAACCAGCCTGTTTGCCAGCAGATTCTAAGGTCAACCAGCCCATGGAATCTCACAGATTCTAATCCAGTTACAGCATCATGATATTTACTAGCCACGGTCAAATATCACATTGCATTGTAAATTTCTTCGTGGCATTTCAGAACTGTGTGCAGGTGACAACTTGACCCTGCAGAGAATGATTATTTATCAGTTCTCATTTGGACAGCTCAAAAGTTCTCCCTTCCATCCACCTATGTAAAAGTTAGCCCTGTGTGTTATAACAGAGCATAAACTCACAGAATTGTAGCTCATAGGACAAAAAGGTTGAGGAATTACTAATATGAGAACAGCAGCTGTCAGCACTCATAAATGTGTTAATAGCAAACGTGAGTAGGGATAATGGACAGAAGGAGTTTTAAAAGGTCACTTGGGGATCTCAAAACAGTTTTAGTCTTTAGTTTCATGTGCTGCTCGTCTGGACCAGTCTGAAATCAACTGGCACAAGTGTGGCCCGAGGAGTTCACAGAGCAATAGGAAGAGCGTGCATGAGGCGTCTTACACGCACTGGAGAAGGTGTTGGTCGTTCTCCAGTGCTGTTCTTGTCATTTGGAGACATCAAGAACCAGGACCACATTTAGCTTTCAGCTCCACTCCTACCCAATGCCTCAACCAATTGTGCTACCACACCAAAATCTTTGCTCCTCTGGTACGTAATGGACAGCAAGATTCAGGCTGTCCCTTTAGGCTCTTCCAAGGAAGAGTCTAACACAGAATAACATCAACACTGAAAATAAATCTCTCTGTTTTAGTAGTCTAACACCATTTTTGTTCATAGGCTGCAGTGTGTTTTATGAAGAAGCAATTACACTCTGTCAGTATGCAGTGAAACATGATATGCGTTCGCACCTGCCACTAATTACCTACACCTCATAAAGGTTAAAGAATAGCCAGGAATTCCGAGAAGGGATGAAAGATCCAAACGTTCACGTCATCAGAAGAAAGCGTAGAGAAGAAAAGCAATAAAACCTCATGGAACAGTTGTTCACACTAAACTACACACGAGGCCGGGCCAGCTGGAACTTTCCTCGCTGCTCCCCTCGGCAGGGGATGCCCGGGGCTCACTCACCTCAGGCGATGGTTGCCTGCCGGGCCAGTCTCTCCCCCCGTGCCTTGCCCTCCTGCCTTCCCTGTCCTGCCTGCTGCCCTNACCACGGCAGGGGGAGCGGGCAGGGGACCGTCCCCAAACGGTCCCGCAGCGGCCGCTCCTCGCGGGCTCCGTGCGCGGGGCGCCTCCGTGTCTCTCTCTCTCTTTCCGCTTTTTTTGTGTTTCGGTTTTAATAATTGCTTTATTTAGTCTCAGAGGAAAAGTTTGAAGATGCTTCACCAAAGCTAAGCCCGTGGGAGGAGCGAGGAGCGGTCGTGCCTCGCGTCCCGGGCAGCCTCCGCTTCTCTCAGCCCCGCTGCCGAGGGGTCACCGGCGCCCCGGAGCGACCCCAGCCCCGGCTAACGGGGGATACTGGGCCCTCTGCCCCGGCTAACGGGGGATACTGGGCCCTCTGCCCCGGCTAACGGGGGATACTGAGCCTCCAGTCCCGGTTAACGGAGGATGCCGATCGCACTGCCCCGGATAAAGGAGGATGCTGAACTCGGTGCCCTGGATAACGGGGGTTGCTGGGCCCACAGCCCCGGCTATCGGGGGGCTGACTCTGCTGCCCCTTCAGTAACGGGGTCGCAGATGGTGATTTCCTGCAGGTCCTCACACCACCCTCGGGAATGTGTTGGAGTTGCCCCAGTGGCGTAACTTGGGTGGGTTTCTTTGTTGTGTGGTTTCCTTTCCTGTAACTCAGTAACTCAGATCGCTAAGGGGAAAACTACGCAAATAACGACAAGCAGAGTCAACAGAAGTAATCCCTGGGGCACTGCACCAGTAAACGAGAACAAGGGTAACTTAGGGATTGGGTTTGGACACTACTGTGACTTTCCACCACAGCCATATCCTGTGTACCTGTGACTGGATGAAGTGGTAAAAGTCCTCAGGTGGGGCAATGAGTTGTACTGAATTTGTACCTCTTGGTATCATTATTGAAGTGGGTTTTGATCTTCCATTTGGAGGTGTCAGTGTGTGATGTGGGTCAGGACATTTTGGAGATAGCACAACTGACAGTTTCACTCACTAGAAGTTGGAATGTTTTCCTCTTACTTCCATCGTTTAGAAAGCAGCAGCGGAAAAGGCCTGATTTATTTTATGCTTTTCTGGTTTGCAACTGGAGAAGGAAACGTGTTTATAAGACTGCTTTGTGTATGGAGCCTTTGGCTGGGTAATTTGAGTTGTTGTATAAATAACTGTGGATCTCTTTGGGCCTCATGCCCAATGGCACATGCTGGTTCTGGTATCCTTGGAGAGGATGTGCATTTCATATTGTAACTATGTTAGTTATTAATACCTCACCACGGTCACTTTGATGCCAGTCTTGTCTCAGGAAGCCTTTTGAGAACCTGCTGCTGAGGCGGCTTCTCCTGCAGCGCTCATGTGATCACAATACAATATGGAGTCAGTGGCATTGGACGTAGTTTTGGTTATTAGATGTCGTAATTTTGGTATTTCCTATGTGAAATGCTCTGAGAAGCATCTGTGAAGACATCGAGATCACATCGAAACTGACATTTTGTTTTCAGTCAGGGCACATTTTTGCTGTTTGACAGGGATGTGCTTGTTTGGAATTGTGGAGTCTTTGCAGAAGAAAATAAATCACAAATTAACCGTGTGCCACACCTCAAGCAGTAATAAGAACTTTCCCCTTTCATCTAAGCCTCCAGTACTAAGTGTATATCATAAATTCTTAATACAGTTTAATGGTCCAAGTGATAATTTCTTGCTGAAGGAACAGTAGCTTCAGCACTTAAAGGCATTGAAGGCTGATTCAATTAAGTTTTTTATTTTTAAAATATTCTTTCTCCTTGTGGTTTATTTCTTAAAGAGGTTGCTCAAGAACTTTGCATTTTTTTTACTGCCTGCCTCTATTTGCCTACCATGGCAGGCCATAAATCCAAGGTGTGGGCTTGCCTGCCTTTTATCTCAGGGGAAAATTCCAGTGGCATGTTTAGGGATACTGTCAGCCATCAATCACCTGGTGTGGGGTCAAGTCTGTGTCTTCAGCCTGTGGGCTGGGCAGGGACAGGAATCACCTGCAGGAGCTGCAGTGTTACCTCTGCACCACCTCTGCCAGTGCCACTTGGTGCTGTGACCTGGCTGCTCTCAGGGTGCAGTGTCAATGTCACGGAGAAATCAGGCAAGGATTGCCTGTTGGTGAAGTTATCCAAGTGCTGTGATGAGATGGTTCAGAAGTGGCTCATTCCACAAATGCCAGGCATGTTTCTTGTATTTCATACAGTTTTCCACAAGACAGCATCTCTCCTCCTTCTTGTATTGTGAAAAACAACCCATTGGTGCTAAATAAAGCAGCCTTTTTGCTCAGCCTTGAAATTTTACATCGTTTGAGGTGTGACTTTACATGAAATTCTGTGTCTCCAGAGTAGGAACGTGGTGTTGGTGAGTGCTGAGTGTCACCCTGGGACATCCCTGCTTGGCAGCAGGCTCCTGGCGGCCCATTAGGAGTCTTAGCAGGAGAAGAAACTTCCTGTAGCTCTGTGAATGCCTCCCAGTCCACATTTTGTCATGGCTTTAGCATTTGAAACCACCAGCTCGTTATTCAATCCCAGAGTTACCTTCAGCTGGTGTCTTCTCCTGACACAGAAATAAGGCAAGAGGAGTTTCTGGCCAAGAAAGTCTTTATGGAGACTTTATTTCACATCCAGCTAATCTTGTACCACATCTTATCCAGCTTGCCAGATCCAACAGGTCTGAGAATTGTGTTTTCCTCAGATCTGTGCCTGTGACAGCTGGAACAGACCCCAAGCTCTAGTGATGCTGTCCCAGAGCTGGCAGGCTGTGGGGTATTTGCATTTTACTCCTTACACGAGGTTCTTCTAACAAAGGAACAGGATTTCCACTGCTGCCTGTGAGTCACTCTGCTAGAAGAACCTGGGGAAGGGAAAGGCATTTGAGAATTGATATTTAAATATTGGTACACTTCTGCAAAAAGGCTACTTGGACTCTGCCCTCAGCTATCTTGCACAACTTAGAGAGACTGGTGAAAATCAAAACAGAATTTGGCTTTTAATTTGACTTCTAATCTAAAACTAATGCATTTGGCCAGAGGAGTAGTGCTAAAAGTGACTTATTTCAAGAAATAGTCAACATAAATATCCAATTTAGGCACTTTAACTGGCACTCTTGGGTTTAAAAAAGTGAAAATCTCTGCTCTTTTGTAGAAGACACTGACCCTGGCCTCGGTTTGTGTGGATGGATCCTGGTGATCACCTCGTTTGTTTTCACTGTTCTTACATTTCCTATATCAATATGGATGTGCATAAAGGTAAAATTGTTCCCTGCTAAGTTGGATTAAAACTTAAGGCAATGCAGAGTGGCTATTATTGTTCTCAATTGGATTTCTTTGTTCTAAACACAAATTAATCCAACTCTGTTCTTTCTTGAGCTACAGCAGACAGTAGATAGCAGACCCCAGCACATCAGTGCATTCACCTTCAAACCCAAAATGAAAGTGCTATTATAATATTTGCTCAAAATAATTCCTGCACTGACGTCTTTACTACATCTGCCCAGTTGTCCTTAGTAAATAAGCTCATTTGAAGGATCAGAATAATTGCAAGAACCCATAACTACCCTTAGAGAACTGAAACTGGTATTTTATTTTTTAAAGGATATCTCTCCTTGTATATCACATGTCTAGATATTAATCATGTAAATAAAAATCTGTAATTATGTACATAGATGTGGCTGTATGTGACACATTTGAGGACAAAGTGTTGTCTGTGATCACTCTGAGGTTGATGTTTGCAGTTTCCAGACAGAAGGAGTTATTTCCTCCTGGCTTGGCTGATGTGTGGCATCAGAATTGGAGCTGGAAAAATCCCTGCTGGGTCACAAATACTGCACTTTGTTGTGCTGTTGCCAGGATATTCCTGATGGCTGCTGCTGCTGCTTGGACCTGTCCAGGTGCCATCCTGTTGAGACTCTGAGGAATATTTCTTGTGGACTATTGCCCTGATTTTTCCTTTTGCTCTTTGCTTTTTGATGTTAATGTTTAGGCTAAAATTCTTAAAAGCACCCAGTAGAGAAATATGTGTTAAATTTGAGGCTCAAGACTGTCTTAGCCTGGTGTGTCCATAATTTGGAATCCCTCATGTGACCTCTGGAAACCTGTGCATGACATCCAACAATCTCTTCCAGATTATCAAGGAGTACGAGCGAGCCATCATCTTCAGACTTGGACGCATCCTGAAAGGGGGAGCAAGGGGACCAGGTACGTCCTGGACAGCAATTTGTCCTGATTAGTCATCAGCAAAACAATAACTGTGTAACGTTGCATTAAAGTGGCAAATGGACCTCTCAAGAATTCTGTAACTTCCAGTAAAATGTGTTACAACAGGAACTGGACTCGATGAGCCTCGTGGGTCTCTTCCGGCACAGACTGTTCTGATTCATACTGTGGATTGAGAAGACAGCAAACCTAATTTTACCCAGCTGTCCTTTGCTAATGTGTGATGTGCAGGCAGAATCAAAAGCACTTAAATGTAAAGGGGGGAATAATGGCATCGAATGGGTTATCTGAAAAAAAAGAAGAATTTTGATGTATCAGTTAAACCCAATGGGTTTGAAAGCCTTGATGTCCTTCCAAAGTAACAGAATCCAGTAGTCTTTGAAAGTTTTGAGAAGTAGCCTGTGTATATTAGAAACTCTGAGATCTGGAAGAATGTTATTTTCAGCTGTTGCTCCTGCTGACAGAAAGGGGCAGTAGCTTCTTCCTTCACTTTCACCCAGGCTTTGCAATATTCCACATTGCTATAAAGCTGAGGAATCTCAGTGAGCCACCAGAAGAGAAGGAAGGAGTTGATGCTTGCCAGAATTAGGCCCCACAAGTAACTATGTGAGGGACATTGTTAAAAGTAGCTGTTAACAGTTCTGGGATTGTTTTTTTCCCAAATGTTAGAAACCTCTAAGGAAGTGATACCCTGATAAACTGAAGTTTCTCAGCATGTGTTTTTGAAAATCTTACCTTGGTTTGGAAGCCACTAACAAGTGTTGTGCTGCTGAGGTCCTCACAAAGAGCTGCACAGCCATAACAGTTGGATTTTAGCTTATTGCAGTAACAAGTGTCATCTGCTTTAATGACCATTTTCACATCTTCTTGAATGGATTTTTTGGTGCAGGTTTGTTTTTTGTCCTGCCTTGCACAGACAGCTTCATCAAAGTTGATATGAGAACCATCTCTTTTGATATCCCTCCTCAGGAGGTGAGTTTGCATTTACCTTTGTGTCTACTAAAATACTTGCAGAATTCTGTGCACTTTGCTTTTCTTTTTCCCCTCTCAATGTTGGGTAACATGCAGCTTGAATACAGATTCCTTGTGCAGGTGCAAGGTATTGTGAAGAACACGTACATCCCTTAGAAATGTCATCCAGTAAGAGAAGAGCACTGAAAGAAAACAGATGATGCTCTGAGGACCAAATGAGATAATTGAATATTATCAATGGGAGGGGTTTGGAACCAAGGCTGCTGGGCTTCATACAACATTCCCTAATTGCTTCTGTGAGATCTGGAAGATTTCCAGGCACAGCAGGGATCTGTCCTGTGCCAATTTATCTACATGCATAAACTGGCTCACGTAATGGGATGAAATTGGTATATACATCAAATGTTATTTATAGCAACTGGGGGAATGAGTGGTCAGCTCCCTTCACTGGGCTTGTGTGCACGTGGCTCCTGTGCCCTGCCCTGCACAGGAACATGAGGAAAGTGATGCCACTCATGGCAGGTCCTAAAGAACAAAAAGATTACTTTGATTTCTAGTCTGATTTTTCTTGGACATCCTAATTTTGTAGCAGAATATCTCCAGAGTATTAAGCCAGCTGAACTCAGTGCTGCCAACTCCATGGATAACAAAAGAATAAAACCCAACCATCCCTTTAAAAATAAGTTGGTGAACAATTGTGTCCTGATGGTTATAACTGTATCCCTCATGTATTTAGTGCCTTTTGTGAGGCAGAGATGCTTCATGCAACCTGTCCCCTGCATCTGTTTCCTGTCAGATCTGCTCGTGTGTTTGTTGCTCATGGTTAGTTGTAGATTGAGACAAATGGCAGCTGCCCTGGTAAACTCTAAAGGGTAATTGGGAGAAACCTAATCAGTGGCAGGCAGAATGTGGTTGCAGCTGCTGATGTGCCATTAGCGAGGCCATCAGTAATCCAGTTTTTCTTTTGACTTGATTAAATTACACTTACAGATTTAGGTTTGTTTGTGTTCTGTAGGTACAGGCAGAAATCCATTTTTATTTGTACAACATGATTTCTGTGCATGCTACTCATTCTTTAGCTTTTGTGTTATGAAAAGCCTGTCAGAAGAGGTAGTTTGGGAAGGGACAGGGCAGGTAGGTCTTGAAGGCTGAATAACTCACACATCCCTCTCTCCTGTCAAATAACACACCAGTAATTGTGTACCATGGCACGAGGGCAGCTCTGGGCATGGCCCTGGTTCTCTGAGCTCCCCTGTGCAGTGCCTGTCCTGTCCCTGGAGGCTGCAGTCCTGCAGCACAGTCCCCACAGCCCTGCTGCCAGGCTGCCTCATACAGCCCTGGTGTAACCCTGCTGAGAGGCAGCACTGGGACCTGCCTGGGGGTGATTCCTTGCCAGAATCACTGGTTAAACCTTCCCAGGTGAAGATGAATTTCAGAGTAAATAACTTCTGTTTTCCTTTTCCTGTCACTGGTATGACTTGCAGATCCCTGTGTGAATTTGAGGAAGTGGGTTAAAAATAACATTAGGGCAAAGCCAATGGAATGTAGTTTTCACTGAGAAGTTTCTAATCCCATATTTAGTCTCAGCCTTGCAGAGCTGTACTGGGAGGTGGTGAACACTGGGACATTCACATGCAGCAGATGTGTAGAAGGACTTTTGTTTTCAGGACAGTGGGAAACCAGGACTTGGTGTAGGATTGCCATAATAATTAACCTGGTATTTATGGGATATTTTGTACTTTCCCCACTGCTTTTCAGATCCTGACCAAGGACTCAGTGACAGTTAATGTGGATGGAGTGGTTTATTACAGGGTGCAGAACGCCACCCTGGCCGTGGCAAACATCACCAACGCCGACTCAGCCACCCGGCTCCTGGCACAGACCACCCTGAGGAATGTCCTGGGCACCAAAAACCTCTCTGAGATCCTCTCTGACCGTGAGGAAATTGCACACAGCATGCAGGTATGAGCAGCTTGGAGCAACCCATCAAACAGCAGGTTAAGTGGCAATCCCATGGAAAACTGGAAGGTGTGGCTTCACTTACCTGTCCTGCCTTCTGTAGACCACACTCGATGAGGCGACAGATGACTGGGGCATTAAGGTGGAACGTGTGGAGATCAAGGATGTGAAGTTGCCTGTCCAGCTGCAGAGAGCCATGGCTGCAGAAGCAGAGGCTGCCCGGGAGGCGAGAGCCAAGGTAATGATGTCAGCTGGGGGTTGGATTTGGTTTTTCCCCAGTGAGAAATTCCCCCTCTAGCCCTTGTAGATACAAAATGTACAGCTTGGGAGCGCCTCTGGCTTTGAGAGGCAGCACTGAAAGAAGTACAAAAGCTTTTGAAGGTAGAATTAATACTTCCACTGCATTCTCAAGACCTGATGCCAGCTTTTGTGATCCTGCACTCTGGGTGGGAGGATACCAGGCACTGGGGCCTGGAGAGCAAACAGGAGCAGCTTGTGCCTGCTGAAAGCCCGTGCCCAGAGCAGGTCACTTACCAGGGTGCTGGGCGGTGGCTTTGGCTCCTGCTGAGGGCTGAACTCCCCGTGGCTTGTCTGTAGCTGCTGTGCAGGGTGAGCTCAGTGCCGCTGGCTCTGCCCCCCAGGTGATCGCGGCCGAGGGGGAAATGAACGCGTCCAGGGCCCTGAAGGAGGCGTCCATGGTGATCACGGAGTCTCCTGCCGCTCTGCAGCTGCGCTACCTGCAGACCCTGACCACCATCGCTGCCGAGAAGAACTCCACCATCGTCTTCCCCCTGCCCATCAACATCCTGCAGGGCCTCCTCAAAATGAAGGAGTAGGGAGGGTGGGAGGGGTGAGCTCGGGGTCAGCCCATGTTTGCAGCACTGAATTCCCTGTGTAGTGTAGCTTGTGGCAGTGTTAGCAAGGTGGGTTTGCTGAGGAACCTTTTTGTTTTACTGAGTGTGTTATAGAACTTGTATGTAATGTTTGTGAATGTGGACAGTCACAATATTTGAAGTTGAAAACCTCTCAGGAGGAGTACAAGCAGGTTGTGATCTTAAATAAGCTTTATCCATCCTGTCCTGGATAGGACACTTCCAATCCAAAACCTCCTTTTCAAATAGAGTAGAAAACCAATTGTGGTAGAGGTGATCCAACATTTGGAATTATTCCTTGTACAAAATGGGTCTGTAGCCCTGCAGGGGAGGTGGAATAGTGTCCTGGGGACTCCTGAAAAGCAGTCTCGTGCTCTCTAAACCAGTCCCCATTGATGAGAAACAGTTGTTAGTGGGATTTCTGTCTGTTCTGCCACCCAGGAATGGCACAAACATGCCGTAGTTATGGACACAACGTGCTTGTGGTCACTGATGGGCTGCTGTTGTTAAGGGGCTGTGTCTGCATAGAGTTATGCTGCTTTAAAGCATTGAAAAGGCTCTGCCTGTATCTATTTCTCTTAAAAATAATTTTAAAAAACCAAAGTACTGCATTTTATCCAGGTCTAAAACCTTATTTCTATAGGAAATGACATGTCTGTAACTAGCAGGGAGGGGTGGTGTTTAACAGAAGATGCTGCACTGGTGCTTTACCTGTTGGTGCTGCTCTGTGCAGATCTGGAGTGGTTGTTGTGTCAACAAGGGCTTACATTTCATCCCCAAAGCAGCTGAGCCTCAGCTCACATAACCCAAGCTGTTAAACTTCCTGGTTTGTACCTCTGTAGTAGATGTAATTACAGACTAAAATGAGAAGAATTGGAGTCTGCATGGGGGGAGGCTCTTCAGGCTGCCACCAACACTGAGTCTGACATCTTTAAATTTTGGGAGGTGGCAATGAAACTGAAAAGCCAAGATCAATGATGTAAGTGCCCTTCTTCTACTGGCCAGCATCAACTCCATAAGTTGTTTTTTTTGCCCTCTGTGCTCTGATCAGCCTTGTGTTTACAGTGTCTTAGGCCTGGTTACCTGTGCCTCAACACGCTGTGCCTTTGTCACTGGCAGGAGATGCCCAAGTGCTGTTGCTTTTCTGTCTGTCCTCTGGGCAGCTTTTCCTCTGCGTCACCAAAGCAATATAGTCTTGTGTTGTCAAGGTGGCAGCTCAGGTAAGCTGAGCTTAACTTCTGGCTGGGAGGGGGAGAATCAGTTATCAGAGCTGGAATAACTAGCATTGCTGTGCTCAGGCACGTGGAGTGGGAAACAGAGCAACTGCAGAGCTCCAGGTTAATCCTTCGGGAAGATGAGTCACTGTAACTCTCGCTGCTGCTGCTGCAGGTGCCACCCCTGTGAATTCTTGTTGACACCACAAGATGCTTTTTGCTCTCATCCTGAATAAAAGACATGCTGTTTACTAATGAGTGGTTTTCTGAAAGAGTAAAACACTGTTTATCAGGGTCTCTAATGTGTATAATTCTGAAGAGGGGAAAGCAAAGCAGTCTCAAACTCCTCAAAGTAATTTCAGTAAGCATTTAGTAAAAAGTCCATGTGCAAAAGATGGCACAAAGAAGGCTTTGGCTTCTAAGGTGTGTTCAAACATGGCATCTACAGCAGCTCTTTAATGTTTTCTCCTTTGTAACAAACCCCACCATTTCTGTTCTTCCCATATTTCATACAAGCTTTATTGTATTAAATATAATCAAAGCAAAGAGTAGGGTCAATGACTGGTCATGATTGTTTTCGGAAATTATTGCACAGCTAATTGGCTATTAACATCATTCCCTCGTTAACATACATCCTGCCGGAGGAAGGAGCTCTTGAAGGCATTGAAGGCACTGAACTTGCTCAGTTTCAACCACTCCTCACACATCCACATCTGCCATTGCTCTCTGCAGGGGATCCACAGCCCAGTAGTCATCCTCCCAGCCCAGGAACCAGCCAGAGAAGGTGGGGGGCTCGAAGCCCTGTTTGACGATGGTCACTGGGGTCCTCTTGTCCCGCGTGGAGGGGTCTGTGTCAATGTAGCGCTTGGCTGGGGACACAGGGAGGGGATCTCACTGAGCACCAGGCCTGCAGAGCAGCAGCTGAACTGGGGCTAAGTGGCTGCCAGCTTCACATTGGCCATTTGAGCAAAAATACCCCCTGAAAGTTTGTACCCCATGGTTTTATCTATGCCTGTCAGAATATAAACTGCCTAAGGCATGATCAGACAGTGGGAAAATGACAAAGGGATAGTTCAGAGAGGAAAATGTGACATTACCAGATTTCAGTGCCTCGGTCTTTTCTTCTTCTTGGGCATCTTTCCCAATCCATACAAAGACCTAAAGATAAAAATATGCATATTAATTACTTCAGCAACAATCAATCTCTTTATGAAGAGATAATTTAGATGAAGTCTTAGTGAACAGAATGTGACACAAACCAGGAAATCCTCATGTTGGTGTGCCTGGGTTGTTGACCAACATGACCAAAGCTATTGGTCAGTAATGAGAAGGTTTTTGCCTGCATTTTGTCTCCATGAATTGTGGACCCTTGAACAAATTCTACACTAGCTTAACATCAAGGGAAAGTAGCAGATGTTCGAACACTTTTTCCATAAAACATCAAAATTCATCTCTGAGTTGCCTTGTGGCTGATTTGTGCTGAATGTGTAATACAACAGCACTTCTGGCTACTGTGGTTCAGGTCGTGATCTTTGCCAATCTCTTTGCTCCTCTTGCCCCCCTGTAAACGTGACCTACCTGATCCCATGTGTCAAGGAGCATCACATCATCTGTGGCAAGGTCATCCTGAGTCAGATCTCCAGGAACTTCTTCAATCTGGAAAACAGAGGGTTAGGATGAGCACAGGCTTCAAGCATCACTTCAGCTGTCCAGGACAAACCCAGGAAGAAAGCGAGGTGGTGTCGAATGAACCCGCGCAGGCTTCACTCACGGTGAAGCGCCCGCTCTTGTTGGAGCAGGCGAAGAGGCGCGGGGGGTGAGTGTCCATCTTCCTGTCCTTGAGGCGGGGAGACGTCCGGTACGGAGCTTTGCCACCCAAGGCTGCCCAGAAATTGTCTGGAAAACAGAAGGACAGACTGATGCTTCTCCTGTCCAGGGAACCCACGTCAGGTTTGGGTAGGACTTGAAGCGTTCTTCTGTCATGAGAGCGCTGTAAACAATGAAAATACCCTGGAGAAGCCCCTCTTGCCCCTGTCCACATCTTCTTGTTCTGGGAGACAAAATATCCATCAAATAATTGCTGAGGATGTGCAGCTACACAGAAATGATCCCAGACTCCACCGTGCCCCCTCACCTGGCTCTTTGCCCTCAGCAACCTGTACTGGGCGAGCTCCCAGTATCTTCAGCAGCTCCTGTGCTCCTGATTTCTCAGCGTTGCTGGCTCCTTGGCCAACCCACAGGTAGGCAGCAGAGGGAGTTTTCAGGACAAAGGCATCGTTGGAGTTCAGCTGGCTGGCTGTAGGATCAAGCTGAAAAGAAGGAACACTGCAGGTGTCAGATGTAACCATCCTCTGTTATTTTAAAATCAAACCAGAACCTACAGTTGAATAAACTGCAAACAAGATGTTCCTTATGAGCATGTAAGACTGTCAGATGTGTTGTATTTTCCCTGTATCCCAGTGATGAGTTAGATTTTCCACATGGGAAGAGTAAATAACTGTTTCAGTGTGTGAATAAAGGTACACTATAGCAGGAATGCCTGGCTGTCATTATGCCAGTCCTGGTGGTTATGGCAGGAGATTTAGGAACTCACCAGGGAACCCAAGCCAGAGCAGTCCCTGCTGCTAACACTGATCAATCATTAACACCAACTCCTCTGTGTCAACAAGGACAGGCCTCTTGAACCTGGAAACCTGGGAAGTACTGCAGCCATAAACCACTTCCCTCTCCTCACTAGGATTTAATCTCCCCTTTGTTGTTGCACAGAGGGGTTTGTGCACTTCTCTCAGAGCAGTGAGGCTCTGAACCCGTGTCCCAGCCCAAGTTCCACTTCCAAAGAGGGAACTGAACTCTTCAACTGGCTCATGTTCCCATCATGGGCTGTACCCAGTCCCAAGGCTGACTGTCCCTCCACGTACCTCCACTGCTCTGGTGGCTCCGGAGGTGCTGGAGCGGACCTGGAAGAGCCGCGTTGCTGCAGGTGCTGTCTGGCCTCCGTCCCTCGACGTTCCACCCTTGTAAACAATCAAGGGCTTTCCACCAAACATGCTCATCAGGTGAGGGGGCTCTTTCCCTTGCACTACTCGTTTCTGGAGAAAAAGAAACTTGCTGTCAGCTTTGAGGAGCACAAGACTAACCACAAAAGGCTTTAACAACCCTCTGTTGAGCTGGAATATTCACAGAGCACCCAGCTGGGACAGGTGTTTAACAGATATATATATTCTTTATTCCCCCAGTGTTGGGGTTGGTTTCTGCTGGGTTGTGTTTGTCTCTTTACCTGCACAGGGCTGCCTCCCAGCTCCTCATCCAGCTGCACTGTGAGGAATGCAGAGGTTGCAATCTCATCCTGTGTGGAGTCAGCGCCCTGCCTGAAGAACAAGGCCAAATCCCAGCTTTATTCTCAGCCTTTCCCCCACCACACACACCTTACAGAGATCAAGAGGAGGTAAGGAAATCCTGTGTTACTGAATCTCTGCAGCACTTCATTCAACACAAAGGAGAAATTCCTTATCCTCTATTGTAGCACAGCAAGTACAGGGGGAGATAAGAACCTTTCCTAGATAAGCAGAGCTTGATCCAAAGAACGGATCAAAGTCAGGGGGGAAAGGAAAAAAAAAAGTTTGCACAGTAATTCCCTCCACTTTTCCACTTCAAATGAAACATCCCAGACCTCTGGTATTGTTTTGTTTGCAAAGGAAAATAATCCAGGGTGAAATTTTATCCCCCAAGATTCCTCTGAAAGTGGGAACCAGCAGTGATCGATTTTCCAGGCGGACTCACAGCCCCACGCAGCCCCAGCGTTTCCTGACCTGCCCCAGGATAAGTCCCTTACCAGGTGTAAATGATCTGTCCTCGCTTCCCGTCGTGCTGGTAATCGTACAGGATGATGTAGCTGTCCCCGCCGTAGAACTGCCCGTACGTGGCAGGGTCCACTGGCACCTTTTCGGAGCCTTCAATTCTCCAAATCTGGCGGGAGAGGAGCAGAGGCGCTGCGGAACGAGCCCGTGGCCTGCCCGCGTTATCCCCAAATTCCACATCCCGGAGCTCGCGGTGCTGCCGCGCCCTCTGCCGGGACCTGACAGGACAATTCCCATCGGCTGGTCCCGAGCAGAGCTTTGGGGCTTTCCGGGGCGTTTTTAAACAGCCAACCCTCGGCCAGGACCTCTGTGGCCTTCTGGACACCCCCAGCCCATTCAAGCCCACTCCACCCCTGCTTCTAAGCTCAAAGTAATGAACGCAGGTTCTCCAAGACATTCACCCCTCACACTTGTGATGGCAACAGGAAGAATAACCAGGAGAAGGAATAAATCCGTGTCCACAGTGCTGGGAAACCGTGGAGTCAGAATCAATCCCACTTATCTGTAGGGCTTTCAAGACCCTGCTGGTGTTTCTGGTGTCAGAAATGCCCCCAGCAGTTACAAGACCTCAGTGTTGATGGCACTCTGGCCTCTTTTTGTCTCGCTGCTCTTGCAGCAATGCCATCAAGTAGCAAAGGAACGTTTGGGAACCTTCCCAGAGGGACTGTGGCACTGCTGACCTGTTTCTTGCCAGAGCCATCATCCTCCATGCCGTGCTGGGCTGCCATGGCCTTGGAGCTGTGCAGGGTGGCCACGTCGAAAGGGACCTGCTCGATCTTGGCCACGTGGCCAGAAACGTGAGGCTGCCCCAGCCCCTCTGTCTGGTCCCTGTCCCGCCAGTTCTTGAAGAATTGCTTGAATAAAGGTGTCTCACCACTCTCAGGAAGGACTTGGATCTGAAAGGAATGAGCCTTTAGAACCATCTCCCTAAGAACAGCAGGTTCATCTACTCCTTCTCTTCTTCACTCTTTGGAGAGGTCATGGAAAGGTAAAAGAGAATCTGAGAGGAAGAAACTTGAACTACCAGCTGTGCTGGGGTAAATGCTGGTTAGCCCAGGAGCATCACTGCAGAATCTCCCAAAACAGAGCAGATCACCCACAACAGGAGCTCCTTGACAGACTGACAGGGACACATCTGAGCCATCTGTGCTCCACAGCCCTGGCCCGTGTGGCAGAAAAGTGACCCCAGTGCTTGGGGCTGGCCACAGTCCTTACCTGGGTGTGTTTGGGATAACCCATCTTGTCAATGAACTCTGAGGCTGTTTTCAGTGCTGCCTTCTTCTCTTCAGAGTTGGCACCTTTGCCTTTAATGAAAATAGAGGAAAAAGAGGCCAGGTTTTTTTACCCAGAGAAGAAACTGTCTCAGGTACCTTTTGCAAAAGTAGAAGGGCCCAGCCTTCCACATAAATGATACCAAATAGCAAATGACAATTGTTCAATCTCTTTCGTGCCTGCTGTGATGGCTGAGAGAGAACAACTGCCTTTCTACTTATGATATATTAATTATTTTCTCCCTGGTTCTCTCTGGTACCTTTCCAAACAAAGATCTTTCCATCTGTGCCATGGTCCAGGATGAAGCAGTCATCAGTACTCAGAGCTGCCTGGGAGAATGGGTTCTCATCTGCCACCAGGGACACTGCCATGTTCCCAGCCCCATTGGAGACCTGTGACAACACAGCACAGAGGTCACTTAAGGCACCCTCTGCTCCCTCCTGCTCCGTGGCTGTAGTTCAGAACTCAGGGAGGGGAAGGGAAATCCACTTGAATGCACTGGCTGCTGCAGGCACTATTGTTTTCAAACAGGATACCTCTGACACAGCAACAGTATGGCAAAAACACAACACTTTCTCTGAATTTCAAGCATTTCTAGCAAAGCAGATACTGCTGAGACCAAAGAGAGACTGGTCCGAAATGGGAAATACTCTCAGTGCAAAGGAAATATCTTCTAAAGCAACCAACTGCACACCAGGACTGGAGGGTAACTGGGAACAGCCTCTCTGTATTAAGTGGGGTTAAAAGTCTGAGTTCATCTACTGCCTAATGCATAAAGTGCCACCTAACAAACCATCTCAGCAGATATTCACCCCATGGATATCAGAGGCTGCTTAGAGAAGATTCCTCCCAAAAAGTCTTTGGCACTTTTCTCCACTCACACAGCAAATGGCACCTTCCAAGTCATTGCTTCATCTTTTTATTAGAAAGGGGCAGGTCCTGCTTCTCAGGCTCACTGTTTCGAGTTCTTTCCTGTCACCTTCCTAACACAATGCCTGACTGCACAGAGGAAAACTCCCTTTTTCCCTCATTTGTTTCACACTCCATCTCTCCCTGAAAAATTCCCGAAAGTCCCAGCTGTCTCACTACAGTCAAAAGTGGTGACAAACACAACAGAAAGTACATGCACATGCAGTGTCAGCAACCAAGGTTCATACATAGACCTTGTTAAGAAGCAGAGGGAAGCAGGAGTAGGACTCAGAGCAGCTCAGCTCCTCTCTGCTATTCCACCTCCATCTAATTTCACAAGGATCACTCTGTTCTCCCCAGGGTTATGTCAGGGTTCCTCATTACCTTGTAGAGCTTGGCCAGCTTCCTGTTGGCTGTGTCGGTTTTGGTCTCATCAGAAACCCCCGCTGGCAAACTGGGCTTTGGTCCCAGGACCTGTGAGGGAGAGAAAAATCATTACCAGCCAATCTGAGAGGCTTTTCCTCCCCAGGTGCTCCAGCCAAGAGAATGAGTAGGACAGAATTCCAGATCAATCATGTAAATTCACTCCGATGTCCCAGTGGGGCAGAGGACCGGGTCTGCACTGAGCTGTGTGTTTATACCACACACACCACCCACCCCCACTCCCCAGTCCAGCAGGAATGGACAAAGGGAACAACCTGGAGCATTTCCTCACGCTCGGATCCCTCCTCTGACACGTAGACCTTGGCGCGCCCGTTGCGCTCGTTGTCCCGGATGCCCTTGGCCAGCACCATGGCCTTCAGCCGCTCCTGGCGGTTGCTGCTGGAGCCACACCATTGGAAGATGTTCTGGGGGAAGGAGAAAGTCTCTGTCAGAGCATGACAACACCTCTGTAGAGGAGACAGGACTCAGCTGGGGCTGAACAATGTCAGTGTTTCAGGATGCTCAGCACTGAGATGGCTTCAAGAGAGTGGGGAAGAATCCTTATGTGAAGTGTCAGACACCTCCTGCCCCTGGAATTCTGCCACACCTGCCTCTGAGGTGTACTCACACTGCCGAGGTCCAGGATGAAGCAGTCCCCTGTGTTGAAGCTGTCCCAGCTGACAGGGACCTCCGTGGCCCGGACTGTCCGCCTGCCTTTGACCTGCAGCAGCCTCTGCACAGTGACCTCGTTGGGAACCACGTGCCTGAAGCCAGAAGCCACACCACCAGCCTGAGGGGAAGCACAGGAGCAGGGAGTCACACCAGGACTGGGGAGAAGAGTGTATTCCCACGTGTATAACATGTCCTGGCTACCAGGAATTATCCACAGTGCTGACAGAGAGACACTGGGAATTATTTATCAATGCAGGCAACAGGACCCATGGCAGTTACCCTCAAAAAAAGCACAATCAAGTTTAAATGGATGAAAGTAACAACAAGTAAGTGGGATATAAACAAAGCAGAAAGATCAGGAAAGTCTCAGACATGAGGAAGTGTGAGCACTTTGCAAGCATGTGACCTGCTATCACTTTCCTCGTGCCTTTGGGTTCCTAACAGACACAACTGCTTGACTGCATGTTTTCACTTCTCTCCCACTTTATTGTGATGGCAGGGAGGAGTAACTCCCACTACTGTTCATCTCCTTTGCCAAAACATTGCACATGCTGAGAGGGTGGGCTAAATACTGAGACTGCAAGGTCAAACTGTTATGCAAGTGGGGAGAAATCAAATCTCCTGGGTAGGCGTTTCCCATTAAATTTGCTGCTTCTTAAATTCATTCCAGGTGCCTTGGGACTGTTCTTTCCTCTATCTCTCAAAGAAAAACAAAACCTTGATTTCTAAAATTTTCTGGGGCTTTTCTTGTGTATTATTAATTCAGCCAAATCTCTCCCACTGGGATCTGCTGCTGTTCTCCACCCTGTGCAGTTCCAACTTATTTAAAACATCTGGCTGAGAATGAGTTTTAAGCAACTGGAAAAATGGCAATTCTCACTCTCCTGGGAATTGGGCAGGATGCCATTTCTTGCAGACCCGGGTCAGTTGTCACTCACCTTGTATTTGATGCCAGATTTGAAGTAGCCCAGGAAGGTGGGGGACTCGTGGCCCTGCACCTCACGGTGCTGCACAGCCTTGCCCTGCAGGTGCTCATCCATCTGCACAGTGAAGATGGCAGCAGCCCCACGCTCATCCTGAGAGCTTTCATCACCTGAAACGTTGAGAGAGACACTGGGAGGGAATGCAGGGTCTGCCTTGGCATTCAGCTGTGCAAACACATGGGGAGAAAGCAGATTTAACTGTGATATCGTCAAAGAGCCTGGGATTTGCAGCCTGTGGGGAAAGCCTTGCCACTCTGTGACATGGACTGCAGAGGGCAGTTAGGAGGGAAAAATCCCTTTCCCTGATCAGGAGGAACACACCTGACCTCCCTCCTGTCAGGCAGAAAGGATTTCAGCCAGCCCTTTCACCTGAGATCTTGTCTTCCCTGTGAAGCTCTGCAGAACAGGGATTTACCTGTTCTATTGACCAGGAAAAGCTGATTTTAGGAACACAGGAGGCTGTACTCTCTATTGCACTCACAATATTGATGTGAGCAGGGCTATTTACACCCAGAACTGCACCCTCACTGTCCTGCTCTTTATTTCCTTGGGTAGCATTTACTGGCCATGGCTGGTGCAGAGGCTCAGGGGTCACTCAGAGCTCCCAGTTCCACAGGGACACTCCCAGCACTCACCCAACCAGAAATGCAGGTCGTACTGGAGGTTCCCGCTGCGCTGCTTGATGGTGTTCAGCACCAGGTAGGAATCTCCAGTGAAGAAATCTCCATAGAGGTTTTTTGGCACTGGGACCAAATCAAATTTCTCGACCCTCCAGATCTGCAGGCCAGGTTCCTTCCCAGCCTTCAAAAACTCTGCGTGTTCCACCATGGTGACAGGCTGGGGGTGAGACAGAGGATGCTGTTCAGTGTGCAGGACACAAGCAAGTATTTAAATTAAATCACTTCTCATCTCATAACTTCTTGTGCCAGGCAAAAAGTGGAAAGATTCTTTTTTTCTCGTGCACTGAATTTTGAAGGGGAAAAAAATAGATGTGTGTGGAAAGAATCCCTCTTTCATTTCCAATCACCTCTCCTCCCTAGTTTATTCCTGGCTTATCCTCTTCTAGACTCTACTGTGTCTCTCTCTGGATTTTAATCTCTCTGTTTTCCTTACTAATTTAGAAGTTTTCAGAACAGTACATAAGTGAAGCTTGACATTCCAGGAAGAAATCCCTTTAACTCCACATGTACGTCCTGCACATGATTTACAGGTTTTCGAAAACCAAATGGAAAATGCTGTGAATATCATTGAAGCTTTAGGTAATTAACAGGTTTCTTAAAGCTCTTCTGTTCTGACCTGTTACTTTAACTGTTCCCTTCTAGGAATTGCATTAATTTACACAACATCCTGTCCTAAGGACATTGCAATTTTGGTTTAATATGTTTATTGCCATACTTATGCAATATATTAACACAGTGCAATATCCTTTTTCTTAAACAAGCATAATGAACACTTTTCCCTTTTATAAAAGAATTCAATTTGGCAATTCTGAAAGGGAATAGAACATTTCTGGTGTATTGACAATTAAGTCTGTTCATCAATCACATCATGCCTTTGAGTGCTAGCAGGTAACAGGGAAGAAAACATTACAATATTGTATTAGAAGCATTCAATACTTTGACAAAGAAGATGGTTCACAGCAGCTGATGGACAAAAGTAAAATATGCTCAGTTTTCAAGGCAGAAATAAAGAATGTTACAAACTAGAAAGCAAAATAGCAAGTTAGGTACCAAAGTGATTCCTAAGCTGAAATCAGGTCAAAGACGGGAAAGAATGAACTTTATCCTCATGATTCCAGTCAGCCTGACTCCTCTTCTCCCAAATTCCCACTAAAAACTGGACAAAACCCTGACAAAGAGTTAAAGGAGAGTGAGTCTTGTAACTGGAAACCAGAAGGTTTTCAGTATTTAATCGTGATGTTCATCACTTACCACAGCTGAAAGCACAACAGCTGCTGTAACAACATATCCAAGCCCTGCCACAGACATGGAGCTGACACAGCTCAGCTTCAGCGCCATTGTGCAGAAAACGGTGAGAAAAAGAAAATTGAAGTCTTTTCTGCCCATTTCTGCGGGCGAACGGGCTTCTCCCTTCTCCTGCAGAGGCTGGGGAGTCCCGGCTCCCTGCTCCTCTGCCTGCTGGGGAAGATGAAGGGCAGAAGCCAATCTTTTATCGGGGCCGAACACACCCACCCCCTCGGCGGCACGGGGGCGGAACGCGTTTGTGCAAACAATCCTGCTGGGAGCCCAGAGCCTCCCCCAGCCTCTCGCAGAGCCCGCAGCCCACTGCGCCCACCGTGCGATCCCTGCAGGCTCACACGGGCCAGACACCCCCTGGCAGCGAGAAATTCAGAGACATCAGCAACAGAGGCCGCATTTTGTCAGCTGAGAGCCGAAAGTTGATGAGACGCAGAGGAACAGCACGGCTGCTCCAGCTGGCAGTGGATGCAGGGAGAGAGGCTTTGGGAAAACAGGCACTGAAAGGATTTGACTGAGCGACCTGGGGATGGGAGGAATGCACCCCCAGCTCCCTGAACGTGTCAGGAGCAAAGTTCAGCCCCACTTTGCACCTGGACAAACCTCCACACAGCCACTGCCAGTAACAACTGGGAGGGTCTGGGGATGCACTGATGGATTTCAGCTCCTGAGTTCACAACAGAGCATTCAGAGCCTGGTAGGTGACAGAACAAAAGCTCATTCAGTAATTCAATAATTTCACAACGAGGTATTTCTGAGGGTGCAGCAACACCCCGTGACAGGAACACAACAGCCATCAAACCTCCTCAGCCCAAAGGAGGTACAACAGGCCTGATTGTAGCACCCCAGCAATCTGCCACCAATAAAGAGATTATTCTTCCAACTGTCTCACACTTCAGCAAGTTTGTCTCTCACATTTCCCAAGAGTTTGCACCGAGTGAACTGTGCAGGAAACTTTCCCTGTGGCCCTCAGAACGGAGCAGCCACAGAATGTGGAGTTGTGCTCTTGGGCACTTTTGCTCTCAACACACCCAGGGGAGAATTACTGACAGGCTGAGATTCCCACTGTCAGAATCTCTCAAAAGATGCTTCAATAAGGGGCCAAACCCTCCACCACAGAAGTCCACACCAAAACTTCAACGAAGGAAAGAGCAGACCCTGCTCTGTGCTTTCTCTACTCTCTATGAGGGTATTTTCTTTCCCCCTCTCCTGAGAACACTCGACTGCTCTCTTGTCCAAGCTGATGCATTTTAGTTTGAAATGTCACCTTGGCAATGTACCTTTGAAAATATCACTGGAAATTCTCAAACTGAAACAGACAATAAAAACAATGTGCTAGTCCTGCTGGTATTTCTGTTCTCTGTGAAGGAAGTTCAGAGTGTCAGAGGTCTGAGTCTCAGGGAAAAACATGTTGGAACCTTGACTCCAAGGAAGGCAGCTGTGAAAGGCTTTGGCAGCTGCACCAAACCCAAACCAAAATGACTGAGTTGCATAACATTAGAAAGAGATGTGTCCTTTCCAAATGGAAAAATACTCTGAACTTTTTAGTACAAAATTAAATACCTGTATAGTGCCACACCTGGGCAAACCTCACAGGCTGAAGGCAAAAAGACCCAGGATAATCTTCTTTGTTAACATCCCACTGTAAGATATTGTAATTTGCAGATATATGCAGATACAATATTTTTGAAAAACAGTTTATTTAGTCTTCTAATTAATTTGGCATTTTCTAAGTCCAAGATTTCATTGCCAATGAGCTGCAATATGTAAATACAGGCAAAATATGGAAAGAGGCCTACAGTACATAAATTGTATCTTATAGGGCTGTTTCATAAAATTAATTAATCTGAGCCATTCCTGGAGGGAGTAGGTGTAAATCTACCCCAACAGCTGGTTTGGGTTATTACTGCTGGCAGCAAGTGTTGCATTGTTAAATCAAGCCCCAGAAATGTTTGCTCTGGACATTGTTCTGAGGGCATTTGCCAGCTGAGATCGCCAGGGCCCTACTGAAAAGGGCGTCCTGATGGAGCCATGGAAAATAGGCACTCTTCAAGCTGCTGCTAATAAAAGTGTCCAGCTCTGTCCCAGAAAGGGTGCTGTGCACAGCCAACGTCTTAAGCTAAGGAAAACAAGGAAAGGGCTTGGAATACAGGATTTCAGTGCAGATGGATCAGCTAAATGACACTTGGCTGCACAGTGATAAAAACAAGAACTCAGGAAAATTAGTCCAATGATTTGAGCAACCACTGGAAGACAACAAGTTCATTATAGTCTCCAGATGTGCAGTCACACCACCAGGACAGGCCAGCCTGGGAATACCCCGGGAGGGAGTCTGGCCTGCAGGAACAATCCCAGGGATTGCTCCCGGGCACTCACCACGAAAGGCGACGCTCAATGAGCACCGATCAAAGTCTCTGTCTGGCCCCCGGACCCATGGCAGCCTGCAGCTCTGCCCCAGGGAAGTGGGGAACGATGTTTGCCTCAGGGGAAAGGCCAGAAAAGGCAGCGAGGCCCCAGCCCCGCGCTCAGCAATCCTGACCGTGCCGTGCATCCTCTCGCTGCGGGGCTGGGCAAGCCCGAACCGCTGCTGCTGCCGGCCCCGAGCCGGGACTCGGCTCTGTCTCTCTCTCCGGGTATCCAGCCCAAAACACCTGTCCTATTTCCACCCTGCAGCTTGTAACAAACGGCTCTCTGCCTCCCTCCTTCAATTCTTCACCTCTGCTCTGCTCCCTCATGGCTGTGGCCGTGCCTCCCCTCGCCTGCCGCAGTCACCCACGCCCTGACAGACCGACAGCAGCAGCCGTTTGTCTTCCCTCTCCTCCGGATTCCTGCCGGAGCTGCCCGGTCCTGCACCGCCCGGTCCTGCACCGCCCGGCACGACCATACGGAGAGGAATGTCCTGTTCCCGTCAGGAAAACCCTGTGGACACCGAGCCTGGAATCTCTCACTCTGCCTCATCACGCTGCAAAATACATTACAGGGATAATTAATGTGTGGTTCCTCCATATCAAATACACTCTCACATCTTCACGTCTACCACCATCTAAAGCTTAATGATGTATCTAAAGTACCTTTCTACAAGATAATATCATCCAATATTCACAGCAGGGAAAAAAGAAAATCTTTATTTCACTCAGTAACTGGCCACTAAGAAGAGAAAAATGAGTGCAACATTTTCCATGAGGCCCGGTTAACTTGTAATAATTTGTGTCAATTCACACCTGAATATACCCACAAATATAGTCAGGACTTACCTGCACAGGGCTGCTCAGGAGAGCCTGGCTGAATTAAATGAGACACAAACAAGGGTAGGCCACATCCCCATGTGGTTGTGCTCATTTGCAGCTCCGGCGTCGACTTGTGATGGGTTCAGATAATTTGTCTAAATTTGCTGCATAAACAAAACCCACACAGGAAGGGCTGCAGCCAACACAACATTTCACCACAGAGCATCCAAACCACCTGCTGCTCACTGCTGGACCAATCCTGCCTTTCTACATGGCTAAGGCTGTATTTTTTATTTTAACAGATGACACTCTCAGAACATCAAAATAACTTGCAAATGCAGACTGAATTTCTTAAATATGAGGAGAACAGTAAATCTGAGCAGAGCCTGTATCCACACTGCAGTCATGCTGCAAAAATGCCTCTTGTGCACCAATCCTTATTGTACCTTGGGGGCAAACATTTGCATTACCACCCAACAAACTCTTTCTTTCCTTTTATTTATTTGCCAAACATTGCCTGGAGAATAAGAACTGCTCCAAATAAATAACAATATATGTCCTCAAAACAAAAAGCCTCCCTTATCTCACAGCATTCCAGACTGCCTATACCAAGTGCCAGGAGAGGTAAATCACCACCGTATTTCTGCTGCAACGACAGGAAAACCCTAAATCCTTGTTTTGCAAGAGGCAAAGGGGTATAATCCTCGTGGCATGATCAACCCGAGGAAATCTACAGGTTGTTCTTGCCACAGTAACACCCCAGAGCAAGGGCTGCATTCCCCAGGTCTGGAATAGGGACACTCAACAGATCACACAAACAAAAACCCCAATAAAGTTATTGGCTTCCTTCAGGTTCAGCTCTTTGTGCACTTTGAGCACAACCTACACTGTCTGACTACTCACACAGCCATTTCTTTATTCTCTGATCTGCTGCTGACCCACAAAACTCTGATGAATTCACAAAGACTGTGAGAGTGAACAGCACAGGATAACTCGAGTTCTGACAATCCAAAACCCAGGACATGATGCTGCTGAACACAGAGAAAGTTCAGCACAGGATCTGGAGCGATGACAGCACACCCTGAAAATGGAAATATTTGTTTATTCCTTCAGCTTCCCTGCCAAACCAGTATAGAATATCAATAATTCTTCAGTAAACCATTGAAAATAACTCTGGCAGGACTTCAGTGTTGTTACCAAGGGGACAGGCATTGAAAAATATCTGAAGTGATGGATTAGCTCAGTTTTCAGTCTCCAGACAGCCCTAAATTCATATATACACAGAACTAAACCAAACCCCTTTCTTTCCATCCCCTGAAGAAGCCAGTAAACAAAAGTTATTTGGGATAAGAAAAAATTGGCTTGGGAGAGCTTGCCCCAGCCATGGTGGCTCCAGAAACCATTCCAGCTCCCTATATGAGGAGCAGCACAGTTAATGGCATTCCCTGCAGCTACTTCTTAGCATAAAGCCACAAATCCAAAAACATTCAAGCTGAGTTGCCTAACTCAGATCAAGAGTCCAGGACATGAAGTCCAGCATTAGCTGTACAACTGGCAAGTAGGTTTTTTGCATTTGTTAAGTTAAGATTCCTACTAAACCACTTTAGCAAGTTAGAAGGCCCAGAAGATTTGAGTATTGTTCACTTTTTCCAGCTGTTTGTTTGCGCTATGAGTCACATCAGCTCTATTCTGGTCTCTGCACCTTTTAAATACAACCCACTTAGTAAACACAGAGTTTTCAGCCTGATGAGCCCAGGCAGAAAACTTCAGCACAAAAACCTGAGTTTCTTCTCAATTGCAGTGATGTAAACTGGGGAGAATATTACTTCCAGAGGAGAAAGCTTTGCAGATTAGACAGGTCTGCCATCTGAAACACACCCAGAGAAAATCTGCTGATACAATCAGCTGCTTCAGAGCCCTGCCTTGAGCATAAGTAAGAGCTGAATCATGCACTTAAACACCCACAGCACAGGAGAGGCTGCATCAGTGGAAACCACCAACCACTTTCATTCACTGGGGAGCAAAAATAAATCCTGAATTATACTCCAACACAAATCATTGGTCAGTGCTGAAAAAATATTTAAGGAGTGCTTATGTAACACATAAGACATAAACCAGCACATTAAAATATGATTACCTCCCCAAATTATGTCCCAGAGAGAGAGCTGCTGGTGACAGCCAGAACACATTGAGGGAGGCAGTGAAGACATGCCTGTGGTCAGCTGCAGGGAAATGACACAGATGTTCTTCCTCCAGTCTCTAGGTCCTGCCTCTTCAGGGGAAATCATCTGCAACTTTATGCAAACTCTTTTTCCCCAGAGAACGAGCTGATACATTCCTCTGCAGCACAGAAGTTGTTTAATCGGTGATCCATAACCCAAAGAGGAACAGAGTAATACATTATTGCCAAAGAAAGGCTGGAGAGCAGGAGAGAGGGCCCAAAACAAGGCCAAAAGGGAAGCACAGAGCGTGGCCTCCCACTCCTGGTGCAGCATCAGGCTCAGGCAATGAGGTGAAAGGACTCAGGAGTCATTGCTGCACATGGAACATGGGCAGGAGAGGTGCTGGCAGATGTTGGGGTTGAGAATTAGTGGGTAAAAAGCACATATGTGAATTTTGGGGATGCCACAGTGACAGGTCTGGTGTCACCATGGGGCCAGCGGGAGCCCATCAGTTCCTGCCTTCCACATCAGCTCCACACAGAATTCAACTTTCCATATCAAAAACCTCCACAAGACACGAAGCAACTCTGGATTAACCAAACTTTGCTTACTTAATACACATTAAAAATCAAGGTGCTTCTTCTAGATCAGTGAGGAGCAGAAGGTGAGGCTGAGGGTTCCAGGTTCCTGTGCTCACCTGCTGGCAGGAACAGTCACAGACCTGAGACCAAGAGCTTCCTCCAGTCCTGCCCCAGCACACACAGGTGCTGGCAGCTTCTGCACATCTCCACCACCCTCCTCCTCGGGGAGAGACAGGACTCCCCCATTTCCCCATCTCCCATGAAGTGGCTTCCTTCACAAACACCAACTCCCAAGTAAATCACTGTGGAATGGGAGTTACCAGAGCTCCCCTCTCCATTTTGTCCCAGCTCTCCTGACACAGCCAGGTGTGGCCAGGGTGTCAATGCCTGCGGCTGAGGATGCAGAGCTTCTCTGCAGGCTGTTCCCAGCTCCAGAGCCAGCGAGCACAACCCGTGGGAGCAGCACAGCCCTGGCAGCAGAATGCCCGGAGCGCCGGGGCACAGCCACGAGAGGGCAATGCTGCAAACACTCATGCCAAAATCACCCCTTCTGCCTCGGAGCTGAGCGATTAACAGAAGAGGGCTTCGTTTTATCTCATTTCGGGCAGGATTCAGGCTTTGCTGTGGAGGAACCACGAGGATTGTCAGAGCAGACAGCCTGGAAGAAGGCAAAGTCCTCACGGTGTCGGCGCTCACTGCAGCAGTCTCCGTCCATCTTGAGAGATCCCGGGATGATTCATTTCCTCCAGTGTTTTAAAGATGCTGTTTTGAATTGTAGCTGTACTTCTACTGCATGTGGAAACACTGAGTAAATAACATATGTTTAAACTTTGGGTTTGGCCAGTGTCCCACTGCCTGACTGCCCTAATACAGACAAACAGTTATTTCTCCCACTCCAGTTGTGCTGGGACCGGTTCCAGCTCTCCAGGTTCTCAGTGGAACGAGGAACAAAAAAGAGAAAAGGAAAGACCAAACCCACAGTCTATAGTCAGAAATGAACACTCTGAAAGAGGCAAAAGGAAAAATAAATCCGTTCAGAGTCCATACCATCTAACCCTTCCATCCAGACACCATCACATACCAAATTTGATCACAAGAACCTGACAACCTGGGATATCCTGACTGAGAACGCAGCTGCTGATCGAGTCCCAAAGCTGGGGGAACTGAACTAACTCAAGGTCGTTCTCCAGAGGGCAGTGTGAGATGCCCAGAATACCAACCAAACGAACCACTCCTATGCCAGCGGCACCGCCAGGCCCCCTGAGGGTCCCTGATCCAGCACGGCAACTCCAAGCTGGCATTTCCAGACAGCCCAGCACTGCGAAGCACCCGGGGCTCTGTTTAACTCTGCTCCTGTCAGAGCTCTATTTAACCTGGCAAATGCATCATTAGTGGATAATCAGGGATAAATACCTGGCCGTCCTGCTGAGACAGGCTGCTACTGCCTTTCCTGACTTCCCTTCCCTTCCCTGAGCAGGTGTGAAGTACTGGGCTGGCACTGAATGTGTCTGACCTGGTTTCATCGCTGATGGGATTTATCAGTGCCACGCTACCAGGCAGCTCCGTTCCAGCGCCCTGGCTGCCCTGCTGGATCGGCGGGGTGCACACACGGATGGACACCCCGGGCCCGCGCTGTGCAAGGGAAGCATTCCCAGCGCTTTCCTGCTGCCACGGGCACGCTGAGCAGCGCAGCTGGATCTGGAGGTGGGAACACCCTGCTGAGGGGCAAACAGGCACCCGGCGGTGTCTGACAGCTGATAAGAGGCCCGATGAATCTGCTCTGGCAGCTGGTACAGTTTGCTATCAGGGTGTAGGACACCGTGTAAATACTGGAAATCTGCCAACGTCTGTGACTTCCTGGGAAGCAGCGATGAGGCAGAGGCAAAACCTGAAATCCAGGCCCGGTGCACAGTGCTCAGACACTCCCACCACCGCTTCATCGACCTTTCTCCTCCTTACTCAAACACCCGAAAGGACCTTCAAGTCAGAAATCCCTGATCACGACACTTCCCGACTGCCAAAGTGACCAGGACAGAGCTGAGGAGCTCTGCCTGAGCACTTTTCCACTCTCGTCTTTGTGCAAACCTCTGCTGGGAGGCGGCGCTGAACCAGCGGGACTGTGCTGTGCCCCGGGGCTGTCTCCGGCTGCCTTCCCTTTCCCCACTGCTTCGCGGAGCCTCCTGCGGTAAAACACTTCCCAAACTGCCAAAGCGCCGCTTTCAGCTCTAAAGCTGTGCACGATCCCCACCTAGGGAGCTTCCCACACAGGGAAAATAGTTCCAGCATGGCTCACAGCTGAGAACTCCAGCAAGTTTAGTGCTTTTATGGGAAAAGAATCAATCATCCAGAGCATTTCTTTCCGATTCCCTTAGGCTTCTTAGTGTCTGGAGTGATTAATTAATGATTAAGAGACTGAAAAGACACACACTTGAACTTATGCTGCGAGAAGCAGAACAAATGAAGTGATAGAGGTACAAAAAGAGCTGCACAAAAGCTTCACAAAAAAAGATAACTTGAGGTTTTCTTCCCAATGCAAAACCTCAGTGACTTCTGAAAGCCACTGCACAAGACATCTTTTGAGTCTTGAGTTTAAAAAGATCCAGAAGAGATTAGAAGTAAACATATGAAATATCAATATACACAATTTTCTTTTCAGCTGAAATTGTTAGAAGGGATATCAAATATCTGGTCCAGAGAACCAGACAATCACTACCAACAGAAATAATACACAGCTTGTTACAGACAAATTGTCCCTATCAGAATCTTCTGCCTTTTCAGGAAAAACAATTGATAATAATCAAGCAGAGGCAGAGACACACTCAGAACTTGATTATTCACATGAAAACTCCCGAGTGCTGTGGAAGGGAACAGAAAACAAGAGCAGCTGCTTCTCTCTAGGCAGGAGCTATTGTGCCCGAGCTATTTCATATCTGTGTTTAACCATGTTCTGCTTTACTGCAATCAGATCACCTCAGCTTAAAGAACAAAAAACTCCAAGTTTCTTTAGGTCTCCAGATTCCAAAGCAAACCAGGGAAAGAGTTGTTTTGTGAAGCTGCCCATTTCTGTCCAAAATCCTCTTTCCCATACATGCCACTCAGTAGCAACACTAATGTCTGGGACTGGGATTAAAATGGAAAGCTTGTATAAAGTGAGCTGAGAGCAGATGTAAATCCTGAGCACTGGGTACGTCACAGGGCTATTTTAGAAATGGTTTGGTTCCCACCGGAATCCTGCGAAACACCCAAGCTACAATAAAAAGTTAATTTATCTGAATTTGGGCCCAGCCTGGGTCAGCAGCTGAACCTGCTGCTCCTTGTCCCAGAGGAAGGTCCCTGCCCCTTCCCTGGCACAGAGGCTCAGTGACACTGCCGCCCACACCACCAATGCTGGACGTGGCCCCAGCACTCCCCAAATTATATAAATCATTACAAAACCAGCCCTGTCTGTAATGGAACACATCAGGCAGCCTTTTAGCCAGAGCTGGCAGCAATCCCCCCTGGTAACATTATCAGAGCCATGAACCTGGATTGCAGAGAGCTCCCATCCCTGCTTTGGTGATGAAAGGAAAAAATTCACAACGTGTTGGATTTGTGCCTGTAAAATCCAAGTTAGCACCAGCAGTAGCATTTTTGCTTTGTCACCCTTTCGACATTCAGGAGCAGCCAAAGATGGATGGTTGGTTCAATTTCCCCACTGTTTTCCCCATAGCACTGGAATTTCATCCAGCCAGAGAAAGCCTCCACTCTGCCAAGAGCCAGAGTCATTCCCCTGGGGACACTGCAGGTACTCAGCTCTCACTAAAACTCATCTAAACTCTCAAACAGCCACTGGAAAATCTCTCCCTCTCTTTAAAATTTAACATTTCAGACGCTCACCATCCAGCCATGCCACCTCTGAGGTGTAACTAAAATTCCCAGCCTGCCTGCATGCTGAATTCCAGTGAAATCCACGGAGCTGGACTTCCCACCACTCCAGCAAGTCTGTGATGGTACAGATGAACACTGACAGTGCCTCAGCACAGGCCCCATTCCCATTATCACTCTGGAGATGGACAGAGTTCAGCCAGAGCCTGGACCCACACCAAGCCCGGGCAGGGGGGCGGGCAGGGAGGTGGCAGCGATGCCAGCAGCACCCATCCCATGGAGCAGATGTGAAAGGGAGCTGACTTCTGCTTCTCTCTGCTCCTGCACAGGCTGAGCTTCCATCTCCGTGGTAGAAACTACGGAATAAACTGTCTTGTGGCCAAGAGAAAGCAGCTGCAATAGCCTGTGAGAGACCCATTCCTCAGTACTCAGGTTTCCTTTCACTTTTCCAGATGGATGTTATAGGGTATTCTGTGAAACAGTTCCAGACACCCAAAGGAGGAGAGGCACTTAAGGAACCCCCACCCCCTCTGGCTCCAGAGCAGGGCACCCTGAGCTGAGCCATGCTGTACTCCCACAAAGGAAATAAAGGAAATTTTTGTTTTGCTGATAAACTTGCATCATGCAGAGTTGGTAGTGGAAAATGGAAATTGTAATGATCAGTAAGAAAAATAAGAGACTTGAGGGGAAACAATGCTAGTATCATCCTTGTTAGCAAAGTCGGATATTTTACATCCAAAAGCAAATAACATTCAAAGCAGTTTTATTCCAAGAGGGATCTACTTACTAATGAGGCCTCCTTGAAACAAGTCATCCCCATAACTTTTTTTTTTAACACTCTTCCTAGGAAACATTTTAAATATGTTTTCAGTGTCTACATTTTTTGAATTTCTATTCAAACAGAGCTTTCAAACATTCTTCCCCCAGGCAAAGAACAAAACAAACAAGCCCCCACTGTTCCCATCACCGCTCGCACTGCTTTCATCGGCGTTCACGGGAGCACCGGGCTTGCAGGGGGCTCCTCCGCCCCCCCGGCCCCGCCGGACGGGAACTGCTCCTCGGCGGCAGCGCTCCCCGGAGCCCGGCACAGCCTGACAGATCCTCGCAGATGCCGCAGGAAACCCCCCGGGACAGGACCCGGNCGGCACAGTTAACCCCAGCACGGCTCACCTGGGCACGGGTACCCTCCCCATAGGTGCCCTGGGCACAGTTAACCCCAGCACGGCTCACCCGTTCAGCTGCGATTTTCCTTGTGGTGTGGAAGACGTTGCTGTAACTGGCAAATATTTCCCTGTTTTTTGACGTAGAGCTCTCAGCTGTTGAGATAAGTTTGCTTCTGCCGCATCTTCCCACCTCTTCAATTCCAGGGAATGTTTTAATGATTTGTTATGTGAACCTCATCGCTTGTTTCTGTAATTTTCATGCGGGTGTTGGTGTGTCCACACCAAAGCACACAGAGTGGGGCCTGTAGTACAGTCTCCTGTGGAAGACAGTCATTAATCAAACATCATTCCATGATACAGTGGGAGCATCCCAACAATCCATCCCCGTGGTGTGGGGGCTGCCAGTGCCGTGCCGAGCCCCCGATCCCGAGGGAGGGAGGAGGAGCAGCACTGCTGGGGGCCTGTGAGCTCTTCCTTCCTGTCACTTACCTCCAGTCAGCCTGTCCCTGCAGCCCCTGCTCCAGGAGAGGTGTGTGTGGATGCTCAGGTGAGAGTGTACAGATGTCTTGTCGGCCCTCAGCCACACAGAGCCCATTTCTGATGCTCAATGGACCTCAGAACATCTTCCTTGCAACAGTGAGCACCCCCAGGCACTGTGGGTGTAGGATCTGGGGAACAAATTGAGGTGACAGGGGTAACAAGTTATAATTGTTGGTCAGATAACCCATTAAAGCTCCTGAGGAGTTTGGTGTGACATTAAATCACTTGAATATTGCTAAGTACACACACAAAGACACGGACTCATGAGCTTGGGAATATCACACAGAGCACACTCATCCTCTCGTGGTTATTGTGTCTGAAGCTGGAGAAAGGAAGGTGATCCTTCAGAGCAATTACCAGGAAGCATTTTCTGTGAAACTTTGTGTGCAATGGCACATCTGAGAGCGAGTCAGACACCTCCAACAGCACTCACAAACAACAGAAATTTCCAACTTCTTGCATTTTTTATGGAGTTTTTCCTCGACACTACAAGTGAGTTGTGGTAAATCTAAGACAGGCAGGCAGGCCACAGACAGCTGTTGTTTTTCTTTTGCCTTCTCCATCATGTAATCAGAGAACTGTCTTGTGTTCTTGAGAGGAGCACTGTACCGAGACAGTGCCACCCTGCCATGGGTTCTGACAAAAACCGTTTCTATGCCACCAACAAAGCCTCCTCTTGCTGCTGGAATTGTGTGGAACAATGGCCTGGGTTTTGATAAAGCCAGTGGTGGGTGTTTCTCCTCTGTCATGGCTGTAACTGAAGAAGTTTGTTGTTATGCTTTTGTGTATGAGAACATTATTAACCAGAATATTTTAGGGGGGCTAAAAACCATCTGTCATTTTGATTCTGCAGTCTGGGAGAACTGTGCAGAGCCAGGGCAGGGGCAAACCTTTCAGTAAATCAGGAACATCCTTGCCAAAGAAGTACTGGCACTGTGCACACTCACACAGATTCTGCTTCCATAACTTATCTACTTGATGTTCTGCAGCATGTCCATATCCCAGCATGCATTTTGTAACATCATTACACAGATAACCAAAAATTCTCCACCTGTGCATCAGATATGATTAATGCAAAATGACTTAGCCTTTGAAAAACACTGTGTTCAATTAATTTTTTAAGTACTGTTAATTGTAATGTTTCCATGGAAATGTTAGGTTCCTGTTCCCACTGCTCAGCTGGAAATGCAGCTACAGTTGTGCTGTTGAGGGTAGAAAAGTGAGCCTGGCACACTGAACCAACTGAGGGAGTTTCTTTTCAAGAAGCAACCTCAGTGCAGGGAGTGAGATGTGGAACCACACAAGTTTGGAGCAGAACCAAGAGAGCCTCTCAATGTCAGGAGGAGCCTCAGAGGCTGCTGTGATTGATGAGAAGGGCACAAAGGTTTTCAGGGACACTTGTGCTGTGGCAGTTTTATGCCTTCAGCAAGGCTCCCTGAAGTGGAGCACAAATCCCTACAGGTTGTTGTTGTTGTCAGCTCCAGAGGTTGCTTTCTGTCCAGGAGCAGAGTGTGGGTCTCTGTGTGGATCAAATCTTGCCTTGTGCAAGATGATTGACTCACCAAGTGTTTCCCCACTGTCAGGATCTGGTCTCTGGGCATGTTGTCATGCCAGCCAGGAAACCACAGCACTTGCATGTCTTTGAACAGCAGATGCTGGTATTTTGCAGGCATCTCTATTGCAACAATTTGGTTTAGTGCTAAAATACAAGCTGCTTGCTTAGGACAGGGAGAAGTTTGAATGTTTGAAGATTACACTCAAGGAGAGGTGAACCTGGTATCAGAGTTGAAAGGGGATCTCCAAACTAAGTCAAATAAAGTCAGTGAAGCTCAGATTTATCTTTAGTCAGGATAAAAGGAGCCAGGGTGAGCACTGATCCTGTCAAGAGGGCTCATTGCTGGATGTATTTGGAAATATTCAATATTAATGTTGAAATTCCTGTGGAAAGGGGTATAATTCCATTCCATACTGCCATTCCCATGGAATATCGACAGAGAGAATCCAGCTGAGCTGCATCCACTGACACCAGAATTACCAGTGGCCCAAATGTTCTTCTATCATTTATAAGTTTGGTTTGAAGCTTTGAGGCTGTAGAAGTGCCAGTGGGTCTGGGCTGCCCATTTTACATGAGATGAAGGAACTAAAAAAGATAAAGAAGGAACAAAAAAAAAAAATTGACCACAGGAACATTTCTACAGACACCACAAAACTGAAATGGTAGGAGATGAAAGGAGAACTGGGCAACCCAAAAATAAAATACAAGTAAAGACCAGTTAGTCATCTGTGACCAATCCAGTGTTACGTGATCAACTCCTACAGAACTGTATTTCAAACTAGTTCCTGAAAAATCCCATGTTTCTCCCTTCTGTCTCTGTCTGGAGAACCTTGAGCAAAGCCAGAGGATGAGACTGAGGTTCAGGGGGAGAAGACAGACAGACAAATCTGACTTCAGCTACTTTTTGTTGACTATTTGTGGTTTGAGTGTTTAAATTCTGACAGTCTGGCCTCCTTACTGCTGCCCTCAGGGAAAACAGTGTTGCAGATAAAAAATTCCATTCAATCCCATGCTCTTCATGAACGCTGATGTGTAATTTAATCGTATTTAGAGTTATTTTCTTACAAGGATGCATTCTAAAGAGGGAAGCAGATACTACAGATCGCTGTATGTAATTTATTTGCAAAGAAGAAAATCCCCAAACCTTCTTTCAGCTGCACTAACTCGGAGTCTTTACTTTTCCTGGGGTTTGTGGTGCAGAAATAAACCCGAGAGCGAGGCTCACGTGACCAGGAAATTTGGATGCTGTTCTCTCTTGAGAGAGGCCCCAGAAAGAGACACGTAGAAAAGGCTTTTCAAGAGGGGACTGACCCAGCAGAAATCCACAGGGAAGGGTGGGACCACAGAGGAGGATTCCATCCCTGGCAATTTGGTATTGTTACCAATTTAGTGGGTTTTAATTACTGTTGTTAGGTTCTGTCCAGATGTTCACAATGAATGGGCTGAAGTCAGCCTTTTCTCAATAACTGTTGTTGAAAAACTGCTGCAGGCTTTCAAGCACTCACAAGAATAAAGAATCAAAGAAATGCAGATGCTGTTACTCGATCCTTCTCGCTCGTGTCTTTTGTGAACTTTAAAATCTGTAGGAATATTTGAGCAGAGCATATAAAACGATCCAAAATCTGGAGTTTTGGAGCAAATCTGTGTTGCCTTTTACATCATCTCAGAAAGGAAGGCAGTTTTACATAAAACATATTTGGGAATTTCACTTAAAAAGCTGAATCTTACTCATATTTAGCTCATGGCTTTTAATTTTGTTGCAGGTAAGAAACAAAAGTAATTATATCCCCAAACTGCTTCTCATTTCTGTTCACAATTAAAATTCCTCACAAGCCAGACTCCAGATTAAAGTGATTTTCAGAGCTGTTGAGTAACCCTGGAGATGTCTCCATGGGCACTGGAGGGGGAAGTGCCACGCTGTGAGTGTGACTGGAGAGGTGCAGCAGGGTGAGCAAACCCCAGGGGAGCCTGAGCAGCGAGCAAAGGGCTGCTTGGAATTTCCCCTTGGAAAAGAAGCTGCTGCTGCTGCCACCAGCCCCTCCCACCCTCGGCAGGCTGGGCAGCCCATTGCCCTTTCCAGCAAAAATTACCTGTCACCAATTCCAGCCTGTGATGAGGGAAGCTCACCCTGCCTGCCTGACTCCACCAGGACTGAACCATCGACAGAAAAGTCCTCAGTGGATTTTTGTGAACAATTCTGAGTTTTAAAACCTCTCATTACAGTGTCTGTGTTAATAGAATAATATTTGGGGCAATAGCAAGGAAGTTTATGTTTTTCAAGTCAGTAAACCAGACTGCAACTGTGTCACAAGAGTCAGGTCATTTTCTGTTTAGACTCCCTCTTGTGGAAATCATTCTCACTGGCTTGTTTTGACCTATTTTCCCAGTAAAAGTCACTCCATATAAGGTCTTGCAAAACTTGAAAAGGATTCTGTTGCACAGCGTTATCTGTTTTGAAGTTACAACCCTGACAGCAACTGACAGGAGTCCTACATCTATACTACACTGCCAGCAGATTTTGTATTTTTCTATTGAATCTTCGCTTTTTATCATCCAGAGATTTATTCATTTGTTTATTTAGTAGGGAGATAAAGGTGGGAAATATTCTAATTGTTTTTTAATCAGTGCTTTTCACTCTGTTTGAGGCTTCTACCCAGATAACGTGGAGTGTTATCTACCAAGAGTGTCTTCCTGGCAGAGGCTGAGTAATAATTAGGGGGTGGCTGATTCACGGAAAGCAGAGGATTCCCTGGGTGTTGCTGCACTAAGAAAATGGATTTAGTAAGGTCACGGTAATGGAGATGGGAAATGCTCATTCTGGAGATGGAAAAATACTTCCAGAGAAATGTTATAACAGTGGGGAAGCTGCAATTTCAATCTTGGACACTGACACACAACAGATTTTGATGCTTTCCATAATATGTGGGACTGAAATAAAATCCCGATTGGGGAAATTGATTGATACAGTTTTTCACCTCCTGAACCACCGATTTATTTCTGAATCCCGTGAGCTGGGAGATTTGGGCAGCGTGTCGTGGTTTTAGGTCCACAGGATCGCCGGCCGCAAGTGTTTAAGAAGCCAAACGAATAAATTAGAGCATTTCACGGGACCTGGCAAAGCACCCGATGATGTTGCTGGAGAAACCCGCCGAGCTCTGCCTCTGCAGCCCCTCAGGGACGCTGCACACCGTGCTACAGCCCCGTACCTGCA
>VZRX01007344.1:15410-86439 GCA_013398075.1 Notiomystis cincta | reverse complement strand
CGGCGGGGAGGGGAAGGGGCGGCCGGGCCGAGCGGGTGAGGCTGGCGGGCAGGACTAGGCCGCTTTGCTCTGTGTCACCGCCGCCTCCCACTGCTGCTCTGCACTGCACGGTCGGCAACGCCGCCGGCAAACAGCCGGCCACAGGCGATATTTTTACATGTCTGTTTCTAGATCTCCCCCTTACGAGCTGTTGCAGTTGCACGTAGGGTGTGTGTGTGCATATTGTACCGTATATGCGGCCGATGTGCAGCGTTATCGCCGCTTTTAATTGTTGCATTGACCTGTGCTGTCCTGAACTTTGGCGGAAAAATGGCTTTGAGGGTTGAGGGAAAAGCCACTTCCTATTCGAGAGAGCAGCGAAAGTCTTCTAGATTGTTTTCTTTTGGCAGAGCTTATTTAGACTAAACAGAAGAGTGGAATTCTGTTGTTTCATCTAATTCTTCATTGCCTGTTTGCAGCACGCTTTAAGTATCTGCAGCATCTGTTGGTAGCTTTGTCTTGAATTGGATCGTACTGAGTTATCCTTGCACTAAAGCCAGGAAAAGGTGGGTGTCTCTGGCAGTGGCTCTGGAGGTTACTTGGTGTGGCCTTTGCTTTGAAACAGGGTAGAGCTGTGTTGTTGGGACGTTTTTCAGAGCAAACAGAACCTGTCAGTGAACAGGGTTTGCTCAGGTTGATTGTACCCTAAGTTATATCAAACCCCACGTCCTTTTCAGGAGCCAGATGTTTTCCTGTTGAATGTATTGGTTGGGATTGATTTCTGTCATGGTTTGGAGTGAGGGACCCTTGTGCTCGGGCATTAGTCGGGAATGGGAAGAAAATATAAACCTTGGGGAATTTAATTACTGAATATCACAATTTAATATGGTTTAGAAAGGAATTTGCTGGCTTCCTGTAGGGATTTGAAAATGGCATAAATCTCAGTGGAAGGAAGAAGTTCCTCTTTTCCATTTTATGAATAACAAAAGAAAGAAAAAAAAGAGGAGTTCTTATGAAGGACAGCAGTTTGGAAACAAACCTGTTCTGCTGGAGGGACTGGGATGTAAAATGTAAATAATTTTTTAAAATTACTAGGTCACTCCTGGATATCTAATGAACCCTGCTCATGATTGGTTGTCATTTTGCTGTGTCTTCCTGAAACAGGAGGTAGACCTTAGTTAATTTTTACCTAAAATGTCTGTGACTTGTGTTTTCCAAGGTGATGACTCCACCGTGTTGTTCTGATTTGTTGGAACGACAGAAAAGTCTTCTGGTTTTGTGTGTACCGCCCCAAACTCTGAACAGACACGTGCTACAGGTTGTTCTGTGGGAAGAGGAGAGTAGGATAAGTGAATAAAGGTGGCTGAGAGGAGGCACAGGGCAGAAGGTGCTCGAGCTGATGAGGACAGGTATGCAGTGCTTCGTTCAGCTCAGCTGCTGGGGCGTGGTTAGGGAGAACTGAGGTGTGCACATATAAATGCAGGAAGTTTAGGAAGCAAAATGGAGTAACCTGATGAAGCAGGATGTGAAACCAGTGGAAGGATAACCAGCACAAGGTGGGTGTGACTGGAGAGCTGGTGAGGAAAGTCAGAAAGTGCAGGTAGTGTGATATGTAGCTTTGACCTAAAAATAAGGACAAAGTTCTGTAGGAAGGGGATGTGAAGGCCTGTGAAGCCTTTAGAAAAACCTCCTAGGCCTCAAGGTAAGGGTGCTTGACATGATTTAGGAATATATCAAATACCTCTCTTGAAGAACAGCCTGGAAGGGGCTCTGCAGTTGAGTCTGAGCCCCAGAGCCTGCAGGCCTCGTGTGCTGTCAGGGAATGAGGGCCTGGATGTGGCAATAACAAGGAAATGCAATTGTGGACAGCAGCTCACAGAGGCTGCTGGGTGATCACAGATCAGCTCAGCCAAATTTACTGTCTTGTGCTAATTGGATGCTTAGGTGAAACCCAAGTGGGGGAAGCCAGGGAGGAGACTCTGGAAGAGCCGAGGGATGAGTAAGGAACTGGCCAGCAACAAGTGGTGTTGTCAGACAGGTGTGAAGGCTGCAGCAGGCTCTGAGACTCCTCAGGGATCAGGCTCAGCAGGGCTTTGTAAAGCCAAGCCTGCAAAAACGGATAAATAAGCAGAGCAGGGTGGCTGCAGAGCATCATCTTAAAGAGGGGCAAGATGTTAATGTGGTTTAGGGAGATCTGAATGTCCTTGGTGTGTGAAAATCAGGACCACAGTGGAATTTAATTGTAGCAGACCTCATAGCTTCTGTAGACAACAGACCTGGGAATTCAGTGCTTGGGTGCATGAATTGATAACAGAACTGTTGTTACCTTCCAGTATGCTGTGCTCTTACAGATGACCATAATTAAGGACTCACAGACTGTTTCTATTAGCCTGCTGATGCAAGCTACCAGTTGAACCACATTGTTTTGGGTGCTTGACAAAAATCCTTATCAGGGGAAAAGTGCAGTTATGAAATGGAACAATTCTACCTCTCTCCAGCTCCTCCCCCTTATCAATCTAAATGTTGTCTGTTAATTAACATCAAGTAAATCTGCAGCTTCAACTGCAAGAGCCTTTCCTGCTGCACATCCTTGGAGAATGATGCACAGAACACCTGGCTGCCCACATGGACTACAAAATGCCTTTTGCTTCAGAGTAGCCAGTGCTTCTCTGGCTCTGCAGAGTGCTGTGGGTTGCAGGGAGCCAGTAAAAACTGGGCAGGGCTGAGTTTGAAGGTGGTAGTTCTTCTCCCAGGTCTCGCAATTGTGGACAGCAGCTCCATCAGCTGATGGTGTGAAGCACAGCAGTGTCTAAGAAACCCTCTGCATGCAGATTCTGCTCTCTTCTCATAACACACCTGCTTCTTGCTGAGCGAGATACTAAATTTCTCAATGCAAGTTCAAACTGTGTCCTTGAGCTGGAAGGAGCTGCACAGGTCTCACAAAGGCTGGTATGAATCTGATATTTACACTTATGTGATTGTTACAGCAGTGTGCCCAGAACAGTCTTATCTCAGGGGGTGCAGACGTAGCTGATACTTGAAATAAGGCTTCAGTGAGATTTCTAAATACCTGTGTAGTGCATGTTGATCAGAGGAGGGAATGGAGATGTTCTGGCATCTCATTAAGGTCATCTTTAACTTCATTTGAAAAACGCCTCTAAAGAAGGAGGTGCTGTATGGAAAATGAATTTGGCGACTCTGCTCACTGTGAAATTTCCAGTCTTAATGTGATACAGAAATGAATTGTACATGCTTTGAGATGAGCATAAATCAGTGATAGTGAGGTATGATCCTCTGGCCAGGGGCCATCCTGCAATAATGCTCTGGGCTCCAGGGCAGCCTTACCTGGCAGAAGGGAGCCAAAACTTGCTGGGAGCTGGCAGATGTTCCCGGAAGAAGGGTGGCAGGTAGGCCAAGCTCCCAGACTAAACTTCTGCTTTCTGTTAACAGCAAATTCATGGCTGGTTAACTTTGATGTCGTAGTGCACGATGCCAGCAGTGGCGAGGCTGAGCTGTGGATATTTACGTGCAGCTTTCTCAGCCCTGCAGGTCTTGCCCTCGCAGCTCTCCCAGGAGGGAAGCCCCATCCCCCCATATTGGAATTACTGAGATTCACATGTCTGGAACAGAGAGGGTGGAGGCAGAACTCCAGATCCTACAGATGGGTGATGGCTATCAACATATCAACCCCTTGCATTGACATGTAGCTGATAGTTCAGCATTTACTGACCCCTGTTGTGCCCTCTTCTTGTCTGGACTTCCTTCTTTCTTCTGCAGTAAATGCTGAGGTGGTCAGTTTTCCAAGGCTGAATTCTCAGCAGGCTTTCTATGTTTAGTTTGTTGCATTTTTTTATCCTTCAGCACAGAGTCCTTGTGGAATATCGCTTTTATTCCAAGATCTGAGTACAGTTTGAATTCCTGCTAATCGTTATTTGGTTATATTAGTATTGCTTGGGTTTTTATTTTATTTTTTATTTAAAGGGGTCATCTGTTCTCCAGATAAGATTCCTGACCTTTACTAATGGTTTGGAGTGTTTCAGAATATTTTCTCTAATTTGACCCTTGGAATAACTGTAATACCAATTTCTTTTGTATTGAAATAGCATAGTTAGACTTTTTTACTTAAGGGGCATGATGGAAATGGAAATATCTCAGCAAGCAGAAACAGTCTGACAAGTAAACAGAGCTGTATATTTAGCCATGAAGATCTAGTTGAGACTCACTTCAGATTCAGGTTGTGACAGATACTGCGCTGAGTTCCCAGTATGCCCATGCTTTAAAAAAAAGTGTTCTCACTTTCCACTGATGCCTCTTACAGCCTTGGATGGCAGGATGCATTTCCCCTCTGGTTAGAACAGCACAGCAACATTGTTTCCCATACTGTGATATCCCAAAGTCATGTGCTCAGAAACATCAAACTTCCCTGTGTTTGGGGGTACTTGGCATTCCTTGGCCTCCTGGTCTTGGGAAAGAAGAGAGGGCACCCAGGCTTCTGCAGATTTCATAGCCACATAAAGGGTTGGTTCCCTGTCTTCTTGTTCATGGTTTGGTTGGGGTTTTTAACAGCTTAAGTTACTGGATATTTCCATCCTCAGAATGCACAGGAGATCTTTGGTGCATATTGGTGCTCTTGATGTTTTGTGGCTGTAAGATCCAGCTGTTTTCTGTGGAAAATAGTGCAGTTCTTGCTCTTCTCCAGAAGTACTTGCATGTAAAAATGAGCTTTTTCAAGCTTTCTTTTACACTTCCAGTTACCTCGTAGACCCCCAGTTGAGCCCTGTGTGCCATCAAGTGGAGCTGAGCTGTGAGCTCCTGCCTCTGCTGTCAGAGCAAGTGGCAGGTGAAGTGTCCTGCAAGAACACGTGCTTTGGGTGCCCAGTTGACTCTGCTGGGACATGCTGGAGAAGAAGAAAAAGAAGATAATGTGTGAAGATGTTCAGGAAACCTGAAGGACTGGGTGTTTCCACAGTGACACATTCCTTTGGAACTCAATATGGAGCAGTGACTTGTCTTTATTTACTGCTGTTGAAAATAACCAGTGCACGTGTTGAAGCTGGTACTGTAACTCTGGAATCTTCAGGAAATGAGGCAATAAAGCTGCTGGCTCACTTTGAATTACTGTCCAGAAGGGTCACTTTATTTCCTATCTTGGAGTGAACTTGGTTTAGTAGAACAGTGTCTCTGTAGGACTTAGCAGAGGTGCTCTGTGCACTGCTTGGGGTAGAAGGACCGAGTGTTTCCATCTCCTGAGCCGGGCATGGAGGGAAGACGAGGTGCAGAGCAGCGCCTGGCACTCAGTAAACCCTTCTTAACTGCTCGGGAGTCCCTCCCTCCCTCCGAGGTCCAGATAAGCGTGTTTGCCTCAAATCTCGGCCTGGGAAGCGGAGGCTGCTGGCTCTGGGCTGGGAATGAGATTTGTTCACCTTTCTTATGACTGCAGTTCACTGAGAGGGATTAATTGTGGTTCAAGGAACAGTACTTTGCTTTTGAGAAAAGTCCCGGGCCTGTAAGCTTTCCTCTGTTTGTATTTCTTTCCAGTATTGGTTTCATTTGTCATGTGAATGACACATGACCTAATGAAACTCTTTCTAGGCTCCAGCAGTGTTCCTTGTAAGGAGTCCCATGTGTTTGTAATGGCTGGCTATCTGCCCTGCAGGAGCGGGAAGGGAAGTGCTGAATTCCTGCTAGAAATTTTCCACTTGCTTAAGTGATCACAGAGTATCCAGTTTAACCTAAAGCCCGGGACAAAAGCAGGCATTTCCCAGCTTTTGTGTTACCTGGCAACATCTGGCCCTTACAGATGTGCAGTCCTGACTTAGGTGTTAGTTGGTAAGTCAGCTTTTACTCCTTGCAGATTTAAACAGCTGCAGCCAGTTCTAACTCCTTCTACATTTAGGAAAACTCTGGAATATTAGAAGTACTTGGACTGCATTTTAAAAAAGAGAAACTTCTCAGCAGCCTTGCTGTAACACTGCCATGCTGACAAAGCCACAGAGATGTTAACCAACTTCCTGAACATCTGATTTGTGGCTTGCACCGCTTTTCCAGCGTGGACAAGCAGCACCCCAGGCCCCAGTTAAGGCTGCTACAGCATTCTTTTAAATCTTAGCTGTTTGCTGCAAGCTGCACTGCTTCCTTTGTTGCTGTTGCAAGTCTCAAAAGCGTGAGGTAATAGTTCCAACTTGCTGGTTTTGTTAAATCTCTTCAGATTTTTGTGCTGGAGTCAGATTTTATTTTCGGTTCATACATCAGCTCTTTGGCGGGTGAGTGCTGTGCTGGCAGTGACTGTGCAGAGCAAGGAGGGACTGAGCTTTTCAACAGCTTTAAGGCTTTCTGGATAAAATTGATTATCAGTACTACCCCAGAGCGTGTTTCTACTTGGAGGCCTTGCTGACAGGGGCTCAGAGCAAACGATGGGGGAGCTTTGCTGGCTGGCTGTGCCACTCATTCAGTGTCTGTGGGGAGCTGCACAAATCCGAGCTGGGAACGAAAGGGTAGTTGGGGGGAGAGGAAGAGGAAGGGGATTTTCTTGGTTTATATGAACTAAACTGGGTAACTTGAGTTGATTTTAGGGAACAAGTATAATTTCTGATGTGTTCTGTTTTTTATTTTAGTGCCACAATGGCAACTGCACCTTACAACTATTCCTACATCTTTAAGTACATCATTATTGGTAAGTACCAGTGGGCTCACCTGTGTATGTTGTTGTGTGGATACAGGAGAAGCCCGTGGCTGTGGCTGCTTGTCCCATCTCAGTCCCCACAGGTCACCACACTTCTCCACAGCTTTAGCATTTGCTGCAGCATTTTGCATCATTAACCCCCAAGGTTTTACAATTTATGTTGAAGGCACAAGTGCTGGTTGGAAACGGTTGCAAGAGGTTTATAAACCTCTGTCAGGCTGTATTTTTGTGTTTAAATCTTGCTTTTAGCTGTGCCTTCCTTGGCTGCTTAGTCAGGGACTCTAAGGGATTGCATTTATTGCTATCCTGGAAGAACTGGTCTTGCTGTTAATTGTTTAATTGTAAATGACATTGTGTAGGTGTAAATGATCTGCAGTGTTATTGTGCAGGTTTGTAAGTCAGGCTGCTGTGACAGCCTCAGCCTCTGGAAAAGTTGGTTCTTACAAGATCTGCTGTGTCTCACTCTTGGGATTGTGCAAGAGGATCAGTGGAAATGGAGCAATTTCTTGGGATGTTCTGGATGGTTGTCAGTATTTTTGATGTTCTCACCACGGTGACGGGAGCAAGCACCAAGTGTATTTTACATTTCACTTTCTTCAGATGTACTTTTTATAACCTTGTGAAATACAGCTGTAAAATCAGTAATACAAATTAACTTCTTTCTTGAGTGTTCTTGCTTGCAGCCTGTAACCAGAGCTTTAGTGAGAACATTGATAAATTTGAGGATGTAGCCAGGGATAGAACACTGCCCATCTGACCTGAGAAATGAATGTCTCTGTACCATTTGTTGTGTGGGATGAAGAAAATGTGCTTGTTGCAACAATGATTTAACTATTCTTTCTGTAACAGGGGACATGGGTGTAGGAAAGTCCTGTTTGCTTCATCAATTCACAGAAAAGAAGTGTGAGTATTTCAGTTCATATTTATTCTAACTGGCATCTTCATCCCTTTTCCCTGCCTGTTTCCATCATGCATGAGCTCGATTTGGTGTCTGTCTTACTCTGTGTGAGTTTGGATTGTACTGGGTCACTTTTTTGGTTTGACTTCTGTAGATGCAGAAACAAATATTTGATGTAGTGATGGCAAAACCTGCCCCAGCCAGTCCTGCCTTTGAGGAGTGGAGGTGATTTTACAGCTTTTCATTTCAAAATCCATTTTACAGTGGATTTTGATGTGGACAAAGTGAAATTTCTTGTCTGAACTTCACATGTTTTCAATATTGGTGTAGCTCCATCACAAGTGGTTAGAGTTTTTAGTGCTGTTAAGGAGTTCAAAAGGGAAGAAAAGCAGTAATTTTTCTTTGAGTCCTTGTTTGCAGCCTTAAGCAGCCCTGCAGGACAGTGGCCTGCCCTGGGTGCTGGTGTTTAGGGCTCCCTGCAGTGTCTCTCATCTGAAGTGTTTCCTCATGTTTGGTATCATCACTAATTAAGAGTTAGCTTCAGTTCTTCCTTGTGTGCTGCGTTGGGGTTTGCAGCAGCTGTTGCCTCACTCAGTGAGTAAGTCTGTAGGTATTTGCCAGTACAGGCATCACCATGTGCTACTTGAGATGTGCTACCAAGTGGGTAGGAGCTGCACTTAAAATAATGGTTTTCTAGTAGAAATAGCAATTTCTGGCTGTTGTTTTTAATGAAAATGCAGTATCAGCCAATTATTCAAATGCCATTTTGCACATGGTCATGAGGAGAATGTTCTTCCTCTGTCAGCACCAAGCCAAAGCAGTACAACCAAACTAAACACCCCTGCTGTGAGACTGCCACTAACTCTAGGTAGCCTGAGTAGGTCCTCATCCTGTCTGTATTTTCTTGATCTTTCTCAAAGATGAGCTTATTAACATGAGTTTATCATAACTAGAAAGATGCCTTTTTGGATTTGATTTGGTGTGTTTGTAGCTACTTCTGAAACTGGCATTTTCCTGTGGACAGTCATGCTTTGCCCTGTCTGAACCAACTTGGGTATTTGTTTTTGAAGATTTGACAGACTTTTTAACTGTATCTTTCTTGGTAATTCCCTAAAAATTATCTTTTCCTACTGCATTAAAATAGTTAACCGTTTCTGCAAGGATAGACTGGGGATCAGCTGACTTGGTACCTTCTGATATGTATGGCCAAAGAGCAGCAGAGAAGGCAAGGAATTTTATAACTGTTTTTAAAACTAACAGCAGCTCAGGAAATACAGCATTTTATTTCTGGTTAAGTGATGCAGTTTGGGAGCTATAGCTGTAAAAATGGTTTTTTGGAGACCAAAAAGTCTAGTAAAGATAACTGAAAACTTTTGGTAGTCATATCTTTGCAGCAAGGGACCTAGGAAGATCTCTGATCTTTGCTCTTATTTTTCATGACAGTTATGGCAGACTGTCCCCACACAATTGGTGTTGAATTTGGCACAAGAATAATTGAAGTTAGTGGCCAAAAAATTAAACTACAGATTTGGGATACAGCAGGACAAGAGAGATTCAGGGCTGTCACACGAAGCTACTACAGAGGAGCAGCAGGAGCTCTCATGGTCTACGACATCACCAGGTAAGGGCAGCAGAGCTCTGGGTGGGCTTGCTGAGGGTGGGATCACAGCCCTGTGGGTGCTGTCTGTTTGTCCCCTTGGCTCAGAGGCTCTCTGTGTGTCTGGGTGAGCAGCATCCTGGTGGGTGATGCCTTATTAAATACCCAGTACTGAAAGAGCTGCAGGTGAGACCCAGGGAATGATGTGAGCGGCTTTTCTTGGAAAATCTCGCTGCTCATGAGCCTGAGGAGTTTGCCATTTCAGGCTCACTGCCTGTGTTGAAGCTGTTTTAAAGAACTGGCCTTGCCCTTAAAACCTGCTCTTGAGCACGTGGGTTTTGCTGCTGTGGAGGCAGTGGCAGTGCTGCCCTCCTGGCAGGGTGTCCTCAGCGGGCCCAGCCCGAGCGCGGCTGTGCCGCAGTGAACGTGCGGAGCTGCCCGTGGTGTGTGAGAGAGCCTGGCCTCGGCCTCAGCCTGGGCGCTGCACAGGAGCCAGCCTGGCTGCCTCGAGGGGTGGAAACTAAAGGTGCTGCTCAAACAATAGTGCATCAGATGCAAAATTGAAGACTTTTGCTTTCCTACATCTCTTATCTTCCTCTGAGGCTGTTCTTGATATTCTTCAGGCACCTCTTTGTTATTTCCTGTTCATGTAAATCTTGAGTAGAACATGACCTTCTGCAGTTTGTTACTGAAGTGCTGTTCTGCTGCACCGTGTTCTGCAAGTGTTTGACAGGAAACCCTTTAATGTGTTCTGTACAAAGCAGCATCAGCGTTGTCTGTGTGCAGAGCTGTGTGCTAGCACTGGGAATTGGTCTGCCTTTCCACTGGTGGTGTAAGGGCTGCTCCAGGGATTTAAAATTGACTTGAATTTGTGTCTGAGTCCACACTGCTGCTGCTTTGTCTGTTTTGAGGTGGGGAGAACAGGGATGTTGCTGTGTTTGGATGCTGACTATATGCTGTTGGCACCTAAATATTTTATAAAAGGCTAAAAATGTCCTCTCTTGATTCCTTGCAGAAGAAGTACGTATAATCACTTAAGCAGCTGGCTGACAGATGCAAGGAACCTCACCAATCCAAATACTGTAAGTTGGACTTCATTTAGCTTAAAAGCAAGGTTGCTTCTCCCTGAGCAAGAGGTGGGAGGCTCCGGCCAAAGCACTGCAGTGGTCTCTCCTAACTTTGTCTCTCCTGACCCAGGTGATAATCCTCATAGGAAACAAAGCAGACCTGGAAGCACAGAGGGATGTTACATATGAAGAAGCCAAACAATTTGCTGAAGAAAATGGTGTGTTTTCTTCTCTTGAGCTGGTACATTTCCTACAAGATAGTGATGTTAAAGTGATTCCTCAGCACTGATAGCTGCAAGTTTACACTTCCAGAGTCATGGAATTGTATGTACAAACTCCTGCTGTGCCTCAGGCAGTCTGATAACTGTGCTTAGTTCTAGAAATTGGCTTGTGTTGATGCCTTAACATAGTCACAAAACCTTGTTTAGTACTAAAATTGTGTCTTGCATGTACTGGCAAGGTCATGATGTGTCTCACTTCGGGCTCTTTAAGATGTGTGTTGTGCACTGACTGTTCAACCTCTGTCTCTGAACAGGTTTATTGTTCCTTGAAGCAAGTGCAAAAACGTAAGTGACTTTTGGCTGCAGTAATGGTTCAGATTGGTCTGTTTGCTGTGACTTGAAAGTAACTTGGAACTGAGACCTCTGGCTGCATTTCAGGCAAAGATGGGTTGAATTCAAATGAACTGATTTGGATTTCAGGCCTTATTTGAGGGTGGAATGTGCCCATGTAGGTAAAGGGTTCCTTGCCCCGGGTGTTCAGAGCTGAAAGTTTGGTCTGTAGGCAATGATCAGTCCTTCCAGTAACTGAAGAATTGCTGGGCCATGCTTGGGGCCGGCTCTGTCACTGGGGAGCAGATCTGCAGCCACCAGGAAATGTGGCTCCCACTGCCACCTGGCAGAACAGAGCTTTGTAACAGAGAGGTTTTGATCAGTAGTGGCTCCCTTGTGTTGAGGCCTCTGTCAGAACTGCCCCATGCACGTGGCTCGATGCCTTGGCTCATTTTTGCTCCTCAGTGCTCCGGCACAAATTCCATATTCCTGGCTGGGGCCGATGGGTGTCGTGGCCGGGAGGGGATTGCCCTGTCCCGGGGCTGGGCTGTTGGGGCAGTGCCTGCCCAGCTCCCTGCAGAAGCAGCACTGCAGCCCCAGTGACTGGCGCTGCTCTCTTGCAGTGGGGAGAACGTGGAGGACGCGTTCCTGGAGGCTGCCAAGAAGATCTACCAGAACATCCAAGACGGAAGCCTGGACCTGAACGCGGCCGAGTCGGGCGTGCAGCACAAACCGTCAGCCCCGCAGGGGGGGCGGCTAACGAGCGAACCCCAGCCCCAGAGAGAAGGCTGTGGCTGCTAGTGACCCCTCCGTGGCTCCTCCTGACCCCTCACCTCTGGCTCTAGGGAGTGGTGCTTTTGACCACTTCCCCATCTTCTGTACATCTTACTGGGTTTAATTAAAACTCTGAGACAAGTTTAACACAGTACTAAACTGCTAAACAACTTTAGATGTAATCAGGTTATCAAAGGCAAGTAGAGTAATAAAACCTCTCCTGCATGGTAAATCTAGAAGTTTTTTTTTCCTTGATTGTCCTTGTGATAGTGTCACCGATACATAATTTAAACTGAGCACTGATGCTGGACTCCTGATTTTACACTTTCGCAGGGCTTTGTCTTGTATGGTTTATTTTATGGTTCTTTGGCCTTTCTTCCCCACCTCTAACTGTTCGAGCTGTCCGTAGTAAAGGATAAGTTTTTGCTGTGAAATGACTTCCGATGGTAGCGAGAGGCTCTGTAATGATGTGCTGTTGTTGGAAGAATTCCCTGTGGGATGTGCTGGGGTCGGGGTGGCGCAGGGAAGTGATCTGTTCATTCTTGTGCTCAATAGCTTTACGTCATTTTTTTTGCCACTTTTATCCTTTACCTTTGTTAACAGAACGTAAATATGTATAAAATTTGAAGGAACTGAGCTAACAGTTAAATACATCCTGTGTATATGATTTTAATGAAGAAAATGATGCCTGGCATTACAGCAGTGTGTAAGAACCCCCTGTTTGTACAGTCTGAGCTCTCTGTGCCCCCCTGGCAGCACGGCCCAGCTGTGGCTGCGGCTGCTGGGTGTCACTGCTGGTGTCCCCACGGTGCTGGGACACAGACATTAACACTAGTGGGGTCTGGCTCTCATCTCTGCACTGTGCAAAGCTCCCCTGTGCACTCAGCAGTGCTCTCCTCTCCCTGCTTCTCTTTGGCATTCGGGCTTCAGCCGTGGCCGGGCTCTCGCACACCTCCCGCTTTTGTACCTGTAACTTTGGGAATGGGCAGAGGCTGAACTGGACAGTTGGAACAACATGTGCTCTCTAGGGATTTTGAACTACTCTTGTATTTTTTAACAGTGCTGTGTGTGAGGGGGTTTTTAAGGGTTTTGCTTCAAGCCTTCAGGTACATCCTTCCGGGGGTGCCACAGCCTGGCCTGTCACGTGGTGACCCTGCCTGTGGGGGTGTTGCTGCACTAAGGTGGGGTTTCACTGTGGCTCCGTGTGCAGCCTCACCTGGAAACTTCACATGGTTTAAAAATGGAAGGGGGTAAGTGCTTAACCACCATCCAGTGTTCCACTTGAGGTTCACTGCAGCATTTCAAATACAAAGTAGTCTGAAAATCCCTCTCTAGACACTAAAACTCTACAATGTTCAGACTTGTAAGTAACCGTGGTACCAGAGTATTGTACAGTCAATGTTAAATAAAAGCCAAAACTGGAATGTGCAGACAATAGGATTTGGGTAACTCGTGTGCTGTCCCTTTGTTTTGTCTGGTTAGTCCTTTTTTAACTCCTGTTCCTCAGTAGATGGGTATGTTCAAGATCTCCAGCTCCTGCATCCTGCTTAACCCAAGGCTGCACCAGGGTTTGCCCAGGGACCACGACCTGCTGCTGATGTGAAGTCAGTGTTGTAATGACTACAGCTTGTTGAGGTGCAATACCTGTACTCCCAGAGTAAGTTACAGTAGGTCTTACTGTTTCTGTCACAGAAAGGATCTGTTTGGACTGCTGTACTCCTCATTTGATGTAACAATGCTATTAATCTAAATATTTGTAAATAAAGTACCTGTATCTAGATAAACCTCCCTGGTGTGTGTTACTTGCTCCAGCCCTCTGTGCTGAGGGTGGGAGCTCTGAGGGGGGAGAGCTCCTTGCAGTGCTGGGATTTGTGCTCAGCCTTTACCCTGGGCCTTAGTGGCACACTGGGTTTCCCAGAGCAATCTGCCAGTGCTTTCCAGAGCTGCTCTCTGAGGGAAGCAGGGCTGGGTGGTGTTTGTTCCCAGTGACCTCTGACAATGCACAGAAAAATGTTATCTTTAACGAGGATGAGAAAGGGCAAGACTGAGACAATGCCAAAGCCTGTCCCTGGGAAAGGGTGGGGAGGGCTGGGACAATCCCTGCACTGCCGTGGCCCTGTGTTGTCCTGGGCCTTGTGCTGCTGCCTGAAGGATTTACAAAGTGACTTTTCCTCTACTAAGTAGGAGGCAGTCGATTGTAATTTTGTTAAGAAGCCATCATCTGTCTCCCCCTGCTTCAGACAGTGATGCAGCCAAGCCTTGGGAGCAAGAGGTGCTCACACAACAGGCAGGAAGCGGTGCCAGGACAAATGCCAGTGTTGGACACGTTCCTGCAAGGAGCAGCCCCAGCACTCACAGTCCAGGGCTGTGCCAGGATCAGTGTCCTGGAGAACAGCCTAGGGAAAAGAATCTGCAGCCACCCCCAGATAAAAGCATCAATCACAAAAGTTTATTTTAAGGAAGTATCCAAAATAATTGTATTTTAAACCTCCCTGCATTTGGCAACAGCCCAGGCCTTGGAGCAAGATTTCTTTATAGTGGAAACTGGCCACTAGCTGAACACTTAAATAGGAGGTTGCTTTGGACATATTAAAATACACATTTAAAATTTAAAAAAAAAACAAACTCAAACCAACTTATATATATAAACCTGTTTTCAATTGTACAAAACCTTCACAGTACAGGCCCTGCAGCAGCTGTTTGTGAGTGGTGGCAAAGGCCTTTTCAGACAAGGCTCACCAAGTGAGGTAGAACTCTTCAGAGGTGGCACCTGAGGGCCCCTTGTCCAAGCTGTGGATGTGCTTTTGGGCTTTTCTTTTAAAGTGAAGCCACTTTTCAAGTAACATTGTTACCTTAAACTGTTACAAAAGAACACTTTTGTACCGGGCTGGTGTGGGACCAGCTATACCAGAGGTTCAGCCATGGGGCTGAACAGTTAAACCAGGAAAGTTTCTGACAGATCAGGGATTGCAACAATTCATGCAGCAGTAACTTCATGTCCCAGGAGAGCTCCCAGCAGCTCTCAGCCAGACTCTTCTGCACAACGCAGAAACCCAAAGCAGAAGAGACACCAGCCCAGGAATGCTGTCAGTGGGCAGGGACAGCATGGTCTGTGAGCCACAGCTGTCCCTGGTCCCTCAGCCTTCCAGCCACTCGTGTCTCTGGGAGGCTGGAACTGGCCTGAGGCCACATCGCACTCTGGCCTTCACCGAGAGATTCCTTGGGAGCTGGAATGCAGCACTGGTGATCCCAACACACTTCCTGGGCTGCTGGGGATCTGAAAAACACCCACAACCCACGGTGAGGAAGGCTCAGCCTTTCCAGACATCAGCTACTGCCAGAGTAGGGACAGGGTTTAATCACCACCTTCAGAAACCCCTGCCCAGCCTTGGAGAGAGGCAGCACGTGGCTGTAAACAACTCCCAGTGAGAGAAGAACCATTAAACCCCTCCCCAAAGCAGAATTCTGGTCCCCAGCAGAACATTACCTGAGCTTTTGCTACATTCAGAGCACTCTGAAGAGATCCCGGGCTGGGGCTGCTGGGCAGGAAGAGGGAATCTGAAGCAGTGCTGCTGACCAGGTCATCCAGCACCTGGAGCTGGCGCTGGAGGCTGTGCAGGCTCCCGGCCGTCTGCTGCTTGCCCCGGAGCAACACCTCCGCCTGCTTGGCCAGGCAGCGCCGCAGCTGCGCCTGCAACACACGGGCTGGTCACACCCAGCACGGGCCCGGCAGCACTGCTGGGCTGCGAGGTCTCACACCACAGGCAGGGGACAGTGGGGCTGGGAGTTATTTTTAACTGCCAATTAAAATTACTGCTAAAGCCAGGCTTTCACTGTTCCCACCCAGAGGTCCTCTCTTTCGTCAGTCCAGAGTGGATTTGCCCAAGCTGGAGGAGGGTCCCCACTTCCCCAGGTTGTTTAGATCATGTTTGGAAGGGGCCCAAGGGATGTGAGGGGCACGGATGTGGCACCTTCAGCCGGTCCTCGTGCTGCTGCAGCTTCTCCCGGAGCGCCTCTCCCCGCCACTGCTCGTCCTGTGGGGAAAAACCACATTCAGCCATGGGGAACAACACAGCACCAGGAGCAGCTGCTTGTCCAGAGCACTTTACCAGCAAGAAGACTCTGGAAATATTGAACTTTTCTTCCAAAGAGAGTTGTCTTTCAGTAGCAGAGAAGGAAGCAGTCTCTGAGTTATCCCACTCAGACTGCAGACTTCTCCTTCCTTCAAATGATGCTTCCAGATCCTCCGGTGGGTCTGGAGAAGATGAGTGTGAAGATTTAAACTCTGTCCTAATCTCATTTTCAACCTCCAGGTTAAGCAAGGTTGCTGCACTCTCCATTTCCCTTTGTCTCTCTTCCAGGTCCTGGGTTTTAACCTGCAGCACAGAACAGTTGGGTTACAAACACCAGTCCTGAGAGCCTTTCCTGCATAACTGAACAAGGCTGTTCTGGACATGGGAACACTTGGAATCAGAAATTCCAAAGCCTCTGATCTGCTGCAGCCCTGGTTCCAAAGTTAACTCTGCCAGGGAAACCCCTCAGATGGGAACAGGCAACTCCAGTTACCAGGACACAACTTGTTAACCTAAACCTGCCACACTCTGACCTTGCAGGGCCTTCCCAAATGCTTTCCAATTGCCAACAACATTCTTCTTTGTTTTTAAAGGGCTTCAAAACCATTTATAAAGGGTTTATTGAAGGACTAGAAGGAGTCAGACAAGGTGAATCACTTTTTAATTTAAAGTGAGTATCTAAAGAAGAAAAAACAGGCCCAAGCTGGCACTGGCAAGTTGTTAAATGCCTCCTGAGCAGCTCTGAACATTGCTAACATTCAGTAATTTGCATAAATTACAACTCTGGGTGTATTTTCAGTTGTGCTGCTGCAGGAGGAAGAGATTCCAAACTGCACAAAGTGAACTTTGTGAAGCCATGAAGCCCCAGCCTCCTGGACTTGGCGCCCAGCTGTACCTGGCTCTGGGTGTCGCTGCCTTCCTGCTGGGGCTGGCCCAGGTGCCCCCCGGGGCGCTTGGCTTGCAGGCAGTCACTGCAGCTGATGTGCTCAGCCACACCTCTGGCACTCTGCAAACCCTCATTCCCCTGCTTCTGCTCCTAGGAAAGAGCAGGGAGATGCCTTTTACTGGGAGCATCCACTCCAGAACATGAACTAAGAGAGGCCACGGTTTCTTCAAGGCACCAACAGGATCAAACAGGAGCAACTGGGCTGCTCTGCAGCACTGGGAATTCAGGACTTTGGTTGCCTCAAGTCTGGTCAGGAAGTTGATGCATTACTTTGTTCCTCCAATGAGAAAAATAGGTGTCCCAGCATTCTGCTGTTTAAAATAACCCAAACCCCCAAACTTCCTCCCCTCAGCCAGGACTTACTTGCAGTTTGCTTTCGAGCTCCATCCTTTGCATTTTCTGTGTTTCTCTCAGACTCAAGATTTGTTTTTCTGCTTCTCTCCTCTCTGCCACTATCTGACCTTGAAGTTGCTTTAGCTCAGACTTGGAGACTTCCAGTTCTTTCTGAAGACATTGTATTTCTCTGTCTTTTTGTTGCAACTGTAATTCTTTTTCTGAAAGCTGATGTTCTGTAATAAACATTTTTTAAACAAATCCTGATTAGCAAAAACTTTTCTTGGCCTGCTTCATACACAGCAGATATTTTCCAAACACCAAGAACCCAAGCAAGATGAACAGAAATATTTATCCTCAGCCCCCCCAGATGGTGATAATTCATTTGTGCAATGACTCTTACTGCTTTTTCTGATGGTTTCTTCAAGAGCTGCACACTGGGACTCCTCCTTTTCCAGCTTCCCAAGGTTTTCTTCTGCCAGCCTGACTTTAGCTATTGCCTGCTCCAGTTTCCTGTGTTGGTCTGTTAGTTCCTTTTCCAGCAGGATTTTCTGATCCTTCACTTTAGCTGCACATTCTTCCAGTTTTTTCCCTTCATGCTCTGAGTTTTGCTTGAGGCGATGAAGAACCTGCCAGAAACCCCCCCACTCTGAGCTTGAACCAGCACCAGCTCAAGGAGAACAAAACCCATCACTAAGAGACATTAGACAAGTAAAACCAGCATGAATTGGAAAGAACTGCAGTCTAACAGTCCCTACTGACAAAAAAGGTTTGTCAGTTTTTCTTGCCTCTCTCATTTTCAGAACAACTCCCTCAGTTTTCCTTTTGCTGAAACTCCTCTCCCAGCCTGAGATAATTTGTCTGTGCTTCAGTGATTATTTCTAAACTCACACCCCCATCTTTTTGGCCTGAATTATTTTTAAGGTCAGGGGGAAGTGAGGCAAGTCAGGGGGCCCTTACCACTTCCTGTTGGGCGAGTTCTGTTTCCTTCTCTTCTATCTTTCTCTGGAGCTGCTGCAGTTGGTTCTCCCTCTTCTTGTGCCTCTCCTGGCACTCCTTACGTTTCCTTAAATACTCTCGGATCTCCTCCTTCAGGGCTGCCTGCTCTCTGAGCAGCTCCTCCTGCTGCCTCGAGTTGTTTTCCAAATCCTGCAGGGTCAAACAGAAGCACGTGGCAGGAGGAGCTGGGCAGAGGAGCCAGCCCCAAAGGTTTGGGGTTGAGAGAACAGAACTGGTCCCTGGCACACTCAGGGTTCCTTCCACTCAAACCAGCCACAGAAGGAACTGATAAAATGTCAGAAGGTGCTGTTTGCTGTTTGTTGGTTGCTTTCAAATTATCTTCTTCCTAAAAACCAATAAACCCACTGCACACCTAGCAAGAGGAAGGCAATAAAGCAGTCCCTGTTCTCAGCTCTGTGGGGCTCTGAGGTTGGGCTGTGCCCACATGAACAGGACAGGAGCAGCAACAGACTCCCAGGGTGACAATAAGGATGTGTTTCACTAAAACCAACCTGCTCCACGAGGTGAAGCTGCTGCCTTGAGTCATTCAGTTCTCCTTTCAGTGTTTCCAGTTCTTCCTTTTTCCCTAGAAAAGTATTTGGTGACAGATTTTCAATCAGCATTTTGAAATACACAGAAATTCTCTCTTTTCATGAGCAAAGAGTGAATAACACAAACACAGTTCCTAAAATTTCCATTTTTTCAACATGTTCAGTACTTTCTGCCTGTGGACATCTGAGCATGCTGAATGTTTGTATCATACAGTTCATACCTTTTAACAGATTTCTCTGTGAATGTATCACAGCTTAAACCCAAAAATGGATCTTTACCTTGAAGATCCTCCTGGACAGCAACAATCTCTGCATTCAGTGATTTCTTCTGCTTGTTCAGTAGCTCCACCTCCTGCTGCAGGTTCTTAATATCCAATTCAATTTTTTCCATGTTGGACAGTGCAGTTCTGCTGCTGTCTTCAGCAGCAGCTAAGTCTCTGTAAAATGTGAATCATATTCTTGGTTAGTTGGAAATCCTCGGTGAGGACTCAAAAAATGTCAGTAAAACCCAGAGCCCAAGGGGGTGGCACCAGCAGTCAGAGCAAGACAAATGTCCTGTTCCAGGAGGCAACACTTTACTTTTTGAAACATTTCTCATGGCATTGCCAGGATATAACAAATGCTGCTGCTTCATCAGCTCCATTGCTGAATATTTTTAAGTCTGCTGTAGAGAGGCTTAAAGCAAAAACTCCACAGAACATAAAATGTCTATTCTGTATCATTGGGCACCTCAAGGTCAGAGCTGCAGTTTTATCTACAACAGACATCCAAACACTTCCCCACCCCTTCTGATCTTTGTAGGAAAAAGACATTCCCCCACCTTCTGGTTTGTGACAACCTCCTCTCCAAACTCCTGGAGTCTTCTTCCAGCCTCTCCTTCTCTTTGGTCAGAGCCTGGATGCTGTTTTGCAGAGCTCTCATTTGAGAGCCCAGGTGCTCGTTTTCCTCGCGGTCCTTCCTGAGGAGCTGCTCCTGCCAATCCACTTCCCCTTGCTGGCACTGCAATAACCTCTGGATGTTCTCCAGTTTTAACTTCTCCTAGGAACAACAAGCATGGGGAGCACCATGTTTATATGGTCCAGAAGCAGAACAAGTATTGACATCCTCAGCTGCAGCCAGAGTGATTGGGGTGCATTTAATGGAGAAAGGTGACAATGAAGTCTCTTCCAGACTCACTCTTTGCCAGTGAGGACAGAATCCAGATAAAAAGACTCTGGAAGCTGCTAAAAAACCAGCACCCATCATTCTACAGCCACAGAAGAGCTTCTGTGTTCCCTCTCCATCACATACACCAAAAAATCTCATTATTTTAAAAGGCCTAAGCAGACTTAAGACTTTTCTGTGATAAGCTGAAATCAGATTAGAAATTGATTCTTTTAAAAGCATCAGGACTCTGTTCCCAAGGCTTAAGAGGACCACAGATCCCGCAGTCTGTGCATCAGCCACAGAAGCATTTCTCACCTCCAGAATGGCCACCTGGGTCTTCTCCAGCTCATTGACCTTCTGGTCATGTTGTAGTTTCAAACCCTCGAGTTCATTCTTCTCAAGCTCCAGCATTTCCAGCACATGTTTCAGTTCTAGAGAGGTGAAATAGAGCAGTTATTGGATTGGGATGAGGACAACTGAAGAGCTCTGTGTATTCCTTCCCAACCTGCACAAAACCCACTAAACCCCAGGACATACCCATCTTGTGCTTGGTGATTTGCCCAAGTATTCCTTGAAGATTTTCCTCCTCCTTTCTAATATCCTTCTTTAGGACCAAAAGCTGTGTTCTTCTCTCATTCATCTGGACATCCAGTTCTTTCCTCTCAACACTAAGCTCTCCCAGGAGTACTTTGATTTCCTGTGAGAATGCCTCAGTGTTACAAGGAATACCATTATTTGCAATTTTAAATGAAGTTTTCCTTTGAGCAGAAGTTCTAAATATTTATAAAATTATTTAACAGTCTGTCATCAGTATTCTGGTTTATCAAACAGAAAATACAGAATATTTTGATTAAAGTCTTGCTTGTTGATGATTTAGAGGAATAATTCTGCAAAGAATTTGATCTCCAAATCTTAACAAAACACTGTCAGTCAAGTGAATATTAGGCCTTAAAACAAAATCAGACAAGAAGGCCTCAAAAAAGAAAATAAACTACAAAATATAATTAGCCCTGATACTTTGTTCTGACTTCAGCAGGGAAGTACAGAATCCTTTCTGTGCAAATGGGGATGGGGACAGACTGGGGCAGCTCTGTTGTGTTTTACACACACTGATCACACTGATTTCCTTCAGCAGCTGCTCCTCTCAGCAACAGGAAATCATTCAGAGACTTATATTTAATGTAATTTAGCTCTCAAGGGACCAATTCTGTAAGAATTACTGGAACTGGAGAGCTCTTCTTTGTGCATCTGGACACAAAACCATAAAATTCCATGTTCTATTTCTCAGTGGACTTGGGGAGGGCACAGAAAGCAAAATTGATTTTGTGGAAACCTCCTGCAATGTTTGTAGTACTTCAAGTCTTTTGCTCTAATGGCTCAAAAACTCATTTGGGACACCTACCCTTATCTGGTGAAGTTTTTCCTGTGCTTCAATCTCTCCATCTCGAAGAGCTTCTTGGAGGTCACTTGTCCTTTGGGAAATGCAGTCCTGAAGGCCACGGAGCTCTTCTGTCCTTTGAGTCACCTCTTGCTCCAGGAACAAGAGCTCTTGCTGCTGAGCAGAAATCTACAGTGGAGAAGTTTAACAGAAGAATCAGTGGAAGCTTTTGTTTTTTTAGCTAAACTTAAAAAAAAAACACATGGAAAAGTGCTTTAGAGACTGAGATCATAATTATGAGCAAAGGTGAATTCCAACAAAATGGATAGCCCAGGGTTAGTAGGCCAAGCCTCACCTGATCTTTCAGTGTTTCCAGTTCAGTTTTCTTGCCCTGAACAAGGCTTTCTGCTTCTCTGATGATTTGGAGATGCTGGTCCTCGTTACCTTCTGCAAGTCGAATATCTCCTTGGAGCTTCTGAAGACTGAGAGTGAGGGTAAAACAGGAGTCAGAAGTGAGAATATCGGAGGCAGTGAGTCACTGGAGGAGGAGATGTTTAACCTAATACAGCTCATGGTAAGTTAAAAGTTCTCACCTTTCAGTGAACATTTCTATCTTCTGGTTTAATGACTGCAGCTCAGAGTCTCTTGCAGCCACCATTTTGTTGATTTCCTTCAAAATACCTTCTTGTTCCCTCTTGTGCTGCTCCAAACCCCTTGTATCTGTCTGTAGTAACCTAGAAGAGCATTTATACCTTTTCATATAAACATTTTAACAGCTCTCCCTCTCCATAGTGGAAAGCAGCCAGTCCTTGTCCTCACCCTGTGTGCCCCAAACCCACAGGAGCAGCCAGTGTACCTGAGCTGCTGAGCTGCTTTCACAAGTTTAGTGGCTGTTTCCTGAGCCCTGTGCTCCAGCTCCTCTGCCTCCATTTCAGTGCAGGACAAACGGTGCTTGGCACGACTGTACTTCTGCAGGGTCTCTTTAGTCTGGAACAAAAATTGAAGGTTGAGACAAAACATTCCATTTTATGCTGCATTTGCTGTTTAAAGTGAGCTCCTGGCTTGAATATTCCACCTGTCTCTCTTTCTGCCATGAAGAACTTTTTCTCCTCTCTCATCCAGAGCAGAAAACTTTCCTCCTCCTCACCAAGAACTAAACCAAGCTCTTTCAGCACAGGTTATCTCACAATTTATTTTCATATAGAAGCATTTTAAGAGGCTGCAGGTTATCCATGTGAAAATGAACTGCCCAGAGAAACAAAACAATCAAATCCTTCTGCCCTCAGGGCTTTGGCTTCACTCACCTTGCCCCGGGTGCTCTCGAGCTCCACTTGAGCCTCTGTGAGGAGCCTGTCAGCCTCTCTGAGCTCAGCCCTGCGTTTCAGGAGAGTCTTCTCTGCACACTCAATCTCCTCTGCCACATCTTCCTGCTGCTGAAGGGACTGTTCCAGCTGCAGCTCTGCAAGGAGGCTGTTGGTGCAGCTGTCAATAAAGTCCCTGAAAGGTCAGGATGAAACATAAAGAATTAAAACACAAAGATGCCAAAGATCTGGAACCTCTTGACATTCTAGAATTGTAAATGAGCCCAAAGGCTGAGTTTTGCTGGGAAAAGGTTCGGCTATTGGCACATTCCTTTCAGAGCACCCCATGCACTGCTCCCACCTGCGTGTGCTCCGTTTCTGAGCTGCCTGGCGCAGCTCTGCCACTTCACATTCCAGCTCTTCCCTTTGCTGCTCAAGTTCTTCAACATTCCCATGCAATCTTTCCACTTCCTTTTTATATTTATGCTCAGCTGCCTCTGAGCACTTCTCTTTGTATTTCTGAGACTTTAAATAGCACACAGTGTCTTCCAGCCTTGAGACTTCACTCTCCTGCATACAGGGAACAGAACACGATCAGGATCCATTTTCCAGCTGAGGCCTCCTGACACCCAGGAGCAGCTACAGATGGCAAAGGCTGTAACCAGACCCTTCCTAGCTGGGACCTTTTCCTAACCCAGTTGTCAGCCAGTTCCCAAGGGTTCCACTGCAGCTGCAGCTCTGGTTCTTACCAGCTCCCGATGTTCAGGCACATTGCAGTGGAGCACTCCAAGGGGAACGAGTGGCACTGTGAAGTTTGGAGGCAGAGGACCATGAACCACCTGGGATCCCACAGGAGATGAGCCGTGGATGATGGGTCCAGGAGCAGCTGGAGCTCCAGTGGCTGCTGCAGGAGGAGGGGAATAAACCCCCATGCCCTGAGGTGCAGGGGCCCCACCTGGAAGGGCTGTGTAAATAACTGTGCCTGGGGCTGGGACAAAGGAAAAGCCATCAGGGACAGGAGATCCTGCATTTCCTTCACCATCTTCTTTTGCTCTTCTACCTTTAAAAAGAAACCCGACCCAAACATGTTATTTTTAATAATTTTTTTTTCAGTAGAAATAATCTTCAAATGCACATTTTAAATTCTATGTAATTTACAAAAATGTAACAAATATTGCTCAAACAAAGTTATTCAACAGTAGTAAGCATTTATATTCACTCCTGCCCATCAAAAAACTCTGTGAAATCAAAGCAAGCCCATCTTTACTCTGCTGCTAAACATTCTGAGACTGCCACTGACTTACCTTTCCCAGAGTTTGCTTTGAACAGCCTATTTCTGACTGGTGAACAAACCCAACATCCTTGGCTGGGCAAGTCTTCCCTGTCCTCAGCACCCCCTCTCCTGGCTGGGGATGTGCCAGAGCACCCCAAGCACACTCCAGAGTCTTTGGTGCTGTGGGAAGCAGGAGTTGAAGCCTAGAGAAAAAATACAGCATGTGTTAATCTAGAAATGACAATCATGGCTGATAAAGGAGTTGTTGTAGGCATTCTAATGATTTTTCAGGAACAGGCTACACATACTCTGCTGTCTTTTAATTCTAAGCATGCTGCTGCTTTAAAAGCACTACATTTATTTTAACAGCATTGGTTTTAAATTCAGACAAATGCTTGTCTGTAACACCCCCTTTTAACCCTTACCTTAATGCATTTACAGTGCTGCCCACTGAACAGTTCTCTCCCAAAGTCACATACCCTGGACTCCTATCAGCACAGTGAGGGCCTTCACCAGGGAACATTTCTCTGGGTGTTTTGTTTCAGTATTTCTCCTACTTGCCAGCCAATACTTATTTCTAAATTTCTCCCAAACCTACTACATTCATAATGCACTTCCCCCCTCAAAGGGCTTCCCCCCAGGAAAACAAACCATACAGGATTTCCATTCCTGACCTGTGATGGTGGCAGGCAGTACCAGTATCCCCTTCTTTTCAGAGGCTCTGCTGTACTGGTGCTGTGATCATTCTGCTGTGAGAGCACATTTCTGAGGGCTGCAATTTCATCTTGTAAGGTCTCAATTTCATCTTTGTTACCTGGAAATTAAGCACAGTTTTAGAGTCATTTAAGGCAAATAGTTAAATAAATACTGCATTCAACTTTTCCCTCATTGTTATGCAGTTAAACTATATTCTAAAAACATTAATTGCTGAGGGAAACAAACAAAATGTTATCTGTAAGTGACAGACATACACAGGAGCTTTGGGGGTTTGTGATTGTGGAAATACAAGTTCCTATCCAGGTAACTGCTGCTCATTCTCCTCACACAGATCTCTGCCAATGTCCTAGAGCAGTTTAAATGGAATGCTCACACAATCAGTGTTTTCTAAGCAGCTGTAAAAAGTGCAAACTCATGAAAATTGACAGATATCCTGTATAAACCTGTACAGAGGGATATTCTCAACACTTTATTCTCCAGCTTCTCAGTTCAAACAGTGAGAAATGGGGAATAATAATCTTCTGTATCCCTGTCTATCTGCAAGAAGTGGAGACAAAAGAGAAATTACCTGTCCCAATATTCTCCAACAACCATTTCAGACGGTCAATCTCTGCTTTTTGCTGTTCCACTGCTTCACTTAATTTATTAATTTCAAACTTCTGAGTGTTTGATGCAGCAGTTTTCTCACCAGCTTTCTCCATTTCCTGCAGAACCTATTTGAAGCAGAACTTTAAATCACAAAAAGCTCCCACTCAATGTTCCTATCCACTCATATGAGAGATGTTTAAGAGGACAGGTGATGATTTTCCTTGCTCCAGGCAGTGAGGTTTTCAGTTCTTGGGCAGGTGTCAGGGGAGGGAAGAACACTGTGGTTGGGCAGGGCAAGAACCTCTAAACATGACATTTTCAGAAACTCACTGGTATTTTATCCCATAACACACAGCAAATGACCTACTTGCTTTTCCTTCTCTTTCAGGAGTTGTTGTAGCAATTCTATTTCTGCTTCTGCTCTGGCAAGAGCCCGGGAAGCACGAACTGCCTCAGCACAGAACCCTTGGGCTTCCTCAAGCTCCTGAAATTGAGATTTTCATTTGAGCTGTAGTTTGCAGAACATTTCTCAGGCTTGAGATGTGCCATTGTGAACAGCTGACTATTGAGAAGCATCAGCTCCTGGCTGTTCTGGCACTCTAGAGCTCTGTAAAACACTGCTTCTCCTCTAACTTTAGTCTTGGTTCAGAGAAAATGTTATTACGTAGCCAAAAGTGTTTCCCAGTTTGAAAAAGTGTTTCCAGGCTGTGCAAGCACAAACTTCCAGTCCTTCCTTTTGATTTTTCTGTCTTAGAGAACAATGTATTATTTATTGTTTGCCTTTCAGTTAACAAGAGATTAAAGATCTCCCCCCTGCCCTTCCCTCCCACAGCAAGAACCTGGCCATACCCAAATTTCCTCACTCATCTCCTGCACCTCAAACCCTGCCCAAAGCAGGATTGTGCAGCAGCACAGCTCAGAAGGAAGCTGTGGAGCTCACTGAAAGGACACCAGGACTGCAGTGGCATTAAGGAGCAGTTAATTAACCCTGCCTGCTGCCTCACCTGAACTCTCTCCTGGTTGATCCTGAGCACAGCCCCGCCCAGGGCCCTGAGCTGGCTGGCAGCCATGGAGAGCTCGCTGGCTGCCAGCTTGTCTGAGCTGACAACTGCTCTCTGCAGCTCCTTCAGCTCCTTGTCCAGACTCAGCACCTGCATTTGTGCCCTGGCAGCTTCTATTTTTTTCTGAAAGCAAGAAAACAGAGAATTTTACAATGTACTTTCTTTCATCCTCCCCCCCACCCCATTTTGTATTATTTAGAATCTAAAGCAAGGACAAGCAGTAAAACTGAAGGAAAAGAAAGATGTTATATTTAACATTTGTGCTCCTACATGTGTTGTTTTATCTTAGAAAGCAAAAATTCACAAGTTTTTGCTTCGCCTTTCCTGACCAATCAAACAGTGCCTGGAGCTGCCCTCACCCTCTTACCCTCTTCTCCAAATCCTCCATCTGAGCAAGAATAGCCTCTTTTTCTTCATCTGCCTCCTGGAGCTGCTGATCAGCAAGGCCCTGAATCTCTTCCATGCTCTTTATTTTTTCATGTAAACGTTGAATTTCATTCTCTAACTGATGGACCTTGTTCTTATTTTGCCTGTTTTCAGCTTTAACCTGTAAATAAAATACATTAAAGTAAGTAGCCAGAATTTTTTTTCTAGTCAAAAGCCACCTTGTTTTAATTATTTAATTAAAGAAATTTCTGGGAAATGCAGTTACCAGCAAACTTTGCATCAAAACAGAAAGGAAAGGAAGCTACTGTGCCACTGTAACTGTAATATTTTAAGAGTGCCCCAGCTATTTCGTTACTGATATATATAATTATCTTTCAAGAAGGTTCCCAGCTGGATTTTTCTAGTGGTCATTAAAGTCTTTGTTTTCTCTGAGACAGAACATTGATTTTTTAATAGTCTTTCTGCTTTATGCCTGGATGTTGGTGAATTGGAATTTACTCAATCAGACTCCACTGTTACACAAAGGACAGAACAGAGCAAAGCTGATCCTTCAGCTCCAGGTTACATTTTTTGGACTAATCTGAAATTGTCTCACTCCTGCTTTTGCTGCTTGATACGTGCCTGTCTGTATTTCTCCTGTATTTCTGCCAGTTTTTCCTGCTGGGATACCACTTCTTCCTGCAACTGTCTCTGGCCAGCCCATGCTTTCTCTTTTTCCTTCTGAGCATCAGCAAGGATGTCACTGAATTCTTTCTGCAGACTTGCAAGGCTTTTCCCTAAAACATCAGCTGAATTTGGACACCTGAAAGAGAAACAATCCAGGTTTCCAAGACAGAAAACAGTGATTTTAAATTTTGACACCAGATACTGAAGTCATGAATGGTGCAAGTTTAAGCCACGCTGTGTAATTAATTCAGGTTAGGTTGGAAAAGCCCTCTGAGTTCATCAAATCCAACCATTCCCCCAGGACTGCCAAGGTCACCACCAACCCATGTCCCCAAGTGCCACATCTAGAGATTTTTAAAACTCCTCCAGTACTGGTGACTTCACCACTGCCCTGAGCAGCCTGTTCCAATGCCTGGCAAGACTTTCAGTAAAGAAAATTTCCCAGATATCCAACCCAAACTTCCCATGGCACAACCTGAGGCCATTTCCTCTTGTCCTGTCCCTTTCACATGCTCAAATCTCACACTGTTTGTACTTCTATTTTACTCACTCCATCTCTCCAGCTCCTGTCTGAAGCTTTTGCCTGAGTTCATTTATACAAACCACGACATCCTCAGGATGAATTAAGTTATCAACTGCATGGTTTAGCTGATTCTGGAGATCTTTAAGCTGTTGTTTTAGGAAATTATTGTCTCCCTAAAGAAAGACAAAAAAAAAAGAAAAATGTAAGTAAACAAATCCACAGGTGATAAAAGCTAAATCTTTTAATACACCAAATACTTTACCTGCAACTGCTTGAACTGTAAAAGCAGCTTGTAATTTTGTTGTTCCTTCTCTTCTGCCAGTTGTGCTTTGGTCTGAGCATTCTCCAGCAGTTGTCTTTCCTTTTCAAGTTCATCCCGCAGGGCTGACAGTTCCATCTACAAAACCAGCAAACCTCCAGATTAATATCCCCACTCCCAACCCCAACCTGTCACCCAAGCACACAACAGATGTATTTCCTAAAACAGTAACAATATGACAGCATCTAAAAAAGATCCAACAAAACAACCCCAAACAAACCATCTGGACCTTGCTTCAAAGCAAAGTTTTAAATCCCAGCACTTCTGTGTGGGGACACACCTAAACCAGCAGTTGTTTGTGATTTAACTGGAGATGAGGTGTTTTGGGGCAGCTCACACCTCTGGCAGCACTAAAGCTCTGTTCTTACCTGGCTAAGTTGTTTCAGTCTTTCAAATTCTTCTTTTTGCTGCTTGGCTTCAGCATCTCTCTCTCTTAACTGGGCTTCCAGCTCAGCCTCGTAGGCACTGACCTTCCCCTGGGCATCTTGAAGGGACTCATTTACTTCCTTCTGCTCCTGGAGTGCACTCTCCAGCACTGCAATTTCCTGGAATTCAATATCCATTTTAGGAAGGTGTACATGGGAGAGCCAGAATTTAAGAGTACATTGCCTCCCCTCCCTTTAACTCAGGAACTTCATTAGAACCTCAGGGTGGGTGGCACTTCTACCTGCAGGTCAGTGATGCCACTGACTGTCCAAAATCTACCCTCAGGTGAGAAAGGTGGAGCTGGAAGTGGTACAGAACTGTCCCAGGAACTCAGGTTTACATAACACTCATGAGGATGTGCAGCCAGCTCAGTGCCATTGCTGACAGGACAGATCCAAGCTGCTAACACACACCCTGGCCAATGTCAGAGGTTTCACTGATGCCATTCCCCACTGCAAGTCCATCTGCAGTGATGTCTGCAAGGTAAAACCTGCAGTTCTGAGCTATCTCACATAAAGCACCTATTTACTGATGTCTCTTGCAACTGGTTTTAAAGGCCAGATCTATTCTTCAGGTGTGTGGGCACATCTCATCATGTTACTGTATCAGAAATTATTTTGTCCATGGCACTGTGCTTCCCTAGTCCCAATCTGGTCACCAGCTTATTTATTCTTAGATATCTGAACTTGGGAAAAGAAGTATTAAGCCTTACTTTCCTCATATTTTCTGCATCCATGGCAACCACTTCCAGGTTGTTTTTTTCCTCCTCCAGATCTGCCAATCTTCCCAGCAAAGATTCTTTTTCCTTCTGCAACTTCTTACACTCCTCACTGGCCTGTTCTGCCTGATGCTTCACACTTTGCAGGTATTCCTGTAATCCAGTGATAATACTTTCCAAATCCCTTTTCAGTGCTTCATTTGTTGCTATTTGACCTGCAGAAATTCAAAATGAATTCGAGGTAGTTAAGAAGCCACATTTATTTACCAAACAAACCAAACTGCCTTCCTTCATCATTTCAAAAGTTTGCCACTGGAGTAAGTAAAAACAAGTACCTAGAACTCACCCAGAAAAGACCTGTTTTTAAGGCTGGGATTCCCAGTATTGCTGTGTTAACCTGACCACTGGAAGAGTTAAAAAGAAACTGCAGCTCTTTGAGCATTCCTGACCCCCTTTCCCAACCAAGTGAGGTGAACACACAGAGTTTCCTTTTACATCAGTTAAGAATAGTTTTTTAACACTTTTGTACCCATTCTGTGTATCATTTGAGCAAAGATAAACAAAACAATCCTCAATTCAATTGTCATGTTGCCCTAAGTACAAGAAATACTTTAAGACAAAGATTAAAGTTTACCATCAGTGAGCTGCTGCTCCAAATCCTTGATTTCCTCTGTTTCCTTTGCAATCCTGGAGAGCATCTCATCCAGGCGAGTCTCCAGGTGCTGGCAGTTTTTGTTCATTACATTAAGGTGCTGTTCTTTGCTTGCTTTTTGAGCTTTCATGTGAGTCTGTCAAGTAACAGTTTAAAAGGTAAAGCAGGGCATCAGCACAGATTTTAAAAATCAAATTAGGATTTTGTGTCAGTTCTGCAGTGGCTCACTATCAGCAAGCTCAGCACACATTGTGGTGCTTTGGGGTTTGTTACTTGTTGTTATTTTCCCTCACTCCTGCTCCACAAAGGACCCCAGATAAGCAGCAATCTCTGACTACCAGCATTGTCTGCAGGCTCCCCCCTGCCCAGGCTGAATAAAGCCTGCATTTATAAATTAGCACTCATGGCTACTTTCTTTCTTCCTGCCTTTACATTTTGTTCTACTGCTTCCTCTCTCAGTCAAGAACAAACATGATTCTTGCAGAACCTTTAATGCTGTCATCCTGCATTGCCCTCACAGCAGATGATGCTTTAGAATGTCAGGTCAGTACTTGAAGGGAAATACTCTGAGCAAACAGCAAGTCAGGCCAACTTTACAGTTACTAAGTAAATACTCTTAAGTAAATCTTATTTTATTAGAATATTGTATTAGAGATACACCACACAGCTCACACAGACTTTGGCAAGGACTTAATGCATTTAGTATGAATTAGCTGATTGTTTCAGCTGTTTACAAAACCCTGGTTATCAACAGGATAAAGTGTTGTTTCTCACTGGTGTGAAATTGATCAGGAACAACCCAAATGCCAAATATTTGGGGAAATACAGAATTATACTGTCATGATTAACTGCATGCTTTTCTTACTACTCAAAAAAATAAATCAAGTAGCAGCAGAAAATTTAAATATTATTTCTCAGAAAAAAGAACACTTACAAAGTTGCTTCCATAACAAAAATAAATGGGTAAAAACAAAGATTTTGGTATTTTTAACGGATTAAACCGGAAGTTAACTTAAACATCCATACCAGCACAGTTCAACTTGTCACCTTGCTAAACACAAACTGCCCTGCAGCTTTCATAAAGGAAATTTCAACACGTAAAACCCGAGCCGCCACCACTGAGCCATTTTGCTGCAGCTGCTGAATGGCACCAAAAATGCAGTTTTAGAAAGAAACAAAAAGCCACAAGTCCCCGACCACTTACAGCTTTGCCTTTGTCTTTTCTTCCTGAGACAGCACTTGCAGAACGCCCCACCCCTGAGCGGGAATTCATTTGAATAAAGCACCGGGAGCTTCAGCACGGGCAGGAACCGAGCGGAGTCTCCATGGGGTCCGGGCCGGGAGCTGGAACTCAGCCCAGGCTCTGCTGCCCGCTCCGCTCCCGTGCCCGGCCCCGTTCCCAGCCCCGTTCCCGTTCCCGGCCGTTGGCCCGCACGGCGCTTCCTGTGTTGTGATTCGAAGCGAGGGGCGGCCGCGGGAAGGGCCGGGCTCGCCCCTGCCCTGGGCTCGCCCCTGCCCTGGGCTCGCCCCTGCCCTGGGCTCGCCCCTGCTCCGGTCCCGCTCCTGCCCCGGGCTCCGCTCCTGGCCCCGCTCCTGCCCCGGGCCCCGCTCGGCCCTTCTGCCACCCAACAGCCGAGGAAATCCCGTTTAAAAATACAAAAGGAGCTTTAAAAAAAAGTGTTGGCGTGCCTCTGCTGAAAACGGAGCCAAGTATAAAAATACTTTCATTTCTCACTTATAAGCATGCAGCTGGCTGGAAAAACTTTGATTTAGAGGTCTAAGCTTTTTAAAAACTTTAAAAAAATACTGTTAAAAAGTAATTCCGTTTTGGTTTACTTTAATTTCTGTAAGTGTTTGCTGTACCTGAATGCAGTTAATAACTCAGAAAAAGTCCTGTATCCTCAGAGATCATCAAGTTAGGGGGAAGCTCGAGCTCTCCTTGGCACCCCAGCCCTGGGAGATGTGACCTCTGAGGCCTTGCTGATTCTCTCAGGGCTGACAGGTGACAGCAGAGAAAGGCCATCAGTCCCCACCAAACAGGCTGGATAAGCACTGCCACACACGGATCTTTAAAAACCTTTAAGGCCAGACTCCACAAAATAGTGCATGAAGGATTTCTCACACAGAAATTGTCTGCAAGGCTCTGCCCAGCGTGTTTGTGCAAAGCATAAAGATTTAGTTCTTAACATGCTCTACAGCACCTGCTGGGAAAATGAGTTGTTCAAGTGTTTTACCAAAGCTGGTTGGTTTGGTGGGTTTTTTTTTAAACTGTGAAGAGTTGTATGCTTTTCAAATTATATATGAATGACTTTAATAAATAGCAAAAGAATACATAACTCATGAAACAGGCACAAGTGAATGGTCACCTGCTAAAGCTGCCTTTGGTCCATTGCACAGTACATAAAAAGGTTCTGGTTTTACTTACATGTCTTAGGTCCTCAGGACTTACAGAGTCAAGAGAATTCTGCAAATCTTCAAGCTCTTTCTGCTTTTTCCCTATTTCTCTTTTCTGTTTCTCTATCTGCTTTTCCAGTTCTAAGGCTTCCTTGCGCAGCTCCTGCAGGATTTGTAACTTTTCACTCAATTGCTGTTCAGTTGCTTCCTTGTTGGCCTGGGAAATCTGGAGACAACATTAGGAGGTTGAGCGAGTTGGAAATACACAGCTGATCAAGAATATATTTAACATTTAAATCAAGAGGATCCTGGTCACTGGATTTCAGGCAAGTTTAAAAATTAAAAGTGGCAATAACTGATGACGGTTGGAGAAGTGGAAGATGCTGTTTTAGTTTAATGCTGATAAATTAATTCTTGCTGCCAATTCTGTAGCCACTTTGTTTATCAGCTGCACAACTCAACCTACACAGCAGGTTCTTCAAAGGGTTCTGGGGAAAGTCAGCAATAAATCAGCAACACAGAACAGATGCCATTAACTTCATTACAGCTCTAACAGCTGATCTGTGAACAAGCTCTCTGAAACCTGTAAGATTTATCTGATGCTTGACACATGGATTTATGTCTGTACAGTGGCCTCTTTATAAGAATGGGGAGAAAAAGTTGTCTTTTCTTACATCAACACTGCTTTAAACATCTTCCCTTGCTAGTTAAGGAACAACTTACTTTTTTGTGGGCCAGAGCATCCTCCAGTTGTTGCAGTTCCGCTGTTACTTTCAACACTTGTTGCTCTGCATCTCCAATTTTGCTTTGCAGTTCTTCTAATCTTCTTTGTGCTGCAGACAAAAGAAACCACAATCCCACAAAATACATTATAATATTGTGTATAACACTGATAGACAGCTTTTGTGAACACAGCACAGCATTAACACAGTGATAATCACAGCTAATGCACTCTGGTTTCTCAAAAAGTATGTCCAAAGTTTATTTAACAAGTATTACACAATTAAATTTGTGTATCAAATATGAAACCTCCCTAGAACTGTGTTCCTGAGTTATTTTAAAGTAACAGCAATAAGAAACTGTAGCAGTTTTGACACAAAAAATGCATCAAGTACAGGTTTAACAATCACAGCACTTCCAGCCTTTGACACACTGTTTCTATTCTTACATCAATCATGTAAACAGTGGAATAAACCCCACTGACATACATGGGTTTATTTTCATTTGATAAAAATAAGATTTTACCTGAAATAATCTTTTTTTCCTTATCCTGCAGTATTTCATATAGACTTTGGAGATGTGGTTCAGGCTGGGGTTTCCTGCAGGAGTCATCTTCCTCCTGCTGCATTTTCCCAAGCTGCAGCTGCTGAGCATTGTCAGAGATGTAGCCTTCCCTTACAAACATATTTCTTTTGTACCTGGCCTTCCCAATGTAGGGACTTTCACCAGGTACATTATCAAGTTCAACCTCCTGAAATGTAAGAAGCAGAGTCTTTATCTCAGAACTGTGGCTGCAGTCAACTCCTAACATCCATTTAACTCCCTTATCAAGCATAAAAAGGAAAACCAATTTGAAATTAGAAGAATGAGAAGAAAACTATTACACTTGGAGTTTTTAGCCTTGAACATTGTTATTTTATAATGGGATTAAAACCAAACTCAACTGGAGTGTGACCAGTTTGTTACAAATGTCTGGAGGAAGTATATTAAATTTATTTAGGATATATTTAGTCCATTACATTGTTGCATTTAAGTTTACTCAGACATAATTGTAGACAGTGATTACTGATCTTTACATTTCTTACGGATTTCATCCTGGCATCTCCACATTTTTGTTTGCAAGTATGACAGGGGATGAGCTTTTAATAAAGCAGCATCTATTAGTTCATAGAAAAACTACAGAGTTTTTTATTTTCCAAGTTGAAAAATCAAGGGAAACAGCAATGAAAAGACCCATGATTTTAAAATTATTACCTCAGAGGGGAAATAATTTAATGGCTCAAATTTTGCATCGATCTTGTAAAAGGCCAGCTCCTGCTCCAGCTCATACTGCTTCTGGCAAGCCCGGGTGAGCTCCACTGTCTTCTGCTTCAGCTAAGAAACCACAAAGGCCAGTGAGTCTCATTGCCTGGGGTGCCAGCACTGTCACACACAGTGCAGCTCCAGGCAGCCCTTGTGTGGGAACACAGCTCACAGCACAGCTCTGGATCAAGGATATCACTAAGGGGAGTTTTACAATGGTGACTAAGAGGAGACAAAAGCCCCACAATTAACAGAATACAAATGATCACATGAAAGGCCTTTTAAGTTTAGGACCAAAGTGATAGGTTTATTTTTAAACCTAATTTAGGATAAAACAATCATTTGAGTATGATCCTTTAGCAAAATCTAGGCCAAAATAACAAATATATTTACTGCTGCAAGTGAGCATGAGAACTGTTAACCCTCATGGTCTGTAAAAGAAACAAAAGCTGTCAATTGTCAAGAGTACAAAGTCTATGGATTTTATTTTAGCTTAACCATGTGCTAGATTGGGTTTGAGGTTATTTTTAAGTAATGGTCCATCATGTGATCTCTTTTTAAATCAACTTTTCACACTGAATACCTGAGGGAGAACATGCAGCACAATTCCAATAGAGAGCGGAAAGCAGGACTAATGGAGGAAAAGAAATAGAACAGGAAAGGCTTAGAGAAAGATTTCAAAACCTGATAAATGTCATGCAAAAATCAACTCTGTTTCAGAGAAAAGGGGGGAAAATATCAAGAAAATTGTATTCCAAACCACAGTGAATATAAAATCTCACTGGGACACTCCATAATAATGTGGCTACTTCAGGGAACGTGCAAATACATCCTAGAAATGAAACCAACCATGCAACCCAGGGGCACAGTGGGGCTACCTTGAGTGAGGAACAAAGGCTCTGCAGGAAGGGGACTGTGACAAACCCAGACACCAGCTAAAGGGAGACAGAAGTGAGCCAAGTTTGTCATCCAAAGGAGAAGAGGGGGTTCAAACTGCAAAATATGTGCTGCTAAATCTCATTACACTGGAAACTTCATTTTAGAAGCAGACTGCTGGTTAGAGTGTGTGTGTCCAGAGAAACACCTATAGAAGTACCAGGCACAGAGAGTCTGAAGGATAAAACTTTAGAGGACAAGTCTAACAAGATAAAATCCAAATATTAAATTCCCATCAGGTCATTCACAACTCACCACTCCTAAGTCAGTAGGACTTTGCTTGCATTTTATGGCTACCAATGAAAGAGACTCAAGCACAAGGCTTTAGGATGATGTGGATGAAACACAAATAAATTGGTGGGCATTAGCCAAAATAATAATGAAGGGCTATTACTGACATACAACTTGTGTGCACATCTGGTTTCTGTAAAAGCAGCAATCTTCTCCCTGACTGCAGCACTTCAGAGTCTGAGCAGTGCAGCAGATTCAGTACATCAGCAACTTAGCAGCTTTCACCAACTGGCACAATTTTAAACAGAAATACACAACTAATGACTAGAAACAAAGAATTCCCTATAAATCACAGGAGTGACACTGAATGCTGGTTCCATATACTTACTTTTCCCACAGAAAGAATATCAAAGGTCAACAGTCACTCTCTAGAGAGTTGGAAGTCTCTCAGTTATTTTAAAATTAAATCTTCAGTCATTTGAACTCTCACATTGACAACTCTGTGTCCAAAGATTTCCTTAGTGCCAGGGATTATCTTACCAGTTCATTTTTGGTGCCCAGGTCCCTCTGTAGCTCTTCAAAGCTTTGTCTCTGCTGCAAAGCCTTTTCCTTTAGTGACTTATTGAGCTCATCTTGATGTTGAAGTTGCTCAAGCACTTTGGACTGGCTAAGTTTCAGGTTCTCCATCTCCTTTATTGTGTTTTCCAACTCTCTTTCTAATTTTTCTATCTCTTCTGTAAAACAAAATCAGAGAAATGTTTAAATAGAAAAATATTTTCCTTCCTAAACTTAAATTTTGTGCCAGATTTCACAGATTATTACCTAAATTAAACCTCTCCAGAGCTTCCTGCCTGTCATGATTTGTCACTGGCTGTCCATCCAAGTTTTCCAGTGCTCTCAGGTGGAATATGGTGTACAAGCAGTAGTGAGGCAGACTTGCAACTGGGTTTTCAGCAAGGAATAGAGAGGTCAGGTCTTGCAGAGGCTTCAGTTTAGCTATAGCATTGAGCTAAATCAAAGAGAAACAAAACAACCATTAGACATCTTTCTGAGAAGAATTAAACCCCCAAGAGTGAATTTCTGATTATGTAGAATGTTCTGTGTTAAGTCTGTATCAAAGGACTTATTTTAATCTTAATGATAAAGATCAAGCTCTAAAAACCTGCCAAAATACACAGTATTATGACTAAAATCACTTCCTAAAAATCAAATTATTTCATTTATTTTAAAAAGCCACTGCAGAGAGAGTAAATGCAGTCAAGTTTGATCTTGGAAATTTCAAGACACCAAGGTGTGTGGATGCATAACCTCCCAAAATGTTACAACATAATATAGGTTTGTATCTTCAATACCTGCACAAAAGGAGTTTTTCTGATAAATGACTTGATTAGGCTCCCAACTGCTGCACCTCACAGCAGACCTCATGGAGGGACACTCAGCAATCACTCAGGGTGAAGTCAATCAGTGTAAATAAATACCCCAGCTCACTTCCTGAGGACACTGAGCAGTGCCTGTTTCCAGCCACGATCACTTACTGAGGACACTTTGTTCTGTTTCAGATTCAGGCTGCGCAGGGATCTCAGTTTCTTCCCTACCCACAAAGGGATGTGCTCAATCTCATTCCCTGCCAGGTTCAGCTTCTGGAGGTTCTGCAAATGTTCTATGCCTTCAATTTTGCTGAAAACCAGAAGAAAAAATGTAATTTGTCATGAACCAAAGCAAATTTAAAGTGAAATTGAGGCGTTATGGATAAACTACAATAAAATCTGACACAATTAATTAATCAAGAGATCAGCAAAACCATTATTTACTGCCATGGATGATTCAAATGAAATTATACCAGCTCACTTACAAGTGCTAAATTGAGACCAAAAATCACAGCATCATTTTCTGTCATTGTAGCAAAACCATTACTTTTGCATGTCTGCATTTCAATATTAACACTATTTTAATGCATGGTAACTCCATTTTAATAGGCAAAATTTGTTCTTTCTCTCCTGAGAATGTAATGGGATGAAGATGAATCAGAACAAAGTTGTTTTGTGGGGCTTTTTCCCCCCATGAAAAGGAAGGGTCAACTGTAAACTGACATGAAGAGCTACATTATTAGTTTTTTCATTAAATTATTAAGGAAACCATGCTAGATTTTAATTTACTTGGGCATTTTTATGAGTTTGTGTGAGGATTAAGTATGAAGTAAACCATGAGTGCTATAACAAAGCACATCAGGATGTGCTCCTGTGACTGAACCATTTTTGGGGTATATATGAACTGTAAATAACCAAAGTCTGAAAACACAGCAGTGGCTAAAAGCTACTGTGCCCTTTTCAATTCCTTTTGAGAGAGGAAGCTGTGTGAATGCAATGTGTAGAAACTCTGGGCTTTTACTCTCTTCCCATTGTGTCTCTACTGAAATGGCAGCTTCTCTGCTGCAAAGGCATTTTCATGATGGTAAAGATCATAATTCATTGACAGAAAATTAAAAGCAATTAAGAGTTTTGCTACTGTATGAACCATTACCCTTCAACACTTTAAACCAGACACCAGGCTCTCAGAAGAGTTCAAAAGCAATTTAGGGAGTTTATGGGCTGCCTGATCAAGCCCATTCAGCTTCCTCTCCTAAAAAAAAACTTTATTATATTACCTGTAATAATAAACAGTAGAAGTTTAATTAATTTTTAATGCACTTAATTGAGTTATTGCCCACTCTTCGTTGTGGTAGCTGGAAACTTGCACTTCTGGCTTGGTTTCCAAGGAAAACAAATTAAACCACAGCCATGGTACCCTGACAGCACTTCCCAGAACTATTTATATTTCTAATACCTCAGAGCTTGTGCTTTTTAAAAAGACCTCAAAGCCTGTTAGTCTTGACAGATGACTGGGAAATTCACCTCAAGTGCTCACTCCTGTGGGAGAACTCACTTAAACAGGAAAGGAAAATCAGCTTTATTGGCCCTGGGCTCTCCAAACCCTGTGGTGTTTCCTCTTACCTGATTTTGTTGCCAGACAAGTTGAGTTCACGCAGCTTCAGCAGTTTATCCAACTTCTCAATCTTCTCTATTTGGTTATTGCTAAGGTTTAGCACCTCTAGTTTAGAGCACTTTTCCAGGTTTTCTATGTACTAAAGAAGAAAAAAGGAAGCCCTTAGCATTTCAGGGTTTGGTATTTTTAAAGAGAAAGGCAGATTTCAATTAATTGAAAATACCAACTATCCTAATTTCTTATCAATCATAGTTCCACTGTGGTATTCTAAAACCCCACTTTAGGTACAGTCTTCTACAGTGATGGAAAGCTGGATTTTAAATTTATAGTGGGCCAATCTTCACCTTCATAAAAAGGGACATGTTATTAAAAAAACCCACAAAAAAATCCCCCAAACCAACCAAACCAGCCCAATGCAAACCCTAAAAAATTACACAAATTAATCTCTTTTAAACACCATTCTAATTAATCTTTTCTTTTTCTTTTTCTCAAGTCTCCATTGCCTGTTTTTTTTGCAGAAGCTGCTTGCAGAACTAGGCTAACAGAATTAGACTATGCTGTTTACATCCACTTAAAAAATCCCTATATTAAACAATAAGCTGTAATTATTTTAAACTTAGTTTAATTGGCAGTTATTTCTGATAATTTACCTTAAATTTCTTGTCCCCATCCTTTGAAGAAGAAAGATTCAGTGAGCTTATACGTGCCAAATTTTGCTGTTTTGACAGACCCTTTATAAGGGGTTCAGTTATGTACTTAACTCCTGGGTTAACACCATTTCCACCTGAAATGAAACAGAAAAACTACCTTTAGTAGTGAAAGAATTGGTGGTTCTTGTATTGAACTTTTGTTTACAGTGAATACTGAGAAGACATTGAAAATGATCCCCCAGAAGCATTTACAGGAAGAAGCAAAAGACTCATTATTCTCCCCAGCTTTCATTACTCCCAGTTCCACATTTGTGTTCAAAAGAAAAAAAAAAGATGAAAGCAAATTTTTCAGGCTTCTTTCCAACAGATCATACATCTTTAACCACACAATTCACAGAACACTGGCTTTTAATGCTTGTGGCATGTTCTTTGATACCAGTATTATTCATTCCACAATACCTTTCTGAAGTGTAAAAGCAGGTCCAACATTTTCTGCTGGAATATCCAGTTGTTGAGGCCTCTGCTCCATGCTTTTGAGAGCAGCTGGAGATGCCTGCTGGCCGAGATGTGGAGATGTGGCAGCTGAACTGACAGGTGACATTGGCTGAGGTATCTGGGATGCTGATGGGTTTCTACCTGAAGCTTTCCTTACAATGAAGCCCTTCTCCATGGCCAAAAATGCTGGGTATCACATGGCAATATCTGGAAGAACAGAAACAAACATCAGCCTTTGCAGAAACCTAAACCTTGAAGGTTTGCACGACAACCACGGTGCTACAGAAGCATGTTGTGCCAAAACCCACATCTGTGCCAAATCTCCAGTGGGTGCCAGCTTCCACTTTTCCTGGCACTGGGAAGAATGGTTACACCTTTATGTTCCCAGCCTTCTACAGCACAGCCCCAGGGACTGAGTGAGCAGCTCTGTGTTTGCAGCTCATCTTCCTCCTGTCCTGCAGGTTGTTTCCACAAAGCCTGGCAGGTCTGGAGACACTCTCAGCTCAGACTAACAGAGCTGGCAGACACAGAAGCACAGGATTGGATCCCAACTGTTCCCAAAACTTGAAACCACCCACTTTGCAGTAAAATCGAATGCAAGCAGTAAGAGGTAACCGAGAAAAAAAATTAAGGTCAGTCCAGCACTGGCATTCCTAGAGTTTTCCTTTCTTCAAATAAATTATCCTGTGACTGCCTGGGAAATTCCAGAGAATGTTAACAGAAGCTTCCCTCAGTGATGAACAGATTTCCCCAGGGATAAGTGTAGGAAAAGTCATGTACTCTGTGTGACAAAGCTCTTGTAGCAACCATCTCCAAGGGACAGAGCTTTACTAACACCTCCACCCAGTGAACAAAGGGCACATTTTAAGACATTCTTTAAGATAGAAAAGTCTTCCGTTAGGGGAACTTAGAGCTTTGTGAGTGATCGCATTGTGCCTTGAGAAAATGTTCTTCACCGAGATGGATTTTTTTTTCCCCTCCGAAACTGGAAAGGAAATAAGGACAAGGGAAGGGGGGCCACTGTTTTCTATCCATTACTAGGAAACACAATTCATACAGGACCAGGAAAGTGAGATTGAAAGGGGCAGGAGAAGGAGAAAGATGCTGGCGCGCTAACGAAAAGCCACATCGGGGCGTTCCTTCGTCTGCCAAGGCGCGCAGTTCGTGGTTTTAACGCCGCTTCCTGAGGACAGGCTGTGGTTCCGCAGTGACACCCACGGCACAGCCGGCGGGGGCTGACGGGGATCGGGCCCCGGGTGCTCCCAGTCCCCCCATCCCCTCCCGGTTACGGCCGCAGGGCGATCCCGCNGGCCGGGGCGCGCCCCCGCCGCAGCCGCGGGCCGCCCCCTCAGGCCTCCGCTTTGATTACCTGCGTTGACATGGTAACGCCGCCTCACCGCTCGCCGCCGCGGCACGGGCGGGCAGGGCGGCCTCGGGGCGCTCCCGAAGGATGGCACGGCCTCTCAGCGCACCTCTCCGCCGCCTCCTTCCCCTCACCGAGCGATCGCCGCCCGCGCCGCTGAGCCCCGGGCGCTGCGGCTCCTTTAAGGGCGCTCCCTGAGGGGCCGCCCCGCCGCCATTTTGTCCGGTCGGCGGTCGCGGCGGGTGAGGCCGAGGGGCGGGGCTTTGGCGAGGCCACGCCCCTCACGCCTTTCCCGCCGCGGGGGCTCCGCCCCTTCGCCATTTCCCGCCGCGTCCCCTCAGGCAGGGCCCTCCGGGGGCTGTGGTAACTAAAGGCCGACTCTTCGAATAAACAATAAAACCTTGAGGGACTGGGGTTATTTAAAGCCCGAGTCGCTGTATAAACAATAAAACCTGCTCTGCTGATGGGTGTCTTTTTCCTTACTTGTACTCTATATTAGCGGATGTGGATAAATGGGCTTTATTCTGTACTGTTGGAAATACAGAATTCACTTACACTTATAAACTCTGTGTGTCCACTCTAAACCACAGTCATTTTCACAGAGGCGTGTAAATAAATCTCTTTTTAACTCTTGGACTGTGTTAGTTCAGCAGCTGTGAGAAATGCAGGGTTGAAATACCAGTAGGCTGTGTCTGTGAAAAATACAGGGAAGGAGCATAATTAGATTTTTAAAACATTTTTTCAGAGTATTGTTAGACTTTCAAAGCATTTCCCAGTGTTCTTCGCTATTTGCACCTTACATTTACATACCACCCCCATTTAATAAGAGGTATTTTGGCCACTCATTTAATAACATGAAGCATCCTACATTTTATAGGATTTTATTCTGTTACTGCTTCCCTTGTAGTTGATTTGGTGAGAAGCTGACCTTACTGTAATTTCATTTCATATCGATCAGAAACAGTTTTGTAAACGCTTTTCCCGTAAAGGTTGACCACAGTATTTGTTTAAACTTCAGCATTCTTGCACAACTTTGTTTAACTTTACCTAAACTTATTTGTTGAGGTGCTATCCTAGATATCAGGCCTGCAAAGGTTTTGTCACCAATGGTTATGGGGGGTATTTTGAAAATTTTTGCTAGTTTTTTTTTTCAATTTTTTTCAATTTTTTTTGCAAAGTGCTGTTTAAAATAGTGCATGTTGATATATTGTGTCTTAATATCTCCATATTGTTTTATTTGCCATGGAAGTGGTCAGAAATAATCTGGAATACAAATGGCTAAAACGAAATTTGTAAGGGAAAATATTTCAAAACAACTAAAAAAAAATAATCCTGTCTAAACACATCCACACATTGTCTGATATAACTCAAATGCTTTTTTGCCTTCAGACACAAATTTAAAAACACTGTGATATAAAAAAATATTTTAGTAAGGGCAAACAGTATTCTTTTTGTTTACAGGGGTTTTTTTCCACCTCCGAAAATTATTTTATTAATTCAGTTGTCAGAAGGAAAGTGAGAACTGACACAAAAAGAGTACTGTGGACATACTAAAAATTGAAATCCTAAATTAAAATATTCCTAAGTTTAGCAGTTCTGGCTTCCTCAGGAGGGGGCAATACTGTTTTAGTAAAGAATGATCTGTAGTTAATTATTAACTGTGAGTGAAATGTGTTGGTGGCATTTCTGCTCACCCACAGCAGAGGTTTCACCCACCCTCACTGACATCTCTGCTTTGCAGACACAATGACTATTCTCATATATTTTATTGTTTTGCTGCTTCCTGGAACGACTTTTAGCCAAGAGAAAACGTAAGTAAAAGCAAATATGAAATTTACTTGACTGCTGTCCTCTCTTTTGGGTAAATAAATCCAGAATTTAAGTAGAACCAACACAAAGAGCGCTGCCCAAGTAGGATTTTAATTAGTGCCTTACAATAACCTGATTACCCTTTTTGCTTTAACGTGGCTGAACTCCAAAGGGAGGTGAGAAATCTGAAATAAACGCAGCCCCATGACCCTGTTGCTGTTTTATATTCCATGTACAGGTATGTCCTTACAGCACCAAAGACCTTCCGAGCTGGGGCCTCTGAGAAAGTTGTAGTTCAAGCTTTTGGTTATGAGGAGGAATTTCCAGTCAATATTGCCCTAAAAAGCTTCCCTGATAAGCTTGCTGTGTATTCCTCTGGTCAGATTTCCTTAACTCCAGCCAACAAATTCCAAGATGCTGTGACTTTAACAGTAAGGAATCCAGGCTTTTCTTACAGTCTTTTTAGTAATAAGTGTTTTAAAAATATATTATATTCAGTTTTCAATTGTTTAAGCTGGGGAGGGAAGACTAATGCCCCAATTTTTGGCCTGAAATTGAAATTACTCTGAATAAAATCAATGTAAAGGAACGACACTGAAGTTAAACATAGAATCAAACTATTTTAGAAACATTACCATACTTGTATAACTTTAAAAATAAAAGAGAGAGAATTAAATCAAAGTACCAACCACAGCAGCAGCTTTGTTGTGGCCAGGATTCATCATGGGCATAAATGGAAACCTGATAATCTGTACTGCTGTAACCTCATAACTGGGCTTTGAACCTTGCTGGTTTAGTTCTGGGCATAAATAAAATGCAAAATTTCAGAATATCTGTAGCTAGGTACTCCAGACCATCACCTATCATGTAAGCAAAAACAAATCCTTGGGAGTATTGATATTTTTATTTAATGATACTCAGGCAAAGGGTGGTAATTGCTTTTGAGATAGTCTTTGCATCAAAAAATACTGTAGGAAAAATACATGGAAAATATTATTATAGTCTTCAAAAACCTTTATTTCATCTCCCCCAGGTTCAACCAACAGATTTACCAAGAACAGATAATTCAGACAAGTATTTGTATTTGGAAGCTGTTTCCCCACATTTTACAAGATTTAAAAAAATTCCTGTTTCCTATGAGAATGGGTTTCTTTTTATTCATACAGACAAACCAGTTTATACTCCTGATCAGTCAGGTAAATAAAGCTTATTTCTTTTGGTTGGTATTTAATCTTTAAAGTCTGCTAACTCTGCCAAGGAATTAGGATTTAAATGTTCTTTAAGCTCTTGGTTATGTTGCATTGCCATTGGCTGAGTTTTAATTTTTTAATCAACAGAGTAATACTTTGAATTATTTGAGAATCACTTCTCCCTGCCCTCCTTACCCTAAATGATTAATTTAGGGCACAAAGAATGAAAGATTTTCCTGGGAATTTGTTAGAAATATCAGTGAATTTTTTGATTGTTTTAATTTTGAGATTTATTCTGTAATTCTTACAGTGAAAGTCAGAGTTTACTCTCTGAATGAAGAACTGCAGCCAGCTCGGAGAGAGACTGTCCTAACTTTTGTGGTGAGTTGCAATTGAATTTAATATTAATATTTTTTGTAGCTCTAATAACAAATGAAGGTAGGTAGGTAGATGGGAAATCAGTCTTGCAATCAATGTTTAATAAAACTCACAGATGTTTTTGCAGGTAGCCAGACATCTTTTCAGAGGTGTAAAATTGACTTTGCAAAGTTGGGTAGAGGTTTTCAAGTCCCAGATCTCCAGCTGTTCCAAAACAGAAAGAAAAATTATCTTTAATATCTGGGAAAAGGATTTTTGAGGAAAGTGCAATAATATATAGGTTTTATACTGTTTGTTTCATTTCAGATATAAAAATAAGCAGTATCTACTCTATTTTTTTTAGCCTTTAACAATTGGCTATGAATGTTTGTGGTTTTATGCTCTGGAACTACTAATAAAAATATGTTTATGGCCAGGCTGCCTCTGAAATCACAGGATGAAGATTTTTATCTTATCCCCTTTGGATAAGAACAATCTGTAACTGCTCATTCTTTCCTCTTGTCATTTAAAGGATCCTGAAGGAGTAGAAGTGGATATTTTAGAAGAAAAAGATTTTACTGGAATAGTTTCTTTTCCTGACTTCAAGATTCCTCCTAATCCTAAGTACATTTATTTAATGGGGTTTTTTTGTGAATTATTAATATAATAATGCCTTTTTATAGTGGCTGTCATAGAGTGGTTTTGCATGGCTTGAAACTGGGAGATTTCTAACATTTCACATAGGATGGAATCATGATCTAAATAAGGACCTTATGGCAGAGTGTTCCTCTTAAAGAACAGTGAGTGGTAGGTTTTTCATGCTCAATTAAAAAAGAATATTAATGACAATTAAAGCTTTCTGCCATAGAGATATAAAGAGTGACAAAGACGTGGTGGTTTCATATTTCAAATGTGTTTCATATGAATCACCAGCATCTTCCCAGAAATATAATAAAGAAATCTGTCTTCAGTTCTCCTTTCAGTCTTGAGAGGGTGCTGAAGCATTGCTGAGATGGCAGCAGGAAGACAGCAGGAACTTGAAAATCTACTTTAAAACTGATTTTATTTCCTGTTTGGTTTCAGTGCTTTAAAATAAATGTCAAATAATTAGGGATATATCAAAAAGAATCTGCTCAAAGTAGGCATTGAACACTTGGTAAAAATTTTGCTGCAGAATTTTCCTCTCTAAAAGATTATTACCATGAAATATTATTAAGCAGTAATCACAGTCTTGGCCTTCATCATTAAGTTTCATCTTAAAAACTGTTTGATTGTTGCCATTTCATAGGTATGGAATTTGGAAGATTAAAGCCAAGTACAAGAAGGATTTTGTGACCTCAGCTGTGGCAAAATTTGAAGTTAAGGAGTATGGTAAGATGTGCCCATGCTGTGAACCTGCATTTTTAGTGTTTTCAGTAACTCAAACCCCTTGAAATGCCACAATTCTTCAGTGCACCTGTGGATTCATGGATAAAACACAGCCAAGTGACCTTTTTTCTACTCCACCTGCAGCAATGCCAAGCTTTTCCATCACCATCGAGCCAGAGGGTAACTTTATTAGTTCAGATAAATTTGAGAACTTCAGGATTGTTGTGAAAGCTAGGTGAGGAAATTGGGCTTGGAATTGTGAGTATTTTGTATCTTTTCTTCTTCTTTTACCTGAGGAATGATTCTCCTGAGTCCAGAATTTTCCTCTTTGCCTTCCTCAAGAAGCTCTTTCATCAAAATCCTTTCTGCTCTGTAAAATACCTAAGTGACCCTTCTTAAAATTCTCCCAAAGTGATTATTTTTCAACAGAGGTGTTTAAAATACACAGAGATTTGTTTTCCATCTCTTGCCTAGGCAATTACTCTTCTTCCAAAACAAATGCTCTCTTGCAGCCATTAAAGTAATCTTAAAAAACATTTATATTGTTTTATTCTCAGCTACTTTTTCAACAAAAAGCTTCCAAGTGCTGACGTTTTCCTTCGTTTTGGAATAATTGAAGAAAGTGAGAAGAGAATGATGCCTCAGGCAATGCATGTAACCAGGGTAAGAAGCAGCAAGTCAGTTCTGTAGGATTCATGTGCATAACTCAGGGCTGATCCTATTCCACTGAAGTTTTTCCATTAAATTTGGTGAGAATTTGGGCCTCAAGTCGTAGTTTGAACCCACAGCTCCCCAGTGAGGGCTTTTCCTGTGTGAGGCTGCCCTTGGGGGCAGAGAAATGCACTTGGAAAGGAAGCTCAGAGGCAGCATCTGAGACAATGACATTTCAGCCTGCTGTGATTACTCTCTTGGCCAAACTGTGTGGTGTAAAATTTCTATTCAATAACTTCAGTGCTGTCTGTTACAGGATAATGAAACCAAATGGAAACAAGCAGATCAAAATGATATTGATTTATTGTGGGGAGTCTGTTCTCCACTGATCATTCCCTTTCCTCATTTAGAGAAGATATCTCAGTGTTATCCCTGCCTCTCAATGAGCCTGCACACAAACTTTGCAATATGTGCCACTGGTTGATTAATTTAAAATCATTTTAGGGAATAAAGAATTCTTTGTTAAAACATCTCCACATTTGATTTCCTCTGAAAACAGACAATGAACAGAAGCACAATGAATCTGCATATGGTCTATGTATAATTTCTAAATTATTGACTATAAATTGATGATTTCTGTTTCATTTCCAGATTGAAAATGGAGTTGCTGAGATCAATTTTAACAGTAAAAGAGCAGCAAGTTCTATAGGGTTTGACAGTCTGGAAGCACTGGATGGGTCATATTTATATATTGTGGCATCAGTGTTGGAGTCTATGGGTAAGTTCCTTTTTAACTGAAATTTTTCTTAACACTTCTGCAAATGTGAACAGAACAAGAAAAGAAAATTATAAGGATAACTCTCCTGATGTCAGGCTTTCTTTAATATCCAGTTCTTCTTCCAAAAACCTGTAAGGAAGAAGAGCCCATTCTCACTGTAAAAGTGGTTAGGGATTAAACTTCCTTTTGGCTGTTTGTTACATGGGGTGCTGTGTTTTGTTAGGTGGCCTCAGTGGAGAGGTGGAGTTCTCTGGAGTCAGATTTGCTGTCTCTCCTTACAAGCTGAGCTTGATTGCTACTCCTCTCTTTGTGAAGCCTGGGCTTCCCTTCTTCATTAAGGTCAGTTCCCAGCAGCAGAGTGGTTGCACATGGCAACATAAACCCCATAATGCACAAGCTTTGTTATTCTCTCTCTATATCTGATAAACACACTTTAATTTCCATTGATTTGTACATTTTTTGACTCTTTGTTGTAGAAGCAGCTGAGCAGTTTGGAAGCTTCTTCCTGAAAAATGTCACAATTTCTTTATCCTGATGAACAGGTGCAGGTGAAGGACACCATGGATGACTTTGTTGGAAATGTCCCTGTAATTGTCACTGCAAAATCCTTCAGTGAGCAAATGGATGAGACTGAGTTGGTATCAGAGGGTTCAGAATCTGGGAGAAGAAAAACAAGCGTCAGTGATGGAACTGCTTTGTTTGTTGTTAATATCCCATCAAACAGCAAAATGTTGGAGTTTCAAGTGAGTTAAATTGTTCCATTAAATCATTGCTTTGAGGCTGTAATTACTGCTTTGAGGGTAAGGTCTTGAGCTGGCTTCTCTTTAATTAATCCCTCTGAGCAACACATTGCAGAATGATTTTACTATTGTCATTGCTTGTTTGCTTAGGTATAACTGTACTCAGACTATTCAGGCATTTCATTATCTTTCCAGGTAAAAACTGCAGATCCACATCTTTCAGATGAAAACCAAGCAAGTAAAACCTACGAAGCAAAAGCTTATTCATCCCTGAGTCAGAGTTATCTCTACATTGACTGGGCTTCAAACTACAAAACCCTAGAAGTAGGGGATATAATAAATATTAATGTATATCCACGCAGTCACTACATTGATAAAATACATCACTACAGCTATTTGGTAAGTAGCAGATGTTTCTGCATAAAATATTGAATTGCTGTTTAAAATATATGGTGATGGATGAAAAACCTCAACAGTCAAGAACTATCCTCAGCATAGAATATGTGCAGCTCAGACAATTGCTTCCTTTCAGATACAACTGCCAGCTTTATAGGAAAAAAATAACAATCTCATGTTTAAATTATATATTAACTCTGTTTTTTGAATTCTCATCTGACAATGACTGGGATTGAGGACAAGTAGTGTTGGTCTCAAGAGCTATTTCAGAAGGTGAAATGTAGATTGAAGGAAAAGAAGTGCAGAGACAGCATTTCTGTTTAGTGGAAGATATAAATTCAGATAATTACTACATGTGAAAAATAGACTGAATATAAAATTTGACTTTTTTATTCTCCATCATTAATTTTTTTAACTATAGATCACATCAAAAGGGAAGACAGTGAGCTTTGGAACTCAGAAGAGAATTAAGGATTTGGAATATGAACATCTAACTTTCCAGATAACCCAAGAAATGGTTCCTTCAGCACGTCTTATTGTTTACTACATAGTCATGGGAGAAGGAGCTGCAGAGTTAGTGGCTGATTCAGTCTGGCTGAATGTGGAACAGAAATGTGGCAACAGCCTTGATGTGAGTAGCAAAATGGGCACTGAAATTTGTGGACATGCATTCATTTTATGGTCACATTTTATCTTGGATTTACACAAGTTCTTTAACACTTCAGTTATTTTAGTAAATGTCTGCCTTCAGCTGGATTGATTCTGGAACAGTGTGCTTTCAAAATTACCAATATTTGTTATCAATTTATAGATTAAGCTGCAGTCAAGCAAAGAGACACTGAAGCCAGCAGAGGTTGTATCACTCACCATGAAAACCCAGTCCAATTCCTTTGTTGCTTTGTCATCTCTTGACAAGGCAATATATGGAGTCACAGGAAGAAGGAGGAGAGCAATGGAAAAGGTGAGGGAGCAGCCATAAAAGAAAATCAAGTTGCTCTTTGTTTCATGTTCACATTCAATAACTGACACGTGTCAGGCACTCAGCCAGCCTGAAAATGGGCAGAGGAGCAATTCAAGCCAGAGTCAAACTTGGTGGTTTAAATCTACAGTTCAAAATTACTAAAAGAGTTAGTTTACAATCTTTTGAACTGCAGTAGAAGTAAATTGGGGTTTTAAAAGCAGATCTGAACTCATCAGAATTCCACAGACCTGCCCAAAAATGTTGGAGAGCTCCTTGCTCAAGGAGCCATGGAAACTACAGCCTTCTTGGTTTTTCCCAAGGCCTTTCCAGGTGGTGCTCTGAAGGCTTTCTGGGAGCACAGCAGGTGTGTTTCTGTGTTCCTCAGATGATGCTGCAGGTGGAGAAGAGTGACCTGGGCTGTGGGGCTGGGGGAGGACGGAACAACGTGGCCGTGTTCCGGATGGCCGGGCTCACCTTCCTCACCAACGCCAACGCCGACGACTCAGGGGAAGCAGGTACCCCCTGTGCTGCAGGCAGGGAGCTGGGGGCTTTCAAACACCCCACTGGCATTCTCACTTGTTGTCTTGGAACTCAAGGGGGTGCACCAACTAATCATTTTTGAGGGGGGAAAGCAGCTTGTGGATCAGTTACTCTAATCGAAATGAAAATACCTCTGTGTAATTAAACAGCAAATAGAAAAAGTTTCATGTGTTTGGAATGTGATTTTGTGGAATTATTTTTAAGAGTGTAATGCCATTACAAGAAAGGTTCATGTTGTTTGTATTTTTTTTTTGACAGGTGAACCTTGCAATGAAGTGTTAAGAACCAAACGGTCTGACTTCAAGGAAAAGATACTCAAAGAAGGTGTTAGAAACATTTTTAAGTATATCATTATGAAAGCAAATCACATCCATTAGGAACCAAGAGTCTGAGTGTTTGCTTACTAATTTTAATATGTTTGAGAGACTGAGAAATATGGACGATGACTTCAGAGAGGACCCCATTTATAAAGCCTGTCAGGGTTTAAGTTCACATTGAAAATACAGCAATGTTTAAGCAGTGTTTAAAATTTGAGCAGCTTGAGCTTGTGGAAGATGTCCCTGCCCATGGCAGGGGGTGGAATGAGAATGAGATGATCTTTAAGCCCTCTTCCAACCCAAATCTGTGATTTTGTGGTCTTTTCTTTTTCTGAAGAAGCATAACTGAAAGCTCACAGTACTATCCCATGAGTCTTTCCCAATCACCACATGCCAGACCAAGCCTGTCAGAAGAGCCTTTTGTCTGATAAATTTTAAAATGTAATACAACTCTTCTTATCTAATTTATCTTTTTAATTCAGAGTAGTAATTATTAAACATGTGCCACTAACTTTTGAAAAATAACAAAAACGAGTCTTCACTGAAATCCTGCCAACAGGTCACTTCGAAATAAAAACTTCATCTCAAGGAAGCGAATTCTTTCATTTTGATTTCAGTATCCAAATACCGAGATCCAGAAGTCAGGAAGTGCTGCATGGCTGGAGTGAAAGCTTACCCAGTCTCTGAGACCTGCAGGGAGAGAGCTCAGAGAATTCGGAGGAACCAGAGGTGCATTTCTGCATTCAGAGACTGCTGTGAATTTGCCAACAAGCTGCGGCTGGAAGAGCCAAATAAGCTCCTAATACTGGCCAGAATGCGTGAGTTTGGGAGCTGTGGGTGTCCTGCTCCAGCAGAACAGGGGGATAGAGAGGGGATGGAATCTTTTAACACCTCCCTGGTACCTGTCAGGATTATTCCAGACAGGATTGTACCAGTCTGCCAAGACTTTGGTTGTGTATCCCCGAAGAGGGGTAGGAGAGCAGTTCTTTGTTCTGTGCAGCTCAATTCTGTTCATACTTAGAACAAGCAGAACAGCAATTACAGAGTATTAAGAGTAAACTCGAATGCTCAATTTGAATCCTTTGCCCAGGCCCAAGACAGCCAGTGGGTAAAACCTCAGGAAAGATTAGTGGTGGGAGTGTCAAATTCCTTGTCTTCCATTATCTCCCTGTAATTGCTTGTTAACAAGGTGATCTATCAGGATATTGGACAGGTATTCACATGTGTGAATAGATGAGGTGGAATTAACACAGATTTTTGACTGAGGGTATTCAGATACCTTTTCTTCCTCATATCAGAGGGTTTTTAATTTGCTTTATTTATGTTCTTCAGATTTTGAGGCTCTCTTGGAACTAGATGAGGCACAAGTTCGTAGCTACTTCCCTGAAAGCTGGTTATGGGAAGTTCACCAAGTCTCTTCAAGGTACCACTTTTCTCCAATCAGCTGTATAGAAAGGAGATGATAAAACTGAGATGAACTTGGTTGTACTGAGATGTGTGCTGAAATGCAGCCTTACCCAAACAAACTATTGCTGCCATGTTCCCCTCCATGCTCCATGTGCTCTGTGTGTGCCCAGATTGTTGAGCCACTTTTCCTTTCACTTTGGACCTTGCTAAATACCAGCTTCTGTGAAATCAGCTAAACCCAAGTGTATTCAAACAAAAATCCAGGATTCCTGTTTTCTGTGTGCTCAGAGCTTCCCTGAGTCTCTCTCAGGGTGTTGCTGGTGATGAGCTGTTCTGTTAACAGATGGTGATTGGTAATGGATAAATGTACCGACACTTTTAACACAGGTCCAAGACTCTGTCTGTCACCTTGCCTGATTCACTGACCACCTGGGAAGTACAAGGTGTTGGCATTTCAGATAAAGGTAGGTGCTGCAGCCCAGTTTGTTTGCAGCTAAAGAATCAGGAAGCTTTGTAGACCCTCTCGTTGAGTTTGACACTCATGTTCTAAAATGTTCACTTTCTGGCTGATAGACAGGAAAAGAAAACAAAAATGTGTATTTTAGGGGAAGTGAGTGACTTCATGTTGTGTTGTGTCAGTGGCTGGAAAAACAGAGCCTGTCTTGTGTGTGACAGTGGCTCATAATGAGTAAGAAAAAGAAAAAAATACTGAGTAACTCCTCCCTGGACAACTTTATGTTATCCTGCTATGTGTAGCTCAGGGGCTTGAGATCTTGCAACAGATTTGGTAATCCAAGCAGAGAATTTCTTTGGGAAGAAGAAGCTGGTATGTCAGCAGGGGTGTGAGGAGTGGGAGAGAGTAGCTTGGATCAGGAAGCAAAAGCCTGTGCACTTTTAAAAAGCTTGGACTGTTCAAAGTACACACTGAAAAATGATAAATCGTCACTAAAGCATGTCAAGACCTTTTCAAACTTGTTTATCAGAAAGGTGGGTAAGACACTCTGCTTTTATGTTTTTAATTCTCCTAGGTATTTGTGTGGCTGCCCCTTTGGAAATCCAGGTTATGAAGGATATCTTCCTGAGCATTTATGTTCCTTATTCCGTGGTACGAGGGGAGCAAATTGAGTTAAAAGGATCAGTTTATAACCATAAAGCCTCTGCAATTAAGGTAATTTGTGTTAATGAGTTCTGTGGAAGGATTGGCATAATGAACTAAAAAAGCATTTTTGCTGTGAGTATCCAGGATAAACAGATCCTTGGATCAGATTTCTCCAGTCCTTAAGGCAGTGTTTTGTACTGCAAACAGAAAAGTGACATTACCATAATGGAATGCTCAGGATTTCAGTGGCTTTGGTGTTTCTCTGGTGTCCTACCTGCCTTGGAAAGAAACATAAAAATCCTTCCACCTTTCAGTTCTGTGTTCAAATAGCAGCTGGAAATGGAATCTGTACCTTTGGAGATTCTGCAAGTGCTGGGCCGAGGATGCAGAGATGTAAATTCAAGAATCTGGATGGTGCTTCTTCCTCAGCAGTTACATTCCGGATCCTCCCACTGGAACTGGGGCTCCACACGGTCAATTTCACACTGCTGACCCCCAGGAACAGTGAAATTGTAGTTAAAACTTTACGTGTCATGGTAAGGAAAAAAATCTAAATTTTAGTAGCATTTTTTGAATTTCAGATTGGGTTCTGTTGAGTCAATATAGAAATTTTGCTTTATTTTAATATTACCACATGATGTCTTTGAATTCACTGAGGTGTGTGCAGTGGAAAAATGAATGGCTGAGTATTTGAGCACTCTTATTTTTAAACCTTGATTATAAGAACTGTCAGAAAGATTATATTTAAAAAAGATAGATTAGAACTTTGTAAGCAAGGAGAGTACTTTAAGTTGTTTGGTTTGGATTTTCACTGAAACACAATTTTTTCCTTTCCTAAGGTTTAATTTAAAACTTTTGTTGCATTTTCTCAAGAATTGTGTGAGCTAGAACACTAAAATCCATGTGGAACAGCTGTACAAGAGTTAAGTCAAACTCAGCTACAGAAAAAGAAGGCAAAAATACTGTGGGTTTAACCTGTTGTTTCAGCTGATATGTTTGATTAAGCAAAAGTGTTTCCATTTTCTACCTCTTCCCTCATATTGATCCCAGCCAGAAGGCATTAAGAGAGAGCTCCATGCAGGTTTCACTTTGGATCCACAGGGTGTTTATGGTAAGAGAATTGATGATGTGTCTTTGGGTTATTTCTTCATGTTCTTGACGATCAAGTTTTTCACCATGTGAAAAAATTGGAGTTTCTCCTTCCTGAGATACTGTAAATATGTCCTTTCCCAAGGATTTCCTGCCTTGGCTTAAGGAAACTTGGATTAATTTCTAAAAGGAATCTTTTTATGTATCTTACAGTGTGATATGATTGTAAGCTTTCCTCAGCAGGTGCTTTATTAATGGGAATAGAATATATTCTCATTTAACCAAAGAATCCACAAAGTTTAAGTCCAGAGCAGATTTTTTTTGGTAACAAAAGAAAGATAAAGAGTTTGCACCTGGTCCTTTCAAAGACTGATGTTGTTTGCCTGTGCATTTGGGGACGTTTCTGGTTTTCAAATTTCGGTGCTGAATTCTCAGTTGTAACCTCCAATCTGTCAGTTGCAGCTGAATCATCTGTTGATTTAGATTGTGCAGTGTGATGTATATATACATATATAAACATCTTCAATTTCAGGTTCCATCAAGAGGAGACAAGAATTTCGATACAAAATCCCACCAAATCTGGTCCCTAAAACACAAATTGACAGAAGCGTCAGTGTAAAAGGTAAAATGAAACTTTTGGTGTATTGCATATGTACTTTCTACATATATTTGTGTCTTTTCCCTCCTATTTTGCATCAAATCCATCTGCTTTATTCCATTCCTTTTGAGGGAAGGCTCTGCAAGTCCCCTTTTGTGTAGAAATTTAAGCACTTCCCAAAGGACGGTTGCTCAGATTCTGCCCTTGGATTCTCTTTCATGATCTGTTGTTTAAATCAATTTGGGGTTTTCTCCTCCCACAGGACACCTTATGGGAGAAGTGATTGCCACAGTCCTGAGCCCCAGTGGCCTGCAGATGCTGACCAGCCTGCCCAAAGGCAGTGCAGAGGCTGAGCTCATGAGCATTGCCCCAGTATTTTACGTGTTCCGCTACCTGGAAGAGTCGGAGAACTGGCATTTACTGGGCCCTGAGACCTTGAGGTCACGGACCCAGATGAGGAGGAAGATGAAAGAAGGTACAAAAATCTGCTGCTTCTCCTGCTTCAGAGTTGTAGAGGTGCATAGATTCTGCTCAGTGAGAAGGGTGATACATCTGGGGGAGCATAACTTACTTTGTGCCTGATGTGTCCCTTAGGAATTGTGAGCATCTTGTCATTCAGGAATGCTGACTGCTCCTACAGCATGTGGAAGAATGGGCAAGCTAGCACATGGTGAGTTACAGGGGGTTTGGGTTGGAAAAAGGCTTATTTCACTCCTTTGCTTTCATATTTTTAGTAAGCACCAGACAAGAGTGTGAGGGAGATTTAAGCAGTGCTTACAACTCTGAATAATCTTTTGATTCCTTGCTTTCACTTGTCAAATCCTTTCTTTGTATCCATAATTCACACCCTGACAACCAAGATGGCTTTGGGATGTAATGAGTTCATACCCTGAAACACAGGAACTGCTCCTGGTTTAAAATTATTTCAGTAATTATTGCCCATTTGTTAAGTTAAATTTAAAAGTAATCTTCATTATTCCTCAGAACCGTGGGAGTGTGTAGGATACAGAATCCTACACAATGTAAGTGTGTGAGTGCCCTCTGCAGTGTGGGAGTACCTGCCAAAAGAAACAAACAGCATCTCTTTGCTTTCCTTGGCAGGCTGACAGCTTTTGCTTTAAGGATTCTTGGACAAGTCAGTCGATACATTGATCTCGATCAAATGTCTGTCTGTGATTCCCTCCTGTGGCTGATTGACAACTGCCAGATGCCAGATGGGTCATTCAATGAATTTTCAAACTACCAACCAGTGAAACTACAGGTATCAAACCCAAACATTCTCTGTGCTTAGACAGAAAAAGCTGAAGGCACCAGGAGATGAAGTGTTTTAGCAGTGAAGATATTTTAGGCTGAATTTCATCAAAACACCCATTCAAGACAACTTTTCTCTTTATTCCAAATTCATTTAAAGCACAGCACAATCTGACAAACCTTTCTGTTTTCCCATATAAAGTAGCTGCTTGCCACTTCTTAATATTTAGGAAAAAAAATGTTTAGGTTCATTTTATAATCTAATAGTCCTGGCTTGTGAATAATTTCATATATTTTGGTTTTTTTTTTTACCAATAAGCTATTACCTTCCAAAGAGTCAATGTATTTTCACATTTAACTAAACTCATAGTTTTTCCAGAAATTTCTATTTGTTTCCACAGCTAAACAGTGAGAAGTTCTATTTATTTAAATGAATAATTTCTACTTAATTATTTTTATAATTTGATTTTTGCAGGGTACATTACCTCAAGAAGCTAAAGAAAAATCTTTGTATCTCACAGCATTTTCTATTATTGGAATTGACAAGTCAATTAAACTGTGTCCTACTCAGGTAAACATTATTTTTATTTCTGCCAGCAGGCATGTTCTGGGCTTCTAATTTCTTCCCTTTTCTCTGACTTCTGTTTTAAAAAACCAAGGGCTTTTTTCCAGTTTCACAGATTTATTTGCTTTGTTAGTCTTTGTCTTTCAAAACAAAAGAAGAGGAAATTTCAGGGTTTATTACAAGATACTGTAGGAGATGTTCTCTATCTCCACACTCTCGATAGAGAAGACGTGTTTAGGGTCATTCTGGTGGCTGTGAGCTGTAAGTTGTCCACTTTTTCAGAGAATCCACGATGCCAGGAGCAGAGCAGGGGATTATTTGGGGCAGAATGTGCAGCTGGCCCAGAGCCCCTTCACCATGGCCATCAGTGCCTACGCCCTGGCCCTGCTGGACCTCAACCAGCACTCGGCACGCGCGGCGTTCTCTGCCCTCAAGAAGGAGGCCTTTGTCACAGGTACTGCTCAGTCCTCTCTGCTCCTGACCTGCACTGTCCCAGCAGCTGCTCTGTGCTCAGCACTGTGTAAACACCAGGCTTTTAGCATAGGGGAATGGATTTCTGTGCCCTGCTAGGTGCAGAGTGAGTGCCTCCCCATGTCGTGGCCCTGAGTGGGCAGTAGCTCACCTGGTGTGGCAGAGCTGCTGCTGTGCTTCCATCTGAAACCTCCTCTCCTCCTGCAGGTGATCCTCCCATCTACAGGTTTTGGAAAGATGCTTTCAAAACACAGGACCAGCCAACCCCCAGCTCTGGCACTGCACAAATGGTTGAAACCACAGCCTATGCCTTGCTCACTGCTTTGCTGAGAGGGGATGAAAACTATGCCAAGCCCATCATCAGATGGCTCTCTGAGGAACAGAGACATGGGGGAGGATTTTATTCAACTCAGGTGTGCTTTTACATATTTTGTCCTCATTCTTCAAACTCTGAAATGTTTTTTCCCATCCCTGGAAATTCAAGGCCAGGTGGGAAGGAGCTGAGTAACCTGGGATAGTGGAAGGTGTCCCTGCCCACAGCAGGCCTGGGATGAGAGGGGCTTTAAGGTCCCTTCCACCCCAAACCATTCCATGATTCTGTGATACCAACATTTTAAGAGGATAATTTAATTAAATGACCACACTGCCACCATCAGTGTCCTGTGTATGGGATTAGCATCAAGTGACTCCATTGCCATGAAATTCTTGGTCTCTGGGAAATCTGACTTCTCTTCATTATTATAAACTAAAATTTTAGGAGTAGGATCTCTGGAGTTAATTGTTTATAATTGATTTCTGACAGGACACTATTAATGCCCTCGAGGCCTTGACTGAGTATTCCCTTCTTGTCAAACGGCTGAATTTGGACATGGATGTTAAAGTATCCTACAAAAACAATGGACCCCTAAACTTATTTAAACTGACTGAAGAAAATTTTGTGGGAAGAACTATGACAGTGAGTGAATAATTTTGCTTTTAAAAGGGCAACCAGAAACCTTAGCAACTTGGTAAATGATTATTTGAGCTTTGAAATAGCTAATAAAAGAGCTTTTCCTTATAACAAACTGGTAATAATTTGGTACAGAAAATGTTTAAGGACTTTGTTTATCTGCTGTATTTAATATATTTGAATATTCATTTAAATTCAATATTTCTGCAGAATCTGTCACGTGTTTGAAGTGTAAGCAAGGCAAGCAGATCAGCTGACCTGAAGAGTTGCAAATTGTTGCTAATCTTTATTATTAATGTGTAACTTCTTGTTTCTCACCAATCCTTTAGGCACCTCTGCAAGATGACCTGTATGTAAGCACTGGCAGCAGCACTGGCATAGCTACAGTAAATGTGAGTATGCAACCAGGTGTTTGAAATGGAATTTCCCTTTCCTTAATATGGTTTTGCTCAAGAACTCCCCATTTCTTTCTGTGCTACTAATTTATTTGCTCTGCATTGCTGGTATTTTTATGTTACCCATAAACCAGACTTGTTTATGTTTTTCCCAGTGTGAGTTTTCACAGTTTTATGCCAGTTTTGAGGATTGTTTAATGCTGCTTCTGTTCTGTCTGATTTATTTGTGGTGTGCAGGTGAGGACAGTGTATAACACCATTGGTACTTCTGAAGAGTCCTGTAACTTTGAACTGAAGATTGTTCCAAAGAGAGATGATGGTAAAGGGTTAATATAATTTTAAATGTCCTACTCAGGTCAGTGCAAGGGAGAGAGGGAAAAAATCCTGATTTTTTTAGTGATAGTTTTTTATTAAGAAAGAAATAAATTCTGCCACTTTCTAAATGCAAAACTGGAAAAGAAATTGCTAAAAAGCTTTTTTAGCCCTGTTTGGAATGATTGCCTTTTTGTGAATAGAATTAATATCTAATTTATCTCCATGAGGTGCATTCTTAGTCATTTATGGAAGAGTTTTTACAGGTAGGGGAGTGAGAAGAAATAAATATGATGGGGAATGGGAGGGGTTACAGTGAGTTCTACAAAGTACTGAGAGCTCCAGTCCAGTTACAGCAGGGTACAGAACCAAATTCTGAGTTTAAATCATATAAGCACACAATAAACTACATCAGACCTTAAAGCTGTCATTTCACCTGAGTTACCAGAGAGGTGAATGTTACTTGTTTGTGGAATGTTACTTGTTTATAGGAAATGTTAAACGTTACTTGTTTATAGGAACTCAACAATGAGTTCCTATAAAAACAGCCACCAAAACAATGTGAAGAATTACCTTCCAACTCTGGAAATGCTCTGTGAGAGTTTGGGGCTGCTGCCTCTGGGGAGTTCTGAAATTCTTGGGGAGTTCTGAAATTCTTTGGCTCTGCTTGGTACAAACAGGTCGCATAAAAGGAGATGGGGAACCCTTGGGGCGCCTGGAGGCTTGTGCCAAGTAAGTGCAGCTGAGGGGTTGATTTTTAATAATTCCACCAGCTCTCCTGACCTTTTCTTTCTGTTTCTTCACTGTTTTGCACACATGTGAACAGAATTAGAGCCAAAAGTCATGATCTCTGTGGGAAGGAGTCTTCAAGTTGTATTTGGGTTCTCCTGGAACATAAATATTAAAAGCCTCTTCGTGTATGATATTGGCATAAATCTGAATTGATTCATCTGGACTGTTTTGCTTCATTCTGAGTTTTTGTGGCCTAAATGTTGACAGAATTGTCCCTAGGTTTCTCTGGGATCCCATTCAAATATGTCTCTTTATCTCAGTTATAATTGACTGATATTGGCTTTCATCTCTTCCAGGTACAGGCCCAGTGCGAGGGAGCCCCGGTCGGGGTCTGCTCATGCTGTGATGGACATAGGGCTGGTCAGTGGAGTGGAAGCCAATCCAGAGGATTTAGCTACTGCAAGTATTCAAGAATGGTTTTCCTCTCACTGGCTTTGTATGACAGAGCTGTAATTTTTACTGTTCTTCATCTTTTCTGTGCCCTGCAGCTTGCAAGCGGAGTTGATCAGTTGATAGCAGATTATGAGATAAAAGATGGGCATGTTCTCCTGCAGATAGACTCTGTATGTAAACCCTTTCCTAACTGCAAGCACTGCTTTTACTCTTTGGAATAATTTTGCTTCCTTTAGAGCTCCTGAATTGATGTGTCTTTCAAACAGGTGCCAGCTTACAAGTTCCTCTGTGTTGGCTTCCGGATCAGTGAGCTTTTCCAGGTTGGAATGCTGAATCCTGCCACCTTCACTGTGTATGAATATCATGCCCCAGGTGTGTGCTCCAGCTCTTCACAGTCTTGTTTGCCTTTTTGCTCTGTATTCCTTGTAAAGGGCTACATTTTTCCTTCTTTAACAGCTTGTTAATCCATCTTATCTTGGTGGCTTTTGACTCGCCAAGTTTCAGTGTTGACATCTTGGACTTTGATTTTCTACATGAATTTGTTATTTCTTTCTGGATCTTCCAGATAAAAGATGCACTATACTCTATAACCCCTATGGAAATGAAAAACTTGTGAGATTGTGTGAAGGAGATGAATGCAAATGCATGGAAGGTAAGCTTTGTTTGAAGATGTTTTTTCATTTTACTTGGTGGGGAAATGCAGTGTAGTGCTTTGAACAAAACCACACTGCACATAAGGAAAAAAGTCTTCATAAGAACACAACTGTTTCCTCTCCAAATTTTACATTAAAAAAGAAATTTATAGAAGGAGTGTGCAGTGTGATCATGGGAGTCTGACTGGATTAAGTCAGGTGTTTGAGGGCGTTATTTTATATTTGAAATATTCACTGTTCCAGCATGCAATCCCATACTTATGGTGCTGCTCAGCCAATGATCCCAGACAGGTGGGGATCCATGTTTTACCTGGGGACATGTGTGACATTCCCTTGCCTCTGCCTTCTCCTTTCTCCTCGTAGCTGAGTGTGGTAAAGTCCAGGAGAGACTCGACCGCTCGATAACTGCTGGGAGCAGGAGAGAGGCTGCCTGCCAGAGAGACACTGCCTATGGTAATGGGGGACTGTCACTGCCTCTCTCCCCTGCTCTGAAATGCTTGTTTGCTCTGTTTGCTGCTGCTGCAAAACATCTGGTTCATATTAGAGCTGTGGTGAGTAGAAATTCAGTGTGGTTGCCAGTGGCATAGAGTCATGTAGAGAAAGGTGAGTTCTACCCACAGCTTCCCTCAGGTCAGGTTAGGGAGGGACTTGCCAGTGCTTTGTGCCCTTGTAGCCATTGTATTCCCAGTATTGTAAAGGGACACAATATTCTCCCTCTGAGTGTCTGGAGGGCACTCAGGATTTGGCAGGAACAAGGAATAACCAGGCTCTGCTTTGTGTCATCCTGCAGTTTATAAAGTGAACATCTTAGCTCGCACTGAAGAAGGGTTTTTTGTGAAGTATTCTGCAACTCTCCTGGATCTCTATAAGAGGGGTGAGTGTCCTGTTCCATGTTTCTGCTTCTGGGAGAAAGGATTTGGAATGTTCTTGGGCACTCAGTGTCTTGCCTGTAGCTCATATGTCCTGGGGAACTGAAGATGATGTTCACTCCTTTTTCCTCTCAGTTTAAGCATCCCACATATCCTTAAAATGATTATGATATAAAATTACTTAATGTTCACAAAGCTTATTTGCCCTTCAGATTTAATTGGAAAAATCCTTTACAGGAGACATGTTTTATATTTGGTTTTATATCACCAAATTGTCCTGTTATAGAACAGTGGCAAAGACATCCCTTGGCTGTGCAGTACTGTAGAACATTTTAGTGTTTTCTGTCTAATATATGAGTTACTGGAAATTCTTTCTGTGAAATTGTCCAATTCTTGATTTTTTCATTTTTCTTTTTACTTCAGGGCAGGCTTTTGCTCAAAAAAATAATGAAATAACGTTTGTTAAAAAGAAGACCTGTACAGATGTTGAGTTGAACCCAGGAGAGCAGTATTTGATCATGGGAAAAGAAGCCTTGAAGATAAGCATTGGTTACAGTTTCAAGTAAGTCATTTACCACCAGGCCATGCTGAGATTTAACCTCTAAGAGAAGTGTTTGTTTGTAATAATTCTGGTATGGTACAGAAGTGATTTAATTTTTAAAGTATTCAGCCAACGCTCACACGATGTGTTAGCAGAGGTGCACACTTAACCAGGATTATGAGCACAGGGCAAGCACTTCCATTCTGTAATTTCCTTTCTGTTTGACATTTTCCTTCCCAAATCTTAGCAGCAAATGATCATTTTCTGTTGTCTTAGATTCCAGTACCCTTTGGACTCCAGCACTTGGATTGAGTGGTGGCCTTCAAATACAGCCTGTGCATCCTGTCAGGAGTTTCTGAACACTATGGATGACTTTGCTGAAGATCTCCTCATCAGTGGCTGTTGATTCACATGGACAGTTTTCAAATTGAAAATCCAGATCGAATCACATTGAAAAGAAGAAAAAATCCTCACCTATTTATTAATTCTTTTTGAACTGAACACTCATTAATAGCTACCTTAAAAAATTATCTTTGCATGTATTTTATAGCAGTGTTACTACAACAGAGTAATGTCCAAATAGGATTTTTAAGCTTGGATGAGAGAATATTTTTAAGCTTGGATGAGAGAATAACACAGAATGGTGCAAAGACCTTGAAAAGAAGTGGATTGACTGTAAAAACAAGCATGAAAAGCACTGTCTTATCATTAAACCCATGGCTTGTCAGAACACAAATCTATGCAGCCACTTTGTAAGCTCTCTGTGAAAGAAACTTTATTCCTTAGGTTTTCCTTTTGTACTCTTTTCTTGAATTCCTGCATTTCAATTCCTGACAGTAACTGATGCTGGTTTTATGCTCTGCTTTCTTGTTTTAAAAAAAAAGCCAAACAAAATTCTTCAATCATATGTGTGCCCTTTCATTATTTGTGTTTTAAGACACAGCCAACTGAATCAACATCTACTATAACTTAGGTAGATTAAAACAAATGTTACTTTGCATTTGATGCCTGAATCTGACAGTTAAAAATCGTGCCTTGCCTCCAGGAAAGTGGCAGATGAAGGGCCAATTTTCCTGCTCACAGCTCCTGGCACAAATCAGCTTGGTTCCCAGTAAAACTGAGGAGAGAGTTTGATACAAAGCACAGTTGCACACGTTTTTATTTATATTGAAGAGTTGCCCAAAAGCAGCACGTCCAAGAACTTTAAAATTACTGTTTTCCCTCTCTCTTAGGAATATCTCGGCCCAGAACATTTAAGATGTGGAAAGAAGATAGTCAGAGATGATGCAATTTTTAATTTTGGCTCTGTGAGTATTTGACTTTTTTTTTAATCCTCCAAACTTTCTAAGAAGCACAAGAAGCTCCCACTGTATCCAGTAATAACTGGATATAAATTCCAACTGCAGGGAGAAGTACATGGAAATCTCAATGAGGCTGCCTAGACCTGTAAACATTTCTGCTTCTGAGCTGCTCTGTTGTGACACCTAATTAGCTCTTTAAATGACAAGGAGCATGCCTTGTTTTCACAGGTGACTTGTGACATTTAAGTTCTATTGATTTTCATGAAGCCAGACTACAAAAAAGGCTCCTGAAGACCAGTTATTTAAAAATAACATATAAAAATGCTGTTCTTACATATCAAACTGCAGTCACTGGTTTTAAAAAAAAAATCTTTAATCTTATTTGTTACCTCTCTTTCAGTCTAGAGTTAACTATCCAATACACCACTGAGATCAGTGAAATATTGGAAATACATGTATTTAAATGGGAACATTTGTACAGATCTTTAGCCATGGGGAGGATGCAGGTGTGTATGGATACCAGTGTCAGGAAGATTTCCCTTCCCCACGTGGCTTTCACAGCAAAACCGTGGGGGGGAAAGGTCTGTCTGTGCCTTCATCCCCTCCACATGCAGATTCTGTTGGCAGATTTCCTTAGGATCTCATTAGCAGGACAAGAGAAAGTGGAAATGACATGAGAGTGATTTTAGAGCTTGGTGTGATCAGAGAGTTCTGAGGCACTGAACAACCCCCAGCATTAATCCCAGCAAACACGGAAATTCTTGGAATAATCACTGCCTAGGTGACTCATCTGTCTTATGAAATGGAAATTATTTCAGAATACATTCTGTACTTCCAAGCTTGCTGTGGATTCTGGACATCAGAGCAGTGCTTTCCTCCCTGAATTGTACACAGTGTTTTTCTGTTCCTTGCTTGTTTATGTCTGTGATGTGCAAGTCTCCAAATGTTCCAGCCTTTGAATCCCCAGCCAGTAGCTGTAGTGCTTCCAGAAAAACTTGCATTTCCCTGCCCCACTCCTGCAGGGTTCCCAAAGGCCAGGCAGCCTCTGCCTCCATGCTAATGAAGTGGCCCAGGGAGCTGCAGCCCACGTTTATCCCCACTTTTTCAGGAGTGGGGGTGACTGGCCTGGCCTGCACAGATCAGCTCTGAAAGCAGGACCTGCTGAGGGCAGTTAAAGCAGTTTGGGCATTATGCTTTTATTCCTTTTTCATATATTTCCCTTTGAATGAGAAAACTCAGCAGATGCCATTCGAGTGTGATTCTCCCTGGATACTCTTGGCAGGCCCGAGCTGGCTGAATTCCAGAGATTATAACAAGTCCAAGGGTTAATACTGTGTTACCCTTCAGCTCCCTCAAAAACACCTATTTCTGTACATTTCCACTTGTATTTCACTGGTTTTGACACAGCTGAGCATCACAAAATGAACTAATTTCTCTTTTCACTGCAACCAGAAATTAATCTCAATGACCCAAGCTGGTTAGTGACTTGAATAGCCCAAATTCCACCCTGTTATGCACAGTGACACATGAAACTCACACTTTGGTCTGGGCTGAAAGCTGCTGGGTTGTGCCAAAGAGCTGTGACTAATTTAGGGAGAGAGCCAAAGGGTGCCTTTCTCTGGCCATTGTTTCCCAAGCAGGGAAGAAGGGATTTTGTGTGTATAATCTTCCAGGACATGCCACAAGCCCTAGGTAGCCTTACTCAGCCAAGTGCTCTGTCAAAAATGTGTGGAACTGGGAATACCCAACAATTTTAGAAGAGGAATGGTAAATCCCTATGCAGGTTAATGTTATTACTTTGCAATAGCTCCAGGGTGAGTGTCATAATTCTTTTTTGGCTGACCTGAACACATACATTTAACACTAGGTGGAAGAGAAGAATGCTCCCATGACCTAGGAGGGTGTAAGTCCAAGTTACCACATAATTCTTATTTTGTTATGATGCTGCATTCTCATCTGAAATTATCTGGAAGAGGAGAAATTTCATTTCATCCCAGTGAGTTTGTTCAGTGCATCTGAGCAATACAAAGCCAGAATATCAAACCAAAATTCTTTTCTGTCTTTGCACAGCGGTGAGGATGTTCAGTGTAGGGACAGTCTCTCTTCTGAGTAAACAGCTGGAGCAATGCAAAATCCTTGAATAAAATCCTTAGTAAGATTCCCTTCAGGTTCAAAACTAAATAAATCACCTCAAACACCCATTTCCACAAAGAAAGAGTTGTGGAAGCAGCTGGCAGGGGTCTGTAGATCCATTGGAGAAGGGGTGTGCAAGAGATGAGTGAACAACACGTAGTAAGGAAATTCTGTTTTTTATTTTGTGTGGATTATTTTGTAATTAAAATTATTTTGTAATTAAAAAAAAAAATCACTCTCTGGGAGCTGCCAATGTGGTGTTCATCCCTCGTGGGTTGTCTCATTTGACCCTACCTACAGAGGCTTATTTTCAGTCTATGTAAATGTTAATGTTTAGACATGTCTCCCAGCAAAATGTGTTCTTAATCTCCTGCTGAATTCTTACATCAGAACACACAGAAATTTGGCATGGCTGTCAGTTATTTTCCAGTAAAACACCCACCTTATAGGAGTTACATATGCTTTCAATTTTTAGGATATTTAATAATGTTTTCATCTCTAATTAGGAGAAATATCTGGGTTTGGCTCTTTCTTTCTCCTGGGAACTAAGAGTTTGGTTTTGCCAGTTGCTGGATCATTACAGAATTCCAGTCCTTGTGTTAAATTTTGCTTTTCAAGTTCTGAATGAACTTGGAATTTGGATACATGTTTAAGCAGCAACCGATTTCCTGGAAAATACTAAACTGAATTAAACACCACAACTCACATAAAAAAGAACATTCAAGTGTAGAAAACAATAGCAGAGAAATCCTGAGTGAGGCTTGCTCTATTCAACCCTTTCTTTTCTATCCCAGGAAATACTTGTTACACACAGGGGGTCATTTATAAAATAGTTATATTTACCCACATTCATAGCTAGAAGTCACGAAATGCAGATTATTCCTGAGGTGCTGTGGCTCAGACTACAGTTCCTTTGTTAATTTGCTACTTGACAACTAAAAGGGACAATTTCTTTTACAAGCAAAGTAAACAAAAAGTTATATTTGACGCACTTTAAGTCAGCTGAGCTATTAAACCCTCCCAAAATTGGGGTTTACAGTGGAAAATCTATTTTCTCTTAACAGCAGCAGCCCCACTGGTGCCAGCTTCAAGGACTGCAGAGCACACAGAGGTTCAGAGCTGGGTTCAGTGCTCTGAGCTGGTTCCAAGGAGCCCTGAGATGGCCTGGAATTGTCCCATTTGGCTGTACAAGAGGAGCCCCAGCAGCACCCTCTTTGCAGTGGCACTTCTGTGCTCCCTGCACTTTGTGCCACGAGGAGCCCATCCTCAGCTAAGACAGATCAGAGCCCTTGCAGTTCTTTTGGAGAAGCTACACTTGACACCCACATCTGCACAGGCAGGACTTCTTCAACTGCAGCACAGGTCAGAGGGGAAAATCACTTTCCAAAGGGGGAATAGTCAGGAGCAGCTCAGACATCCCCACTCCAGGAGTGGCACTGTGCCAGTTTGGACCTGCTGAAAGGTGATTTGCAATGTGTGGACATAAACTGAGGTGTTGCTGACAGGTTGGGCCTAAATGGCAGCTGTGACTGAAGTCATTCCTTCACTGCATGGCTGAGCTGTCTGTCTCTGCCAGGGTCTGACTAGCCAGGTTTCCTTCATTATTTATAAAAAGCAATATGCCATAAAAATGTCATTTTCACTGCCTGAATCATGAAATTTTCCATTAAAACCTTCTGCTGTAAAGTCCTAGAGTATATTCATCCCCAGGCTCTGACAGGGAGGTAGAAATAGATATTCATTTGTAGCAGCAGTGAATTCCAAAAGTTTGGAGTCACCAATCTATGGAATATTAAAGGGTGGGCTTTTTTCTAAGCTTCTGTTTTGGTCAGGAACCTCAAAAACAAGGTAGGATCAAAAGCTTCCTGTGGAACCATGAGTGATCAGATTAATCTGTGACATAATTTGGCAGGACTCCATGGATTTATGCCACAAATTGGGGAGATGTATCTGAACCTACACAGCTGCTGTGTATGTCCTGCCCCGTGTCTGTGCTGATCCTGCCTGTGCTCAGTTCTGAACTGGGATTAATCCCAGCCCAGAAACACTTCCCAGGGCAGTCCTGGGCTTTGGAACAAGATATTCACAGTAAGAAAAGCTGTTGGATGTGACTTTAGAGAGGCATATCTAGGAAATGCTGGATTTCCTTCCAGTCCATCTCTTGCCCCAAGGAAACCTTCTCTTGTGGAACCTCACCAGGACTCCAGGCTGCTCCCCTCCAAAGCCAGGCTGTGCTTTGGTTCCTCCAGGCTTCCTGACCCTGGACAGATGGGAGCATTCCCTGTGTGCCTCCTTCACTGGCTGTGGGGTTTCAACACCCACTTTATGATTCAGATGTTGGACGTGGAGCTGCAAGTTTTGTTTCCTTGGCCGGATTCCAAGGACGCTGCTGGGAACACGTCTGGGATTTTGGGCTTTTGGAGTCCCATCACTGGCACAGCTGCCAAGAGGTTTGGCCTCATGAGAGGACTCTTTTTACTCTTTTTAAACACTTACCTGTTTCCCCTGCTCAGAATACAGACCTGTTACTCTTTATATCTGCTTTCCCCACTTCCAACTTTACTTTTTCATTCAGGCTCCTACTATGCTCAAAATTAATTTTCCTTTCTCCTTGAGATTCCTCCTTAAAAACATCTTGGATTCTGAACATTTGAGAGTTTTCCTTCTCATTGTAGTAGTGATTTGGTGAGGGCTTTGTTTTTCTGTTTACAGCACCTATAAAGAGAATTTTGTTTTCCTCTTGTGAAACCTCAGATAACACTTGGAGCTTCTGTGTTCCCTGGGTGTGTTGGCCATAAAGTACAGGTACAAATAGACATGTCAGTGGTGGTGTGGAAATGACTCAGGATTATGAATCACACAGAAAAATACTATTGGGAAGCTGAGCCTGATGCTATTAGTCATTCTACAATAGCAAAAGGAATTATGGGCTCAGTGGAAGAGGGATACAAGTTAGTGCAGAGTCAGTCTCTTTCTGCTTCTGTCATGTGGAAAACATCTTCTAAACATCTTTTTTTTTAAACTGTTATTAGCGAAATGAGCAGCTTCTGAAAGGGTTAAAGGAGATTTGCCATAACCTTCACTCTCCCCTCAGCTCTTGTCATTTATGAGAATTAATGAAGACATTAAATAAATCTGATGTTTCCTTTTTCTGTTTCCACTAATTAGTCCCAGTCAATCAATAGAATATCCACATTTTCCCAGCTGGTTTAGAGTCAAAAGATACTGAATCTGAACTTGTTTTTTCATGTCACATCCAGAGCTCTGGAAGAGTGTTTTGGCAGCCTTCCCCATGGGCACAGCTCCCATTCCCAGAGTTCTCTCCAAAGCATTAAGAATGGAAATAAGCAGCTCTGAATTTTCCAGTTTAGCTCAGGCTCTGTGTACGTTGAGAGGAACAGAAGCACAACCACAAGAACAGCAAAAACCCTTCTTGTGGCCAGACTGCAGCAGAGAGCTGAGCTTCAGGAAACTGGGGGAACTGGGGGAACTGGCACAAACTGGTCCCTACTGGGCTCACACACTACACCCCACATTTGTCCTGCTGGGGGGACAGGGACTGAGACCACCTGGAAACTTCTTCATGCAAAGAAGATCAGCCTGGTGGCCTGAACTCAGGGGCAGCCTGAAAAATCCTCAGTGATTTATTCTGAAATACTCTTGCTTGGAAACCATCAAGGCCACTGTGACAGAGAGAAACACTTTCATTTTCTCTTCTTCTCTTCAGGGTGATTCCTTGGCTTGGCTTGTGGAAACTGCTTCAGTGAGTGACTGAAATAAGACACACAGATAGATATATATGAGGATAGATAAATAAATTAGATAAATAGATTAGATAGATAGATAGATAGATAGATAGATAGATAGATAGATAGATAGATAGATAGATAGATAGATAGATAGATAGATAGATAGATAGATATAGTGTTTGTTTTGGGGTACTTTTCTCCTCTCAAATGCTGAAGAGGTGCTCCAGAGCATCTATTTGGAGGAAAAAAATTCCTAGGATAATACTATCACACAGAGAATGTGATCTGGGGAAAATCTTGAGGCTGAGCAGCAAATGAAATTGATTCCTGATGTCTCTCTGAGGGTTACAGGCCAGCTCTTAGGAAGCAGTGGGAAATTTTCCTGCTCTTGCAGTGGGAGCTGGGCTGGTCCTGGGGGTATCACCATAAAACAGCAGAGCTACCACTGGTGGTAGGCACAGATAAAACTGAAACATGTGAAAAATGTTAATAGAGACAAGAGATTGAATTGTGGCAAAGCTGTCGAGTTTGCTGAGGATAACTGTACTCAGATTTCATGATGCTTCTTTTTCTAATCCTGAACTGATGGAACCTCACAGACACTGTGTTCCATTCAGGAAATAAGTAATAGCGTGGAAGTTACAGAACTCCTTCATGTCAGAGCTCTGGACAGGCAGGAATCTGGACTTGAAGCACTGAGCTCCAGTTCCTAGAAGCACTGAATCTCATGGGGACTGGATTTGCTTTACTAGCAAATTTTCCTTCCCATCTTTTACCTATTTTCAGGTTTTCCTAGAACATGAGCACATTTCCAGCTAATTTATACTAATTGAAAATCATGTTTTCATAGAATGAGACATCTCTATTTTAAATATCTCTCTAAAATGCAATTCTCATTTTGACTTTAAAACCAAGAGCATCTGAGCCTAAATTCCAATTTAAGTGTGCCATGAAATCTGTTGTATTGAAAGTCTCAAGACCTTGGCTTACTTTAACAGGTAATATTAAATATATTAATATATTCCCTTATGCACTTCCCCCCTAGGATATAAAATGGTCATTCCCCTTAAATAGTAACACAGTGCCCTGCAATGCTGAGCACTGGTGGAATGGCTCTGCAGTAAAGTTCAGCTTCAAATTTTAATCTCTCTCTGAGCCACATCCTGTTTTCAGTTAACTGATCTCATATGGGGGAAATCTACCACAGGAAATCTCTCTAGTTTGGAAAGTACCAAACCCTTATCTTTAGTTTCTTTGTGTCATTCAGCACCTTTGAAGACAGAGGTGTCAGAGAATCACAGAAACTTTCAAGAAGTCTCCAAGCAAGAGAAAAGGAGTGGGTTAAGGTCACAGGGAGGAGGTAGAGCTGCCACTTCATCCCTAAACTTGGCTCTGTGGTGTAACACTGGTCATTCTAAAATTAACATCTGACACCCCTTTATGTCCCCAAAGTTTAAAAAAACACATTCAGAGATCTTTTAGTTACTGAAAGAGATTTTTACTCACATCCTGGAAGAGACTGCCTGGGCCAAATTAACTTACAATTAATTTTAACAACCCAAACGAGGGCAAATGGGCCAGGCCAAGGCCTGACTGGGGCTGTCTCACATCTCCTCATGGCCTCGAGTTTATACCCAGCTCTGATGGCTCTGAACTAGAGAGCTCCATCTGGATCCACGGCAGATCAGCCCTCCGGATGTGCTGTAGGGCAGCAGGGAGAGGAGGCAGGTGGAGCTGGAGCATTCAGAGTCTGTCTGTGCTCGCCCAGGCCGGGAAGGTGCCGGCCTCGAGGCAAACGCTGCTCTGCAAGAAATCCCTCAGGCGCCTGCGGGCCGTGGCTCCTGCCGGGGCAGCACAGGAACACCTCTGCCTTTTCTCTCTATTTCTGAGCAGGGGCTCGCCCCCAGGGATGTTCCCCACAAGGAAGAGTGAACAGATTTGCATGTGCAGCTCTTTTACTGCCCGAGCCCTCTGTCAGAACGAGGTAGGGTGGCAGCGAAGCGAGCTGTGTCGGGGTGTAGAGAACCTGCTGCTGCCGCTGAAATTCGCTTTGTACGGTCCCCGCTGCACTCTAAGAAGGCTTTGCAGACATTGCTGAACCCTCGTGTCGCCTCCGAGCTGCGTTGGAGGCTGAGGCACAGCGGGGCTTCCCCGGCGAGGTTTCCCGGAGGCTGCAGCGGGACCCGAGGCTCCCGTCCCGGATTTGGGGCAGGGGCTGCCCCCGGGCCGTGCGGGGAACGCGGCGCTGTGCCCGCGCTCTGGGCAGGCAGCACTTTCTGTCTGAGCCCCCGCTGACCATGGCACAGCCCGCAGCACCCCGCTTTCGGGAACCGGCCACCGCACTCCGCGCTTCAGCTGCCCCGGGGGAGTTTGTTCCGCGGGCCTTTCCTCAGTCAGTTCCCCGTGCCCGCCGCCCGGGACAGCGCCGTGCCCCGAGCAGGGGAAGCCCCGCTCCCTCCGGCCCCGGGGCGCGGTTCGTGCTCCCCGCTCCTCCCGGCCGGAGCGAGGCAGCATCGCCGAAATCCAGCCGAGCCGCCCGGCCGCAGCTCCGGTACCCGCGGTGAGCGCCCGCCCGGGGCCGGCGGGCTCAGGTACGGGAGAGGCAGGGATGCGAGGAGGGATGGAGGGAGCGGCAGGGGCGGAGGGAGGGATGGAGGGAGAGGCAGGGATGGAGGGA
>VZRX01007344.1:2535-15384 GCA_013398075.1 Notiomystis cincta | reverse complement strand
TGGGAGCCGTGGGAGCCGTGGGAGCCGTGGGAGCCGTGGGCGGCTCCTGTGCCCCGGCCCCCGCCCGCGACACCTCCGCCACCTCCACTCTGGTTCTGTTCCCGGCTTTGCTTTAATGCTCGGCAGGTCGGGCAGCCCCTGCGGCCATCGCTGAGCTCCTGCCCAGCTGCCTGCAGAGGCCGTGGGAATTGCCCGAGCCAGGCCCCGGAAAACGCTGTTTGCCCCCGGAGCGGAGCCTCAAACACAGGGTGTGCCCTGTGCCCACCTCACGGCGCTCACACCGCCAGCCCGGCCTGCCCACGGCTGCCTTGGTTCATTTATTTTCAGATTTCTTAGTCAGCGTGACTCTTGGTAATACTGAGATAGGTCATGTGTGTCATTACTGTTATGGGGGAAAAAAGAGCTTTATGAAGGGATATTACAATCAAACTGCACCAAGTCTCTGGGTGAAAACCTTCCTGTCTTTCCAAAAGACACCAGAATCAGTTTTGGCTGGATTTCCAAAATATCCCACTGCACAGCTCTTATAAACCAAACCAAACTGAATGCGTGTGACCCCTTGGCTCCAAGTGTGCCTGGCCAGAGCACAGTTAAGGGTTTGTGGCCTTGGGATTTCCTTTGTCATTCCACCCCAAGTTTTATGACTTCAGGGAAGTCACTGTCAACACACCAGCTGCTCAGTTTCTGTGTCTGTGGAGTGAAATCACGAATTTTGGCTGCTGAGAACTGAATGTGGTTGGGGATTTACTCTACAGAAATAATCCTGCGTGGTGAGGACTGATGGGATTGTAGCTCATCTCTCTACAAGCTAAAAACTCTTGAAAGAAAACCCCAGCCTCCCCTTTTAGGACGCTGCCTATTTTCGTGCCGTGCTTGAGGGAAATTTGCAAGGTGCTCAGTAATTTCCTGCCGGTACCGGGTCAGACCCCGCTGTGACATTTGGTGACGCCTGTCACTGCAGCCCCAGGGCTCTCACCCCTCCTCTCACAGCCTGTTTGAGCACCTGGATTTCTCTTCTCTCGGGCAGGGCTCGCTTCACATGGCTGAGAACCCTCCCCGGAGCCTGCAGGACAATCCCGGCTCCTCTCCCGATGAAAACGAGTTTCCTGTCGGGTACCCCACCAGCATCTGCGAGGACGTGCCCGGGCAGAAGTACCTGTGCAGCAACTGCAACAACGTCCTGAAGAGAGCCGTGCAGACGCTGTGCGGGCACCGGTTCTGCTCCGCCTGCCTCGCCTGGATCGTCCGGTACGTGCTGGGCTGGCCCGGGGATTCCTCCCTGCACGATCCTCTCTGCCTCCTCCTGCTTTCCACCCTGGAAATCTGCAGGGTCAGGCAGGGCTTTTTTTCTAATCTGTGGTATAATAATTCTGATAGAAGAATGCTGATTTAGTCCTTCTGTGGCACTTCACAGTCCTTTGGTGAGGGATGGTGTAGGATTTTAGTGGACATAATGTCATCTCTGTCTGTGTCTGTCTGGGCAAAATGGGAGGTTTTGGTGTTTTAGAAGACTTTAGGTCTCACATTATCTTTCCTGCTTGGAGTTTTTGAATCATTCATGGGATAAATAGCCTTACATCTTTATTCCTATTTATGGTTCAGGCTGCCCTTATTTTACTGGAATGCAGATAAGATGAATGGCCATAGTCCTCCTGGTCTTGAAGAACAGAAGAGCAAAACTTTTGGGGCATCAGTGTATTCAAGAAATGGCCCTTTCTTGACCAAGGACTATGGATTCTGTGTGGAAATTACAATTTTCATGGTTTTATTTGTGTCAGTGCCTATACAAAGGCCTCCCAAACTACAGTACACCAGTGGATTGCTATTTAATTCTCCTTTCTTTTTGCCAGAAACAATAAAAATGCAATTTGCCAGAAATGTAAAGAGGAAGATCCCAACACTTTAGGTGAGGAAAGCCTACTGGCAGAAGAAAGGGTAAGTTGTAGTTCACAGGTCATTAATTTATCACGAACCATTCTCTGTAGTCATCACTGGACTGGAGTTCAGAAGGGAATAATATAAAATGCAATAGCAGCTGATAGTTACACATTTTAACTTAGGTTTTAACAACTTGGATTTCCCAGAGTTTTTGATTTAAAGTGTAATGGCAGCCTTAGGACTTTCCAAACCCAGGTTCTGCAATGTAAAACCCCAAACTCTTCCATATGATTAACTTTTTATTGTCTCAAAGTGACTGGTGCTTTCCTACTGTAATAATATGTCTTAACTCTTACTTATTATCCTTAGGAAGTATTTTAATGGATTTTCCAACCTCATGGATTCTTGTACCCTTCAAACATGGAGCTGAACATAACAATTGATACAAAACTATGCCCTGGCCAATGTTTCATCTGTAATTTAATGGTGCAGCTCATTTCTTGTGTGATTTTCCAGGCAAATTGCTGTGCTGTGCTATATCCCAAATAAAACCTGGGCTCTGAAGCCCAGTCCCAGCTTGCCTTTTTCCCTCCTGCCTGATCACACATGATTTATCTGAAATTTTTAGGGAAAAATGAAAACAAATAGGCAGCTGACAGTGGTATAAAAGCCAAAGTTTAGGAAGCAGCAAAATAATGGATCTGCAGCTAATGCTGAACTCAGTAATACCCCAGAAATAAAACTTCCTCAGTTCTGCAGTGAATTCCCCAATAAGAGATTTCATGCACAAATAGGTGCAGCTGAACCCTGAGGAACTCGTTGTGCTTTGGTTTGGGATTTCTCTGCTGTGGGATTGTCCCTGATGTGCTGGGAATTTCTGGGGGTGCTTCCCAGCAGACCCCACCCCAGGCAGGTCCCATTTCCTGCTGGGTGCCCAGGGAGGGAGGAGGATCTGCCCGTGGAGATCATTCCCAACAAATGCCGGGTAGATTTTCAGGAGCTCTGAATTGTTTGTAAATACTCTCCTCCTTCTTTTGTAAGGCTTTCCCCTCCCACTCCCTGCTCTGTGTTATTTCATGTGAATTTCCATGCACTTAACTCCAGAGTATCCCAAAAAATGCCTTTCACAGTGCCAGGGTACCCATTTTGGTGCAAGATGTGATATTAAAGCGTGCAGTATTTCACAATTACATAACAATTGTACAATCCCTCATGTTTAAATAACACAAAAATCCACGTAGTGCAAAGAACAAACCCCTCTCCCATCTGGTTCAGATATTTTTTTAGCCCACAGTGTCTGCTAAATGGAAACAGCCCAGATGAGAGCGGTGCTCTCAGTGCAGAGCCCTCCCAAGCCCTCTCTGCAGCACGTTTAGGAGGTGTTAATGACCTCGCTAATGAAATGCACTCATTAAGGGACCCCATAGTCAGGGTCCTGTCAGCACATTCCCTGCACTGAAATATTTCGGGCTCCTGTGAAAAGAAATGTAAAATAAGAGCTGTAGTTGGCTGGGCTTATTTTCAGTAAATTAATGTCATGTCAAATAGATTATCTTTGAGTGCTAAGAAATAAATGATTTAATAATTATTTGGGCTTCTGCTACAGTCAGATTAACTTGCCAGGTCACAGAGTCTTATGCAGTACAGTTAATTTTTGAAAAATTTATCAAGGTGTGGATTTGTCACCCTATTCCTATTCCCAGGAATGCCTGGAGCATTTTCTCACCAATGTTTTTTCCCTCACTGTGTTTCCTTTCCAGGCTTTTGGTGATGCTGCCATTAATAAAGAGATTTCTGAACTCAGAGTCCACTGTGTGACCCTCGGATGCAGCTGGTCTGGTGTCATGAAAGATTTTGAAGTATGTTTAAAGAGAGTTTTTTCAGATCAATATGGAATGGGGACAGAGAGGCAATGAAACCAGGATTGCAGCAGACACAGATAAATGCAGTTAATTAGAATCAGTGTCAGTATTGTGATTTATACCAAGGTTTTTATCTCAAAATGTGCCATTAATCTATGGAAGGTTCCCTGGCATGGCAGGGGCTGGGACTGGATGATCTTTAAGGTCCCTTCCAACCCAAATCATTCTATGGTTCTTTGATTAACTTTAGTGGGGCTTTCAGGGAGCATCCTGAATGAAATTCACAGTGCACAAATTTACATCAACTTGATATTTTATCCAGTGGTTTCCTTGTTTTTTATATGCAAGGATGCTACAAGCAGCTTGTGACAGGGCAGAGCCCTTCAGTCTCCAGGACACTGTTCAGGCTTGTTTTTATAGGAGAAATAATTTCCTCCTGTGTCAATGTATTGATTGTATTCATCATTCTTTGCTGATCTGAAATGATCCAGGTAAATATTTAAATGGGCAAGACTTGTGAATCTGCCATGCAAATCTAAATAATGAGTACCAGCGAGAAATCTGGGCCCAGGATCATTGTTGTTTTTAAACAAAAGCCCTGAGAGGCTGTTTCAGGGAGACCTCATGTCTGAATTTACCAGAAGTAGTTTGGTTTTGGTTTTGGTTTCGAGAATTTTTTTAATTAACAATTAACAAAAAAGCCCCAGTGAAGCTGGTGAATTTTTCACCAGCAATCTCAGGAACTTTGTGCAGTGAGGCTTCACCCAAGCTTGGAAGAAATGCAGAGCAGAGCCCTGGGCTGCCAGAACAGAGACTATTTACAGATAAGCCTGAATCAGCACTTTACCTATTGATTTATAACTTCTTCCTTCCAGGAGCACCAGAGTTTGTGTGAATATGCTCTGATCCCTTGTCACACTGGCTGTGGGCACGTGGTGATGAGGAGGAAGCTGGCAGATCACCTGGAAAATGGCTGTGCCAATAATGTGACAGTGTGCCAGCAGTGCCAGTGCAGCCTGGCCAGCTCACAGTGCCAGGTAAGGACATTTCCTCCCCCAAAAAAGCTTTATATTAATGGGTTAAATAATCTCTGATGCCATTTTTCCATCCTGATTTCATTGCACTCAGGGAGTATTTAATTTTCTTGGGTTTGGTCATTGTTCCACACATGTGGTGGGGGGAAGAAATGGATGTGATGATCTGCTGGTGATGTGACAAAATACCCACAGCCCAGGGCTCAGCTCCTGGCTCAAAACTTGCCCAGTATGAGGTCAGAGAAAACCAGAAAAGCACAGGCAGTGGCAGGGAGGGAATCTTGAAAGTGGCTGAAGTTTATTCAAATTAAAACCACCCACAAATATGTAAGGCAGGATTCTGGCAGATATTATTTCTGCTAGATCTGATCAGGTCTAAATCTCCAAACCAGCAGTGTCCACAGGCCAGGGAGATCTTACTCTGAATCTGCCACAGATATCTCAGTGCCCATCCAAACACATTTGCTTTCTATCTTTTTTTATGTTATTTGTCCCAAACCATGAATATTGTTCCCTCCAAATTATTTCAAGAGAATAATTGCCAGCCTTGCAGAGTGATTAAAGGCAGGAGGGCTGGGGATATTTCAGAGGTGTCAACAGCAGTGGGGAGCTCTGCATGCCCAAAGTGTCCCAAATTAATGCCTTCCCACAAAGTGAGCTGAGAGATTTACGAGGGATTAAGAGTCCTCCTGGGTAAGAATCAGGAGCTCTGCTCAAACCTGCTCCTTGGGAAGCTTTCCCTGTGCTCCCCATCCTTCCCTCACCTACAGGGAGAGGAGAATCCCAGACATTCCCAGACCTGCCAGTTCCAGGAGGTGGCAACACTAAATCCTGGGAGCCTCTCCTGGCTGTGAGCTGGGGCTGGGGGGAACCTGAGCTCGGTGAGCTCCCCCTCCCCTGCTCGGGGCTCCCTGACACCGCAGCCCCAGCGGCTCCCGAGCTCCTTTCCTCCCCCTCCTTCCACTCAGCCACCACCTCGGTGGTGTTTTGGTTGGGAAACCTTGGCAACCGAGCAGGGCTTGAGGTGTGTGGCTTTTTTCTCTGCCTCCTTTAATATTTGTAGAATTCTGGTTACAAGATCTGCTTTAATAAATGTGCCCTGACTTCAGAATTTTGATTATTCGTGGGTATTCTGTGTGTCCACAGCCCTCTGGGGGGAAATAGTAAATTCTGGGCTCTGCTCTCACTCTCTTCATCTTATTCATTCAGCTTTAGGTCTTGTGATTTTTTTTTTTTTTTATTTCTCTATTTTTAAATAAACTTCTCTCCTCTGAAGGAAAGTGATTTTTTGGTATTTCTCTATTTTTAAATAGACTTCTCTCCTCTGAAGGAAAGTGATTTTTTGGTATTTCTGTATTTTTAAATAGACTTTTCTCCTCTGAAGGAGGGTGCCTCTCCCCCTCAAGGAATTGGGGATCTGAAGGAGTAAAAGAGCAGAAATGAGTAAGAGAAAGGCATCATTTGTTCAGTGGTGAGATAGAGGGTGTTAAAAAATGAGTTAGAGAGTGAGAAAAACCCGGGGCTGCATTTCTGAGAATGGAAAGGGAAACCTCAGAACTGATATGCAAAGGAGTTTATGAAGATTTAAGCCAACCCCTCTGCAGAGTGTGAACAGAAAGCTGCCAGCTGCTGTATTAAATCCAGATATTACAGAACCAGTGGCAGGGGGATCACTTTACCCTTCCTGGAGGCAGAAATGGCAGGAAGCCTCCTGTAAGTGGTGATGTGTTTTGCATTGGCACATCACGATAGGGAGTTTGGATTCCAGCCTCCAAAATGTTCCTGAGCAGGATGCAAGAAGGGTCTGCAGACTGGAGTCAACACAAGGAGAGTTTATATTTGAATTATATTTGAATTTGAATTTATGTTGGAGTTTCCTCTGCTGTAACCTGTTTATGTTCATACTTATATCTGTGTATATATTTGAATTTCCTGTTCTGCTGCTTCCTGTTCTGGAACCCCCTGGTTGTCACTGCAGGTATGTGAGTGCACATTTGGTGTGTGTGCACAGAACCTGGCAACACCTGCACACTGCCAATCTCCTCTCCAGGTGAGCTTGCAGGCCAGTAATTAAACAAGGCACTGAATCTCTTCCTTCTTGTTTTAATGACAGGAGCATTCATGTGAGGGCAGTTTAAGCAGGGAACAAAAACCTGTGCAAACAGAGATGGCATCGAAGGAAAAGGTGGGTGAAAGAGGAGAGAGTGCAGTGCAGCTTTATTTCAGTTAATAAAATTATCACTCGTTCATTTGGGTTAAATGAACACCTGAGAACACCCTCAGACCCAGCAGTGGTGTCTGGCTGCTCTTCACACCCCAGCAAAGCCCTGCTGGCTGCCTTCTCTCCCCTGCTCCCACAATTGCCTCCACTGAATTATCTTCTCAATTAATCCTGTAAAATGGGCAAATATTTGTTTCTCTCACACTCTGAGAGCCACATGAGCAGAAGAGGAGTGTGCTGTGTAGCAGTGTATTTAAAACATCTTTATGAGGAGCTGATCCCCGTGGGTTCTGTTCTGTCACTATGGGATGTGTGAGGTGGACACTTCTCTGCAACAAACCTGCAATCAACCACTCTCTTAATTGATTTACCATCAATTTTCAATGCTGGTTGGGCACTGAAAGCTGTGGAAATACCTTGACTTGGATTAATCTGATTTATTTCTGCTGGGTTTGTGGCTTAGGTGTTTGCATGGAAATGAAATAATTCCTTTCAATTACAATTTAATTATTTTTTATTTTCAACAGAGCCACTCTGCATCCTCAACCAACAAGGATGGGTGTCGTTTTTCTGAAGTTGGCTGTACATTTAGGGTGAGTGAAACAGGTCCCTTGAGCAATGTCCCACTCTGCTTTGGACATTCCCTTCAGGGCAGCATCTCCTTAACCAGAACCAGCACTTCTGGTGCCACATGCTGGAGCTGCACCTGCAGCCTGCAGTTTCCCATGTCCCAGGGAGCTGAGGGATTGCTGGGTTTGGCCCCAGGCTGGCTGTGGTGGTTTTAGAGGCTGCACTGACAGCGTTGTCTCTTCCAGGGGAGCAGAGACAAGATAATAGAGCACGAGAAATCCACGGTGGGGACCCACATGCTGCTCCTGCTGCAGCACATGAGGCAGCTGGAGAGAGCCTTGTGCTCTGCTGCCAGAGCTGCCCAGGGCTTCACCCCACAGCCAGGGCTGAACCTGAGGAGTGCAGGAAAAAGCATCTCTGAGCTGCAGATCCCAGCAGGGCAGGGAGTCAGAGGGGACCCAGAAGTGGATTGTTTCCCTGGATCTTCTGTCCCTGAAGATGAGTCTGTCCTGCAGCAGCTGGTGGGGGAGAAGGTGATCTCTGAGCTGGAAAACAAGCTGCAGGTGTTTGAGAACATTGTGGCAGTGCTCAATAAGGAGGTGGAGAGCTCCCATCTGGAAATCCTGGCCTTCAGGAGGCAGAGTGAGCTGGACCAGAACATGATCCGGGGCCTGGAGCTGAAGGTAAAACACCACAGCAAGGATGGTGTGGCTGCTTGTGCTGCACAACAAACACTGAGCTGTGTCAGGGACGGGCCAGGGGTCGGCGTGGGGAGTCTGAGCTGTGGAATGTTCTGTTCTGGGCTCATTTCAGGGTCCTGTTGTCGTTTGATTCCCCGTGGGGATCTCTAATAACTGTTCTCTAAACCCCACTGAGGCAGGGAGATCCTCCTGAGGGCTCTGAGTGTTCAGGGCCAGCCACAGTCTGACTGTGAGAAGCAGGAGAGTTGGTGAATTGCCTGATCCTCTCAGGGCAGCGCTTTGCCCGGGGGCCCAAACAACACCTCAGTGTATGCTTTGACACAGAGCTGTCACTTAGGAAGGAATCAAAGCAGCACTTCCCCTACCTCAGCACTCCAGAAGGATTCAGCCACCCCTGCAGCACAGCCTGGACTGTTTTTCCCCCAGATTGCAGAGCTGCACCGGTGCCTGACGCAGAAGGACACGGGGCTGAGCAGCCTGCACAAGAGCCTGTGCTTCTCCGAGCAGGCCTCCTACGATGGGATCTTCCTCTGGAAAATAACAGACGTTGGCAGGAAGCTGCAGGACTCTGTGACTGGCAGGACAGTCGGTTTGTATTCCCCAGGTAAGGCACAAGATGGAGATGTGTGTTCACAGAGCCCAGTCCCCCAGGACCCCCTGCTTCTCTCCGAGCTCTGCTGCTTTCTGCCCGTGCCAGCAGGAGGGGCTTTAAAACAGCTCCTGGAACCAGGATGCAGTTTCTGCAGAGCTCTGCAAGGCAGGGCACTGGGGTGTGCTTTTCCAGAGGGCTGTGCTCCAGCTGGGGCTCTCATGCTGCACTTTGCCCTCCACCACAGCTGCCTGCAGTGGGTCCATCCCTCCCAGCCCCAGCCTGGTGCCTCTGGCTGCAGCTCTTTCCCTGGTGGGAAATAATTGGGTGAGGTAAAATGCACTCCTGTGGCTAAAAACAGGTGACTTTCACCAGGGTTTGAGGCACTACAAGGATTCCAAGCAGTGGATTTTCATTGCTGGCAATGTCCAGGGGGTTCTGATCTGTCTGTGAGAGCAAACCATGTCCTGCATTACCTTTCCCCATGGGCCACAACACACAGAATGCCTTTTTTTAAAGGCTTTGCTAACGAAAGGTTCTGATTTTCAGCTTTCTACACTGCAAAATATGGCTACAAGGTGTGTCTGAGGGTGTACCTGAACGGGGATGGGACAGGGAAAGGGACCCACATGTCCCTGTTCTTCGTTGTCATGAAAGGAGACTACGACGCTTTGCTCCCGTGGCCCTTCAGGCACAAGGTGAGGAGGGAAACCTTCCCACATCCGAGCCCAGCCAGAAACCAGCACAAGGTGACTTTTTCTCTGGAGTTCTGTGGAAGCTGAGTGCTTTCCCACACCCTTTCCTGAAGCTGAGGAGCCATCCTGCAGTCCTGGGTAGTAATTTGTCTCTGCCTGGAGTCCCTTGCAGGGAAAGCTGCTCCTGCTGATATTCCAAACTTTGCCAGGGAGGATTTTCAGGCACCTGAATGTGGTGTTTGGAATATTCCAACCTGTGTCCACCTGGGCCCAAGCCAGAGACACATCTTTTTCTCCTGGCTCTTGTTAAACATAGATTATATCAGTTCAGGAGGAAATTATGAAGGTGTCAGAGGGGTGAGGTGAGAGTTCCCCTCACAAAGGTGCCACAGATATCTGGTGTAATCCTGGTCTTATTTCTCCCCTAAATGTGATCTGATAATGGCAACAATGGTTGGAAGAGCAGCAAAACCATGCTCTGTGGGGCAATAATTCCATAAGCCTTTCCTATAAATTGCTTTACTACCACTCAGCAGCCCAGAATGTAGAAATCAAAGTTCCCAGTCCTCACTGTATTAAAAGATTATTACAGATATTTCATATTTCAAGCTAAGGAGCAGTGAGTTAATAAAGGGGAGATTCTATACTGATATTTAGGTTGTGTCTTTCACATATTTGTGCATGGGCAACTGAGCTGTTTCTTCTGATTCCAGACCACAATAACAGAATAAATGCAATATCTGTAACCAAACCCAGGGGCTGCTTAAGCTGTCAGGAGAGAGAGATTTGGATTGTGCAGTCCTCTACCAAGGAATAAGTCCTTATTTGATTTAATTTATATTTTTTTATGGGTAGCAAAGTTTTAAAAACTTCATCTGGGAGTTCCCATGACCTGACCTTGCAGGCTGGAAAGATTCATTACGCTTTGTGTTTAATTATCAATGAGTTTAATTATCAGTGAAGCATCCAGCTGCTTTTGCAGCACTTCTGCCCCTGCTTGGTTTGTTTCTCACTCCAGCAGCTCCTCATTGCCAGTTTCTGCTTCCCAGGTGACGTTTATGCTGCTGGACCAGAACAACAGGGAGCACATCATCGACGCCTTTCGCCCAGACCTGACCTCCGCCTCCTTCCAGAGGCCGGTGAGCGACATGAACGTGGCCAGTGGCTGCCCCATGTTCCTGCCCCTGTCCAAGCTGCAGTCCCCCAAACATGCCTATGTGAAAGAGGACACACTTTTCCTTAAATGCATCATAGACACAAATTAGCAAATCCTGAAACGGGGTTGGATGGGGAAATCACCCGCTGAATGTCAGTAGAGGATGAGAAAAGAAAACCAAACTTCAGTTTGAGCCCCTGTGTTGGTTTGTGTGTGCATAAAATCCACAGAGCCTGGGCCTGCAGCCCCTGAATCCACTGCCCCCCCCCGGGGCTGCCCAGGGCAGCAGCTGCTGGAATGGGATCATTTCACCAAAACAGCCAATTCTCATGGTTTAGGTGTCACAGCCTTGTGGGGAAGGGGCTGTTCCTCCTCCCAGCTGGCAGGGAGTGTGGCTGAGGTCCTGGCAGGGAATGTGGCTGAGCTCCCCTGGGAGGGGCAGTTTTTGGGTGCAGGTGAGGCTGAGCTGTGCCCCCCTCGGGCAGTGCAGCTCCCTGGGCAGAGCAGGGAGGCAGATCCTGGCAGCCCTCGCTGGCTGGCAGCCCCAGGGTGGGATTTTGGCTGTTCCCAGCAGGAACAAGGACAGATTCCTCCCCCTGAGGCCCGGGCCAGGTGTCTCTGTGCTTCCCCACCACCTCGGAGCCCTGAGCTGTGGCCAGCACTGGTGGCTTCAGTCCCTTGCCCCGGGGGATTTATCTCTTGCTGCTCATTTCAGACCTCTGTTTATGTGCTCTGGAAGGAGAGGTTGTGTTGCATCAGCAGACAGGGACCAGATCAGCCTGTGCCTTGAGGGAATTACCCCTTGGATTTCCAAAGGAGCCCTTGAGCTTTCCTGTTGTGGGTACTGAGCTCTGCTCCAGGCTGGGCAAGGCCCCCTCAGTGCTTTGGTTTAGTGTCCTCAACCTTCAAGGCAAGTGACTTATTAGAAATTACTGATTTTTTATTGCTTACTTCCTTTTGTGTGCCCTGATGTTTAAGTTTCTTCACATGCTAAAATAGAAGTAACTGCTAGAAGTGGTTTTGTTCTCTTGTTTGGTTTTTCTGATAGAGGTGAGGAATGAATAATTTGTTTTGTAAGTGAGACAAGCTTGGGGTTGTCTGGATGTGTGCAAAATCTCTCACTTCTATCTTGGCAACAGCCTTTAAAATAATTAGCTGTGATAAAGCATCACATTTCAAAAACACCCACCCCATAAACAAATATTTATCAAAGGGAAGGAACTGGATATTCTTTGCCATCACATCTGTGTGTCTTTTCCTCTATTCCATCACTCAAATGTTCTTTTTAGGGACAGAAAGTGATTTTTCCAGCGATGTGCCAGCCTCTGTCACCACACCAGAGTAATTTACCTAAATATATGATGCTTTTCCTGGCTGTATCACTTTGACAAGCACTGTATTTATTACAATCATTCATATTTTCTTACAGTTTTATTTATTTCCTAAATAAAGCTCACTAACTGAAGAAAGGTTTGGGTGTTATTTTCGCTGTCAGATGGGAAACTGAGCAATTTGGGGATGTGATGATGGAGGTTTGGATGTGCTACACTTTCCCTCTCTGCTTTTTTCCTTCCTTCTTGCTGGGGGAAGGAAGATCCTGGTGCTGGGGAGCTGCAGAAATGCCCAGAATATCTCTGTGTCCATTTCCCTCAAACCTGCCCAGCTGGGAGAGCACTTTGAGGCTCTTCAGAGCCCACAGAGGGAGCTCAGTTTGAAAAAAAGAGATGAGGATGGATGAAATCCACGCTAAATAAACAATTAGACCCAAACCCCAATGCTCAGTGCTCAAGGCACAGCCGAATCTCAGCTTGGTCTGCTCTGAGTGTGACCACAGCCACCCCTCGAGCCCCAGGCTCCCTTCCCAGGGCATTTCCATCCTCGGGAAGGGCTCCAGGAGCTCGGGCTGCCCCGCCCGGGGCCGGAGCATCCGTGTGGAATGCGCGGAGCTGCTCCTGCTCCTGATTTTCACTCCGAGACCTCCAGCCGCAAAAGTCTCGATAAGGAAGTGGCTGACACGTGAAGGAGCTGGAGTCGAGCATATCAAGAGCTCTCTGATCCAGCAAATCATCTCTGTGTGATTTTTTGGTTTTTTTTTTTTTTTTTTTTTTTTTTTTTTTTTTTTTTTTTTTTTTTTTTTTTAATA
>VZRX01007343.1:56544-102537 GCA_013398075.1 Notiomystis cincta | reverse complement strand
TTTCTCTAAAACCGTCGACAGCACCTCAGCTAGTAGTTAAGTGGGTCACTGCCTCTTCACAAAGTAGTCATCCACTGCTGTCTGCTACGGTAGCTAAATCATTATTTATAAAGTTATTTCTGCAACTGCAAACATTTTGGTTCAAAATACGGCTGATTTTATGTTTTCTTATCAATTAAAGAAGAATTGCTGTTCTAAGCAAAGGTCACTTAACTAAAATAAAATTTTCTTTATAGTTCTGAGGTGCTCTGCAATTCGTGGTGTGTCTTGCTGGTACGCCTTGCCGTTCTTCCAGGCCAGTGCTGTCACCATCTTGTGTGTGGAGGAGTCCTGCTGTTAGCAGTTGAATTGTATCATTAGATGAAATGGAGTATAAGTTGTGGTTCCTACTCAGTTAGACCTTTTTCTGAGATGTTTAAAAAGTTGAGTAACACTGTGAAAAGAGAGTAGCAAAACCTTTTTCTACTTGTGGGTCTGCGGCCAGTGAGGCACACTTGTTTCCTGTTTTTGTTTGGGACTAGAAAGTGGCATTTCATTAAAGAGAATTAGAATCAGATTTCTGAGAATTTTTTTTTTCTGGCTGTGTTGTGATGACCTTATCTGGACCATATGAAAATTAGAGTTCATCTGTAGTTAAAATACATTATGGTACTAACTCTTTATTGACCTCTGTTTCAAAAATCTTTTTCGTGGGCATTTTAAAGTTACAAATCTGATCATTAATCACTTAATTTCAGCAGGAATTTGCAACTTGCAGCACAAGAAACACTATAAGGGGATTGTGATGGCGGTGGTGCTTGACTGCTTGGATAGAGATGCTGAGCTGTACAGTAAGTGCCTCCACACCACCAGCAGCCACACTGTTAGGAAGGCATGGCTGTAGCCAGAGGAATTAATTTTTCCAAGTTCAGCTTCCTCATGCAGTGGAGGAAATGTAGAGAGACCTTTTGTGGAGGCAGTAAAAGCAGTTCAGACTTGAGGAGGCATTTCCCTGACCCTGGGCTCTCCATCTGCAATGGTCCTCAGCTGGTTGCTCTCAGCCATGAGCTTGTCCTCTAGGTTTGCCATGTGTGGGCAGCTCTCCCTTGCTCTTGGGTATGGCCAAGGGCCTGGGCTGTGGGTGCTAGCTGAACAGCTGAAATGGTGCAGGAGAACAGCAGGGAGGGGCAGAGGTGCCCTGGCTGTGCCTGGAGTTGTGAGCTGCTCAGCTCACAGTCACCCCTGATATATGTGGTCATTAGTTGTGGTGCTGGCATCTGAGTATGTTAGTTTCAGAGTTTCTGTTCTAGCGTTTGGGTTAGAAAGGGTTAAAGTGCAAAACAGCTTTGCATAATGAAATTAATCCAATGTAATCTATTGTGTCAGTAGTTTCAGATGACTTGATTTTCCTAATAGCTACTCCTTGTGCATTTAAAATAATTGGTTTGCCCTCATCTGAGTAAATGAAGAAGTAAGGATCTGGTGGATGTTCAGGCTGTTTTGAGTAGCTGGCTTTGAGAATACACTATATTGATTTTTTAAAAGACAAAAAAAAAAGAATTGACCCAGAGTTGTCTTTATAGTCTGATGACTTGTATCTTCAGTTGTCCCTTTTTGTTAAAAATGCTTCACACATGGAGCTGGCTGGGGAGATTCATCTCTCCCTATTCCATTGGGGACACTGATCTGTCATTGTTACTTCTAGACAGAGTTGCTGTAGCTTTCCATACTTCAGAGCTCTGATACTAAGATATCTAGTTCTTAGTCCCTTACTATCAGTAACTGCCAATAAAACACTCTGGCTGCTCTTCAGGCTGGTGAGTTGAGAATAATCAGTCTTCAGCATCTCTATATTTAAAGTAGGCTGCCTTGGAGTTAAACTAACCACAACTTCCCTCGAAAGTTACATGCCACAGGAAGGATGAAACTGCTAAGCTTAGCTGATTAGAGGGGGGAACATAGCTCTCCTTTTGCATGGTATAAGACAATGTATACTTTTCTGGAGAGGATGGGATAACCACAATGTTGCTGCCTTCCAACAGGTGCAAAACTTGCTGGGTTTAGCCCTTTGCACAACATCTGTCACAACTGAGGAAAACAAAAGGGGAAGAGGAGAAATTCATACTTTTGCAGTGAGGAAAAATGAATGCAGTTTTGTGAAAAGAAATCTATGCCATGTCTTGACCTTTCTTTTATTTTAGGAGGATGCTAATGACAGCATTTTGATAAGGGCATAAGTAGAGGACAAGAGTAGAAGATTTTAAAGTTCTGTAATTTGCTAGTTGTACTGCGAGGCCATTGAGTTTCATGTTGCTTTCCTGTCTAACTTGGACCAATTCGCCTGTCATAAAAGAACACAGGTTGAAAGGAGCCACAGGGGATTATGTTGCCCAGCCCTGGAAGTACCAATTTCATCAGGGCTGTGTCTAATCAAGTTTGGAGTATCTCTAAGGACAGATATTTCAAAGGCTTTCTGTGCAACCTTTCCTAATGTCTGATTAACCTCACGATGAAAAAATTTTTCTTAATGTTTAATTGTTCCTTGATGCAACTTGTGCCCGTTACTGGGTGTTGTCATATTTTCTGTGTCCCTCCCCATAAGGCAGTTGCAGATGGCAATAACATCTGTCTTCCTTTTCCAGGCTGAACCATCTCAGTTCCCTCTGCCTCTCCTCCTGTAACATGTGCTGTAAGCCCCTTCAGCATTTTTGGTGGTGGTCTGCTGGGCTTGTTCCACTACAAGTATCTTTCTTCTACTGGGAAACCCAAAACTCAGTACAGGCGTGATCTCACAAGTACTGAATGGAGGGGAAAGAGTGGTTCTTTTTGAACACAGTCCCATGCATATTTGGCTGTGGGGTCACACTATTAACTCCTGTTTAACTTGTCACCAGGAGCACAGACTTTTTTGCCAATCTGCTTTCTAACCAGGTCATGCTCAGCCTGCATTATTGTACAGGGTTATTCTAGCTGGGATGCAAGTTTCTGCATTTGGCTTGCTGAACTTCATGAGGTTCATATGAGTCCATTTTTCCAAACCACTGAGGTCCACTTCTTCCTTATTTAGTGCATTGGAGCAAGGTTGTCCAAATTTGTCAGTCATGTGGCAAGATTCTAGTTTAGAGAACCTTTATGCTAATATGGTAAGAAAAGTAGATCAGTATGCTGTTGATCTCATATGTGTAGAGATACCCTGTTCTCTTCTGCCACACAGCTCAAACAGAACTGGATTCCCATTCTTTATTTACACTTGCCTTCTTTGCTCCCCTTAGAGTTTGAATGAAGAGGTGAACAGCTTTAATCTGACTGTTCACAGGAGAAGAGACAAGATGACTTGAAGGAAGGGGATTTGATGCAGGTCTGTAAAATCACAAGTAGTGGGGGCAGGGTAAATAGGGAGTCACTGTTCACTCATTTCTGGTACAAGAAGCAAGGGACTAAGATGAAACTAACAGGTGTCACAAGTGAACGAAAATGGCTCCAGACACCACGGGTACTTATTCTGTGCAACTCCTTGCTGCAAAATGCTGCAGTCACAGACATTTTATTTAAATTCAAAAAGGGACAAGGCAGACTGATGGAAGAAAACATTGATTGAGGACTGTCATGTGCAAAGATGAGACATCTGCCTCAGGAAGTCTGAATTAGACATTCCAGGAAGCTAAGGGAGTTTTCTGAGCAGAAAAAAAATTGAGGAAATATAGCTTAGCATTTGCTACACGAACAGTAATTCCCATTTTTCTTCAGAGAAGAGTTGCAGCTTGGGAAAGATTTTTTTATATTTATTTTGTACCAAGTCTCAGTCTTCAGGCTGCAGATTAGCCAAGACTGTATTAGGAAATATTGCACTCAGATAAATTTGTTGTTTTTCAAGTAATTTGTGTGTCTGTTGACACACTGGCTCTGTATTGAGCCAGCACAGTGGGATACTGCTGAATACAAACCTTAGTTTATCTTCAGTTGTTCCCCTGCTCTGTACCACAGACGTGGTGATAGAAGAAAACAGAATATGACACTGCTTTTCAGTTCCTTTTCAGTGGTCATATAAGGCAAAGCTTTTCTTCTCTTTCTCTTCAGCTGCATGCTATTTATTTTTCTTGTGTTGCAGGCTGTCTTGTCGTTTTATTGGAGTCTCTTAATTCCCAGCTTACCTAAAAACTTCAATGTTTCAGAACAAGATTAGTCTTAAATAGAATATCTATTTAAAAGAACTCAAAACCTTCATTTTCTTTTACACTAATGAGTCTGCTGATTTAAGAGGAGTCACTAACCACTTTCAAGAAGCATATTATTTGTGGTAGCATGTTTACAACTGCAGACAGGTGCTGTCACCATTTTTGCTAGATGACCATCCTGCTTACAGGTTCCTCATCTACATAGCTTTTAGAGCCACAGATCACACAGTCAGACAGCAATACCCTAGGGAATACCTGTCCTCTTCTACTGGGACTGTAAGCCACAGGAGACTGCCTCTTCATCTCCACAATTTCAGTTAGTCTTCAATACCTTCAAGTCCAAGGCAGCTGAGGGTACTTGCAGTATCACTGTTTAGTTTTGTGTTCTCAGCAAAAGAAAAGATGAAGGTACTAGGTGCTCTTCTGCTGGAAGTGTGTGTGTTTTGGGATTTTTCACATGGTGCACCTTTACTTGGTCATGTGTTTGACAGTAGATGTCTATCCAACTTTCTTTTCTGGACTTGACAGAGACAGCCAGAATGTACCATTTGGCCACCATCATAAGTTTTACTTCCTTTGTGCTCTTATCACATTCCCTCCCAGATGAGGTTTGAGAGAGGTATCAGCAGTGGACATGCAGTGTTAGTACTAGGACTACACATAGTTGAGAATCCTCTTAGCAACTGCTTAGCCTGACACTCCAAAGTGTAGAGATAAAAGGTATTCTGTTGTTTTCTCATGAACATGTGTTTCAAGATCCTGACTAGACTTCACCCTCCAAAGAGAGACCCAATTTTTCTGAAATGCTCCGGTCAGATCCTCACAGTGAGGAAGCCATTTGAACCTACTGCTACTTGTCAGCTGCTTTATTTGTATGTGAAAAGCATGAGAGAGCCCCAGGTCAGTGTGACCATTTACCAGCCTTTCACACAGAACAGAACATTATTTGCAAAATTCGCACTGCTTCAAGCCACAAGTTGCAGGGCATGACATGCTCATGCCTTTTAAGGCAGACACATCCATTACATACTCAGTGATGGAGAGGGAAAGAGATACCAGATATGGATTTTCCCCTTTCATTCATGTCTGTGTGGCGTTCAGGAGAGACCTGAGGGTGGGCCACTGCAGGCCACTGCTGTCATGAAAATACTCCAACAGACAGTACTGGGGGAAGAGCACCAGCAAGATAAATGGATAAGTGCATCATGAAGGAAAACAGTTGTTTGAGAACAGCTGTAAGTTTTCACTGTCTCTGTTCTCCTTTGGTCCCACACAGCAGGTTGTTACCATCTCTCTGGTGATGGCTGCCAGCCCCATGGCACAGCTGGTACAAGGAACAGGACAGATGCTCTCTAAATGTTTTGCCAAGTGAGTCCCCCACTGCTACGTTTGGCAGATGACACAAAAGAGTCTCCTCATTGACACAAGTGTGCTTGAGCTGTGAGTGCATCCTGACAAGGAGTGAGGAGGAGCAGTGGCATCAGCTGCCACAGATATGAATTGTCATTGTCCATCTGTGTGTCTGTGCTTGTAGGATTTCCGTCAGTAAACTGAGCTAATCTTAGCTTTTAAAGGTTTTTTTAATTGGTTTCTTCAGCATTTGAGAAACATTTAAATAATGAGAAAAAAGTAGCTTTTCTCAAACCCATATCTAACTGGATTCATGCTAGAGCAGTATTTTGATGTAAAGTTAGCTGTTTAGGAATTCTGATGTGATTTAGAAACAAAATCCAATATTGAAAATAACAGAACTGCTAATGTGAGAAAATGGGGATAGAGAAAGATTTTCAATAGCAGTCTTCACTTTGTTTCCACTTAGAAGAGTGTAGTTGCCTGCATATATGGTGTTTTGATGCATATTTAAGTTATATCTTACAGACAAATATAAAAAAGATTTCTTGTCTTTAAGATTTTATAATCACAGTTAGATGAAATGCATATTAAAAACCCAAAAAAGCCTAGACATTAGTAGAATAAAGTAAGCTTATACTAGTGGGATATTAATAATACATATATTTTATTTCTACAACTTCTAGGTATTCATGAATGGTCTGTCTGTGATTTTATCTGGTTACCATTTTTTTAATTCAATAGGAACACATTCTTAAATAATATTTTAAAATAGTTTATTTAAAAAGCTGACAAGAACCGGACTGCTAGAACACACATAATTAAGTAGAACTTCTGATAAAAAATATTATTCTTAGACTGCTTTTCTGAAGCTGCATAGTGTCTTTTCGAATTAGAAAAGAGAGAATTAGGAATTTAGAATTAGAAACTCAATTTTGGCAGTCTAAGTGGTATGAAATATAGGGGGGGGTCGTGGTTTCTTTGCCCTAAAAAAGTAATTGTTAATTTAATGTTTCCATACTTCTCTTCAGATACGACCCTTCCGTGTTTGCAGGTAGGCAGAGGTCAACATGTGGGGAAGGAAGGAATTGCAGAGATGACAAATGTAATATGTTTGTTTGACTTCCAGAACAACCTCAATGTCAGCGAGATACAGCTGCAATAAATAACATTTGTTCTGACATCTGGCATAACTTTTACTAATGATTATCAGGCACTCTTTAGTTTTCCATCACAACCTCCTGGTTGAGTTACCAAGTTCTCTTGGCTAGTCTAGGCATATTCATAAGATAGAAGACTAAAATAAAGATAGAGGGGCCAGGAATAAAGCAGGGAAGGAAACTGAAACGTGACGGAAGGGCACATCAGCAGGAACCCAAGGCTTACATCCTGGATTCTCAGCTGGTATTGAGCTGATTCCAGCAGGATGTGTTTAAGTCATTTGGTCTATTTCCTGAGCCAATTTCAGCATGCCTAAAGGGATCCCAGATATGCTGTATGAAGGCATGATGGGAAAACTTGTTCTTTCCCAGCCAATTCTGCTGTTCTCATTTTTTGATCTCTCTGGTAAACAGTGCTTAAAGAGAGGTAGCCATCTCACACCATCAGAATTAATCCATTAATTTACTTTTTGGTGGTCTGAACTATAAACCTTTATTCAGGTTTCTAAAACATTTGTCTTGTGTCCATGTCTGACTTCAGCAGAAATTCTGAAGAACACTATCACTGTTCTTTTAACTGAAATGGTGCAGTTTTCATATTACAGTCTCTTGCTTCAATTTGAGTTTATAAATAATCTATATACAACAGGAGTAGAGAGAGACTTTTTACAATATGCACTAGAAAGGAAGGTTTTCCTTTAGGAAAAGGAGTAGAGCGATAATACACCTTGTGAAGATGAGTGACTTAGCATACAGGAGATGGGAGATTTTCAGTGTTGGGGAGAACCAAACAGTTTATTAGCTTTTCATGTGTTATTTTTGACAATGTTTCCTATATGAGTTGTCCAATAAGGCATTTGTGCTCCAAATATTGTAAAATGCAGTTTCACCTCCAAAGGGCTATAAACTAAGTACTTGTTATAGTCAAATGAGCAAAATAGTTGTCCATTTTATCTCCAAATGTTATTTTCATAGTTTGTGTGACTGGGCAAACAAAATCATTGCTGTAATTTGAGCTCAGCTAGAGGTCTTGAAATTTTCAGATGTTCTGGTTGTAGTTGGTCTGGATTGTAAGCTATATCTGTGTTCAATCCAAACTGTGAATTGACACTGCTTGAGTTAGTAACATCCAGGCATATGTATGTGCAGCATGGAATCTGAACATTCACAATGGTGCATATTTCCTGGAAAAAATAAGAGATCAGTCAAAAGGATACAGCAAGAAGATTATAATGCTGAGTTTTCCTGCTGTCCTGCGACAATTTTTTTTCAGTTCATCACTCCTTTATTCTCTGACAACCTGAGAAACAGAATTTTACTTAAGTTGCTATACAGAGAGCACTAAGAGTCTTTGCTGTGGACCCTGGATTTTTAGTCTTGATCCACTGTGGTGTACTACAGGCTTTATTTTTCAGGTAGCTTTCCATTGGAAGATTTAGCAAGTACCGTCATTTGCGTTTCTCCCACGTCACGTGAGCTTTCTTCGTGGTGTGACCTGGCAGCGCTTGAAATTGATACACTCACTTGTCGTCTCAGTATTTTCAGTACAGTTCTCTTGTATCCTTTGCATGCAAAGAAATAGATGAAAGGATCTAGGCAGCAGTTAAAATTCATCAAAAATACAGTATAATGGAGTGACTTCTGGAAAATTTTCTTTTCTGTGCACAGGGGTTCTTGCTGAAGTTTCTTAATCATGTGTTGTATGATTGCAACATGATAAGGGGTAAAGCAGATGATGAACACTATAATTACAAATACGATTGTATTGATGGCTTTTTTGTTTATCCCTGATTTTTCAGTCAGTGGATTTTCCTTGGCTGTTTGAAAAAGTTTGCAGCTGATTTGAGAGTAGCAAAATAGTATAATCCCCAGGGGAATAAGGTACCCTATTAAACAGGCAGCAAGAAGTATAAATGGTAGATGTTCTATTTTCTCAAAGTTTGGATATTCCATACATGTAGTCCTTTCATGTTCTTCCTGTGACATGGATTGTATAAGTAACGGGAAAGTTTGACTAAATACAAGAAACCAGACAAAGACACAAATGCCCTTGGCATATTTAATCCTTCTGATCTTGTATCGGAAGGGGTGCACCACAGCGAAGAACCTGTCGATGCTCAGGCACGTCATGAAGTTGACACCGGCGTAGGTGTTGACGTAGAAGAGGAGCGCGGTTATTCGGCACAGCGCTTCCCCGAACGGCCAGTGGAAGCCCAGGGCGTAGTAGGCTATCCGGGTTGGCAAGGCGATGCAGAACAGCAGGTCGGAGAAGACGAGGTTGGTGGAGTAGAGGGTGGTGGAGTTCATCTTCTTCCTGTTTTTAAAAATGACAGTGAGGGCAATGGTGTTCCCAAGCACCCCAAGAATCAAGATGGAGCCGTAGAAGACAGACAGTAATATCCGTGCTGTGTCTTTGTGCTCGTATAAGTCGCACGTGGAACTGTTGGTCTCAGAGGCTGTGAAAGGGTCCATTTCTGCAACCACTGTTGTTGCAGGAAGCTCGGTAGACCTAACACGAAAAAAAACAACGAAAGGGAACATTTTGTAATAAATGTAGATAAACTACTTCTACATAACAATGGACAGTCTCTGTTGCAAAATAAGACTAAAAAACTGAAATGAAACTTCACTGCTGTGAAATACTTTTCAAGACTCTGTCTGAAAACAAACAAACAGATGCCTCCTTTTGGCTTTTCTGTTTTGATCCCAACTGCTTCTCTAATGAAGAAAATCAGACAGGGGGCAATGTAATAAAACAGGGATGTAATATATTTGGAAAGTGAAGTCTATAGATGCTCAGGAGGGAGGAGATTCTTTAAAGCAATCTGAGAGGAAAAAAGAGTCTGAAGAAACGACATGAGAAAGCACCACATAAAGTCCCCAGAGATCACACAAGCAGACAAAATGTTTTAAATGTGTTTTAGTTAATTTTAAGAGAATTTTTGTTTCTGACAATTCACATTGGGATGCTTTAACTTGTTTTGAGGAACTTTTTTTTCCTCAGCATTCTTATCATATTGACATTATAATAAAACCATAGATCCGTTTAGATTGGAAAAGACTTTTCAGATCATAGATTCCAACCATAATAAATCAACTTGTTTAATTCTGGTTTTAAGAATTGGCTTTTGGAATTTAATTCAAATATTGTTACATACATAAATTCTTAAGATTACTACTTTAATCACTCTTTAGTGACCCTGCTAAAGAGAGAGAGTGCAGGTGAACTATTTTAGACTTCGACAATTTAGTAGCTTTTAGAAATTGTTTCATCTGTACAGTCATAAATAGCATAGAAGAGTTGCAAGGTGGCAGCAATTTGGGGGACTTCAAATATTTAGAAATGATCCAGCAGAATTTCAGAAATGGAAAGAACCCCATTCTGTTGATACTGCTCTCAGTGCAAACATTTCTTAGGTCTGCTGTTACCTGGCAGTTGTGTAGTGTAAGCATGAAACTCAGAAGGGATGGGGCATCTCATGTTACTCCTCAAGCAGCTGTTCTACAAAAGGGTGCCTCTTAGAGGAACCATTTATGAATTTAAACACCAGTCAAAACAAGATTGCTTCTGCTTTAACAAAGGATACTACCTGAAGGTAAAAGCTGTTGCAACTGGAATTTTTAGTCTGTCTTGTACCTTTAATTAACATCTCTGTTACTCCTGAGGATCTGTCTTTCAACACACAATATTTACAAGCAACTGTAGCCTGTTGCACTTCAAAAAAGTCTTTCTGGGAAATACCTCTCAGTTTTAAGGGACTTAAACCCCACATTTTAGAACCATTCATTATCATTTATTAACTTATGAAAGCATTAAAAGGGTAGTATTTTTTTTTTCATGATTTGAGGAGATTGTCCTGCTTACTTCAGGGTGTTTACAATGAATGGTTCTCTGTAAACAGTAAACCTGCAGATAGTGGATGATGTGAAGTAAAATATGTAAGTTAGTCATCTTACATGTTTAAGGAAGAAATTTAATTTCCAGGTAGTACATTAAGTCTGTGTTTGCTGCATTCTGTAGACAGGAGGGAAGACAGTTGAGTGATTTCTTACTGATAGATGTACAGTGTTCTCATTTTTAGGTATTTGTGAAGTACTGTCTATCAGGAGGTGGGAATACTGCATTTAGGGTTGTATGTCAGATCTGAAGTGGGAGCTCTCTGCCTTGAATAAAAGAACTAATCTCGTAAATAACTTCAGCTGTAGTGCAGATTTAAGAATGTCAGTAATTTTATATTAGTTAATTTTGCATGGTTCACACTATCTTGATGTTAGTGTGTTTGGTGATTGATTAATGCAGTAGTTATTACCCTGAGCACAGTTTTGGTATGATTTCCTCCCATCTTTTCCCTTGTAGAAGTGTTTAGGATGGCTTTTGTTTTGCCCAAGTGTAACAGGCTGCTTTTTGCCTAAAATGGTGTGGGTTTGTGTAGGAACCTGTATGAGTCAGTGAGATATTTTGTTTTGTTTCTCATATTTAAATGCTTCTGATTCTTATTCACTCTCCCAGCAGCACATCTTCTGTGAATCTCTTTCTCAAAATTTAGATAAAATCATTTTGTCAACATGTTTGGGAAAGGATAATCTAAGATATATGATAAACAGTTCAATTGCAGTAACTAGCTACAGCATATTAAGTGTGCATGATTTTATTTTTGCCTTCAAGTTGTAATAGTTTTGGCTCAAAAATAATACACATAATTGTCACATCCATTCATATGTCTTTCTATAAACATACATAAAATGTAGCATGTCTATTATATAAACACATTGAACTGTAGTTTAGGAAAAAACCTGTAAATTCAGTAAAATATATGTTTTTTTACATCAGGAGTAGAATTTCATCAATTGCATGTTACTTAATTTTGTGCTATGAAGTTGGATCTTCAATGTAATAAATTAATCTAGAAGTTGTTGTTCAAAATAGGATGTTCATCCTCACATATAACTGTGGCTATGTTGAGAAGGAGTCCTAGCTGAGATAGTGTTTGTGTCTATCCATGGTCCTAGCATGGATATACATTCAGGAGCAGTTCCATGGCAGGACAAACTGGCCACAAATGGATGAGGAGAAAGCTGGAGGAGTGCAGCTCATGGATCTTCCACAGCAGTGTGCACATCAGCTAAGCTGTGCTCCTTGGCAGGCCCTTCTGCCTGTTGTGGGAGTCAGCCCTGGGGGCAGAAAGTGTTCTTTTTGATCCTCTGTTAACCCCAAAATATTTTGACTGTTAACACAGGGAACTCATTTTATAATGCTGTAGATGAGTATTAGTGTTTTCTCTATCTGTAGGTATGTATGGGCATTTTTGAGAGTCACCAAGGTGTTTAGGTGCTACATTACCTGAATATATTTATTTAATAGAAAAAAATAAAAAGAGAGAGAGATTTTATCTGGTTTGTGGCCCAAACAGATGATAAAGTTGATGCCATCCACCATAATGTGCATCACCCGAGCTGTGGTAGCTTCTTTATACTTCTGAACTATAATTCTTGTTGGATGAACTCCTTTCACCTCAGCAGGTATTTCTTATTTTATTCTCAGTCTTGGAGAGGGCTTGATTTACAAAAATATTTTCTTCTTAAAAGGTGTATAGATTGTTAAGTAAGATCAGATAATTTTAAAAAATCCTATTCCTTGTGTCAGATTGCTGGTTTTTTGTGGCAGCAATCCTGAGTGATCCACTTAGTATATACAGCATATGACATCCTCCACAGAATGTTATCTAAAAACCCAAACATTTTGAATACTTTTTTTTTGGGTTTTACATTACAGGAGGAAAAATGGAGAATGTTATATCCTTACTGCTACAAACCACAGACCTCCTAGACATGACTCTCTTTTAATGAGCTGTGTGCCCAAATAACTTTGGAGAATACAGCCATTTATTGTCCCAAATCCAGATGCACCAATGAAGTTACCCTCTAGAATCACTACTAAAACTTTTGATCTTCTAGATTGTTGGATTAAATGCCCTTCCAGTGGCTTTCCAGGTTTATTAATCATACTACTTTGAGGTATATACTTAGAAGAAAGATAATATTAATTTCCCTTACCAATTTAATAATTTTAGAAAACAGTGCCAGAGGTTTTTGGCTTAGAGTTACATGCCAAAATTTTAAGGTATAAAGCAATGAAAATTCCTATCTATAAAGAAGGTTGTTCAGGTTTTCACATTTTCTGAGTCTATAAACACTCAGTGACACAGACTACTTACTTAATGTAATCTTCTGTGTAGTTGAGATTATATTATTTTAGTTATTGTGTATGGATTCCCGTGACTTTTCATTTAAAGCATATTTTCTAAGATGCTATTTGTCTTGGAGAACTGAAGAGAAAGCAGATTAACCATTGTACTCTAGTTTTGGTCAGTCAACCTCCCTGTTAAAAAATGTGTGTGTCTCTCACTTAAATGTCTCTAAAATTAACTTGCAATTGCTGCTTTTATTGAGTCTCTTTACCTTTACACAATCTCATGGTTTGGGCAATTCGAGGTAAACTTCACAAATATTTCACCACAAGGTGAAATGATCTTGATTGAGATGTCTGTTCTAACCCCAGCTGTGTCCCACACAGGACTTGGGGTTCCAGATTGCTCTGGCTATTGGTGTGCCTGGAGGCATACTCACCACTACATCCCTGCTTTTTCTGCTCAGTTGATGATGTATGCAAGACAGAGTTGTGTAGCATTGCACTGGGAGTTTGTGAAGTTAGTTCACTGTGATCCAGGGGTATTTCTCTAACTCACTGTGTCACAGAGTAAGGGCATGGCCATTGCTCTCTGCTTTGACCTGGGAGGACCTTATGCCTGGGAGAGTTTAAAATTAATTTTACTATTAAATGCTATGTCCAGTCTTACAACCAGTGGAGGTTGTTCTATATTGTTCCTTCACTTGTCATTTTCAAGTCTTAGCACTATGTTTGGTTTCTGTCCACCAAATTTCCTTAGCCAATTACCTTATGAGATTTGTGAGTTAGGCAGCTGCTAGTCTATTCTCCGTGCTTCTTGATATTTCACAGCAAGAGCATCCACCTGGGGAAATAAATTGCAGCACAATGGCAAGCTGCTTACAAAACCCAGCCTGTCTGAAATCTGTGCAGGTGCCTTTCTAAACCAATATTGTAATCTCATCAAAGAAGGAAAAATAGCTGGTGTAGGAGATTCATGTTGTGTGAAAATATTTGACTGGCATTAGTCATTTGTTTTATGTTTGTACATTTATTTTGTGTTTAATCCCCACAGCAAAAGGTGTTTGATGAACAGGATGGTGACTCCAGTCTGAAAGTACTATGCAACCCAAAGCTCTGCTTCATAGACATCTTAATGTATGATGAGCTTTGTATGTAGTATCATAATATTACATGCATAGAACTTTTAAGAAGTGTAGGCTTAAGCTGTGAGCCAGCAACTGCAGTGCTACACCTTAGATTGCATGAGCTGGGGTTGTGTGCAAGCAGTGGTACAAAGCTCTCTCTGTATGCTGAATGAAATTTCTTCTTGTTCTCATCTCTTGCTTTTGCTGAGGAGCACCATCTGTTTTTTCAGCAGAACAGGGAACATATAGAAGGCTTTTACTGTGTATTATAATCTAACATGTGATATCTGTCTGTCTCTTCATAATGTTCATTCTTTGAAGATGAATCCCTGGTCCATTTGTCCCTGGTCCAGTAGCTAATTAAAGAGGGATACTAACTAAATTCTTGGAAAGGCACATCAGTTCACTAGAAACATCCCTCTTGGCTCTCTATACATAGTATGGTTTAATCAGTATGAGATGGACAATATTTCTTTAACAAATCATATTGGGGGATAATGTTTTTCTATGCATAAAGAGTATACATTATTTTAAATGAATGAATATTTTAAATTAAATAAATGTTCCCTGCAAGATTCGCTGATCTTAAAGTCCTCTATAGATATAATCTGTGTAGGTCTTACATTGTTTGAAAACGGCAGAAGATGGGAAATAAGCAGGGTTGTGTTTCTGTAGGTTTAATTTTTTCCTTAATCTCAAAATTATTTTTTTCTGTTGATCAGTCACATTTACTGTTTGAATTTCTAGTTTACCATATGGGTGATTTTAATTGTCGAGTGTTTCCTCTGTTTGAGAAGAAGGCTTGATTCAACTGAGTTACGTATATTAAAAAGTATGTGTGCTAAGTTGCATAGTAGAATGCTTTGTTAATACAGAAAGAACATGTACCTAAGGTCCATAATGTCTAGGTGTATGGACTGGCAGCTGGGGACTTCATGTGGTTTAATAAAAGCTGAGGCGAGAGACAGGCATGTCCTAAAGCTTCCTCTTTCTTTCTAACACTGCAATACTCTAAAAGCTTCTAGTGCTTTATGCTAATTTGTTTTTGAAAGATGTTGAGTTTTGTCTTCAAAAGGCCAATGAGTCAGCCTAACGACCTGAAGATTCAGTCCTCAGGTCACAACCCACAGCTAATTTTGATGAGAAAGTTTCCAGGCTAGTGCTTTTATCCCTCTTTGGTATACACCCAAATTTGTAAACCCAGGTTTGTAACACACATGTCAGAGAATCCCAAATATGTATTTCATTATTTCAGTTGTCTTAATGGTGGCTATAAAGAATTACAATATTCTTTAAATGCTTAACAGAATATGCAAATGCACAACACTGTGGTACCTTTATAGTCCTGATTTGTCTGTTGCAATAGATTTTGCACTACAGCTGTTGTATGACAGTTGTATTTGGTGCTAAAAAATAATAGAAACTATAGTAAGTGAGGTGGAAATAAAAGAAGTTGAGTTGAAATGCTGCATAACTAGTTAAAGAAAAAGTGGAAGTCATTTGAAGTGTAAGCTTTGCTCTTATCTGTTGGATCTCTCTTTACAAGGGTAATCTGTTCTACAAAAAGTGTGAGAACTATCTAACACAAATAATCTCTGCCAAAAACAAATACTAACGTGAAGAGCTGTGCTGATACTAAGATGATTAACTTCCCTTCAGTTTATATTTGCTTAAGTATACTAAATGTAAAAAGGAGAGAGCCTAAAACTAGAGCAAATAAGCAAAATAAAAGTGGGAGCCACTGAAAATTACATTCTTGCTAGCAGAACAAAAGAGTGGTCAAATGAGGATTTGTATTTTAGTACTAGAAAACATGCACACCTTTTAAAGTTTGGAGTTTTTTCTGAATTATATGAAACCTGTACAGGTATAGTCTTTCATTTTAGAGATTACAGCTTCAGATTACAGCTTCTCTGTTAAGTTTATTATTCCTTATACATCTCCTGAGTTTTTTGACCAGAAAGGAATGAGGTTTGAGCTCTTAAAGCCTAATTGCTGGGTAAAATTTCAATCCCCTCGTCTCTTCAGGAGCAGCCATGAAAATGTTAGACAGATTTCTTCTATTCTCTGCTCAAAGGCATGTACTCTTATTTTCTAAGATAAATAATGGTTGAGTTATTGTCTGTTGAACAGTCTGTATTGTTATGCCAGTATAATAGGAAAAATTTACCTTTTTAAATTGAGAAGGTGTATAAAAGCCATACCACGTAACATTTCTTCAGTTTTGTGGCACAAAAATTAATAACAAGGAGAAAGATGTTTTGTCCTTGAAATTCAGAAGAAGAATGCCTTCTAAAAGCCTTGAAAGAAATGTGTACTAGAAGTTAAAAGAGGAATTAGCTCATAAAGCTTTGAATTCTTAAAATGCACTGCTGCTATGTTTAGACATGAGAAGAGTGAGGAGTTTTCAGGCTGACAATAAAGGCTGTTTTCATAGACAAGGAGCATACATGATAAGAGCAAGCAATGCATTCACAACCACAGTATGAATTTGGTTTAAGGCTCTCACTATTATTCTGTGAAGTTCAGTGACTTAAGATCTTCAGTGCTTCCCTTACTACTTCTACAGTAGTTATTTCTGCATTAGTATAATTGTAATTAGTGTTGCTAAAAATTGTCTAAGTGAAGGCAGTATGAAATGTCTTCCCTGTGATTGTCAGAAGGCTGTATTATAAGAAAGGAGTTGAAATAACCTGTTGATGCTGTAGATGAACAGATCTTTAAGTGGAAACTAACTAGCAGCATATTAATATGGGAATATAAAATATCAGAGAATTTCTTCCATGGGCCTTTCCTATATAAAGATCATTTATCCTTACTACCACATGAAAATATCCAGTATAATGCAAAAAAGGGAAATATTTCTGGAATTGTTTACTGTTGGTCAGTGACAAAGGAAAAATGTAAAAAGTTAATTCTTTTCTGTACTTACATCTCTGTGGCTTCTTGGATCCTCTGAGCAGTTAAGGGCATTAACAGGATGGCTTGACTGCAAAGGTTTACTCTTGCACATTGTTCTCAAGAGTGATTACGTGAGTCTTTTGTGGGAGGGGTAGGGTTTTTTCAAGTGCTTAAAAAAAACCAACCCTGTTTGTATGCCGGTCTTGGTTTGCTGCCTACTGTTTTATGGGATGTGAAAGCATCTATTTTTGATCCTTTTACAATTAGTCTGCTCAAAGAGGGTAATTAGAAACAAACTTCCACCTCCCACCTGAAGTTACGCATTACTGGCTTTCGCAGAAGGGACTTTACCCAGAGATTTACTTGACTAATTGTTGGCCGGCTAAAATCCCTGTCATATGTGAAAAACTTTGTTTATATGCCATCTGCATTTAAAAATAACTTAATTTACAGCAAAGAGCTGTGTGATCAGTGCATGCTTTAAACTTCTTCTTACCAATGAGATCTGATGCAGCATGAGGAAAACTGAGACATAGCGAGATGCGGCGTTAAAGCAGACGTCTCAAACACCCATGGACATTCCCAGCTCAGTTTTGGTATCATAATGATGAGGATTTACAGAAATGCCTTTCAAAAATATATGAGGGAGTTGAAGAACTCTGGGAGTTGGAGAGATTAATAGGAATGTCTGCCTTTGTAAGCTGTTTATTACTTTTTAAGAAGTAATGATAATAATATCAATAATAATAATAATGAAAAACATAAGGTAAATACATGAAAGATAAAAAACTTTTTAAACACACATCTGATTCCCCTAAAATCATATTGACAACAATGAGTAGCTAGGGAGTAGGAAAGAAATGGGATGTCAAATTGTGAGTTAACCCATTTGTATCTGAAATAACCTTGTTTCTGGGTGAAAAACTTTTAATGTAAGAGTTAAATTGTGTGTTTGTTAAGAGAGTTTTGAAGACCAGAGATAAATGGAAATTGTTTTGTTTGCTGTTAGAGGCTGTGGTTGAGAGTTACCTGGGATTTTCCCCCAAAACAGATACTGATCATTCATGACTGCAAAGGACTATTTCATGATCTCATTTAGTGGCCTGATTTTAAACAACCAACAAGGTACGATAAGGCTATTTTTGGCAAGTCCAACCCATGCAGAGTATAGGATGCTTCTTTGGAAATACTGGGCTGTGCTCACAGGACAGGTGTTGAGTGACATTGTAATGGTGAAAGTGCATAGAGAGATAGGATCTCTACTAACAGGTCCATCTCATCAGAAAGCCTAAAGTAAATGCAGATCTAATGACAAAGTTACTTTGTATTACAGGAAATATTTTTGCTATAGCAGAACATAGAGCCTTGTGAGCTACTTTTGTACCTACTTGGAGCACTTGGTTGACTCTGTACACTGATTTTTCTGGTGTTGAACTCCCAGTGTACACATGGCTTGGTTTTCCTTAGATGCCAGGGAGCTGAAGGGCTCTATTTAGGGCTTTCAGCTCCTCAGTCTTACTGGAGCATTCATCTTCAAACACCACATTCAGAAAGTCTTTGGGAGAACTTACCAGTGTTACTCTGGTAAGTAAAAGATTTTTTCCGTACACCTTTTTGTATAATTTTTTGATAATTCAACTTCCTCAGTGAGTAAATGAAGTAATGAGAATTCAGGACTGTTTAAAGGGAAATTGCACAGGGAACTTGCTTCATATGTACGCAAAGTAATACCACAGTGTGGTTCCCTGTCCTGCACCTAGAGTATGCTGTAGAAATGGGAAATTTTGAGATAGGCAGATACATCTTTGCTCAAGGGCTGACATAAGTACCTCAGCTTCTTATTAAAGGAAATGTTTGTTTTGGAATTATGTTACCATTATAAAGCAATACCAGTATGTGTTTCCTGCTTTAATCTGATAAAATACTGCCTTCCTTTGATTAAGATACAGTACTAGATTGTACCCTTTGAGTCACACTGGTGTATTAGCTACCAATCAGCTGCCATGATGTGATGCTGATTGCTTGAGCTAAATCTACAGATTGCATTCTTTCACTGTTTGTCCTTCTAACTGCTTGTTTTCTGTTCTGATACAGCTGCTGTTGGTCCAGTATCTGTTTGACTATTCCAGGATTTGCACATTTAAATTAAAAAATTGTTGTGTGTCAGAAGGTGTTTGTGTTTACCATACATGTGCAGAGATGCACTTGTGTTTACCATATATGTGCAGACACTTACTGTTTTGCTTTTGGCAGGCAAGGTGAGTAATGTGGAACCCAGCAGGTTACAAAATACATTGTTGGATAGTCTTGACATTAAAAACTAAAGCTTACCTTAGAATAGGTGCCTTGACTTCTGCCTTCATGAGGGGATTGTAAAGTGTTGGTTAGATGGTTGATCTCAAATTGCAGGAATTCTGTGGAGATATCCATGGACAGGAGGAACCTTTCTTTTCACCTCCAGATGCATTTTTTATTTTTTCTCTGCATTCTTGCTGCTTTCCTGTGAAATATTGGCAGTTAGATAATGAGTATTGGGTAACAACCCCTAATACTTTTGCTGCTATTGAGAGACCTCAGGCAAGGGAGTGTCCTGCTCATGTGTAGTGAAAGGGTTGGGTGAAGTAAGTGTGTCCTTTGAATCCAGGGCTCTAGCAGGGAGAGGAACACAACTATCAAGGGTGGTCATGTTCCACAGAGTTACTTAATTTTAAGGAATGCTGTTAATATTTAGCATGTTCAGAAAAAAGTCTGGCACCTTAAGTGCAGTATGGCGGCGTTTGAACAGACTGTAGGAATGCAGGTCACTGAGGTAATTCAGTAACTTGAATTGCAAATTCACTGTTTGCATGCCTGTATTATCTGCAGCTGTTTTTTTTAGTGATATTTTTAGTCTCCAAAAAAATATGTTCTTGTGTATTTGTCAGTTTAATAGTTTTTTGGAGAACTTGAATGAAGAAAAACACAGCACCACAGTTAGTAAGTGTAGTGAGTCATTCTGAATAAAATAGCAGGTTATTTCTGCAAACTTAATCCCACAGAACTTTGACAACAGCAAGTATTTTTGCAGAAGCTACATTTATTTAGCTTTCTAACCGTTTGTTCATGCATTTTAGAACCATTTTTCCTCTGTTTTGTAGATATATTTGCTAGTGGTAATGTTTTATTTTAATTTGCATTTAATAGTCACTTTTAGATTTTAAATAGTGCATTTCTCTTAAAAGATGTACTTGCCCCTGATTTTTTTCCTCTCTGATTTTTTTTTTCTCAAGGATATTGTTTCTACATGTTGGGGTTTTTTTCTCTCTGTACAAAACCAATCTCATCAATTCATATGATGCAGAATGTTCCCATCTGGTCACTGTGTTTCTGTTTCACTGCAAATGTTGAAATTTAACATGCTCTTCAAAATGAGGATATAATTATTGTTGAGATGGCTACCAAAGTACATCTTTGGAATGGACATGGTATTCATGTAGAGTTTTCAAACTCTAGAATTCAGATTTTAGAGTTTTCTGGTTTGTTTGAAAATTTTATTTTCTAACTCACATGACTGAAATTAACTTCCTAAGTATGAAGTGTGCAAAAACTCAGTTCAGAGTCAGCATGTGCTTGAGTCTATAGCCATTCTTTGCACACAGACATCTCAGATTTCTAGCAGAAGTTAATCATGGCACATGAAAGGATGTTACTGATATTCTCCTAGTATAATGAACAAAGGGCTGGGGCAAAGGTCTCTGCAAAAGGAGAGAAAGTACAGGGGAGGAGACTAAGAGAAATGAGAGAGGGAGAAAAACAAGAGGATAAGAAAGAAGTGAAGGAAAAGACTGAAGTAGTCCTTCAATAAGAATATGTTTTCCACTTGTAGATGTTGAATCTGATATATGCTACCAAAGAACTAATCAACATAACTAAAAGAGTTAAGAACCAGTCTTTTTATGTGCAGTATTTAGATGGGTATTTGTAGCTGTCTAGTGCAATGCAGGAACAGAAATTCCTCCAGTGATCATGAGCTTCAGGAATAAGTCTTTGATTATTCATGGAACAGTAGAGTACCTTAGGTTTGACAGGACCTCTGGCAGTCATCTACTTCAACCCTGGGTTCAAAACTCATCCAACAAGAATGGGTTATTTTAGGCTGTGTATCCAGGCTGTATCTCTGAGGATGGAGATTGTAGTTCTGGGCAGCCTGGTACAATAGTGGACCATCATTACCCCATCTGGACTTGCTCCAGTATATTAATACCTTTCTTGAAGCATGAAGCATAAAAGTGGACACAATGATTTAGGTTCAAGCTCAGAAGTGCTGAGCAATTACTTCTCTTGGCCTGAGGATAACACATTGATAGTGCTGCCCTGTATGTGATTGACCTTTCCTGCAAGGATAAACCGACACTCAAAGGCTGACTAAGACTCAAAGGATTCTCCAGGCTTGTAGCTACCTGGATCCTCTTCTTGCCCTCCTTGGGGATGGGTGTGACATTCGCAATTATCCAGTCATCAGCAACCTGCCCTAATCACCCTGATGATGTTTCAGTGACCTAGCATTGGCCACCTTCCTCAGAACCTTGAGGTACATTCTATCTGGTCCTTTTGCCTCCTGTATGATCAGTTGGGCTCAGGAGCCTCCAAAATGTCTTCCTTTACAGCAGATGTTGCTCCAGTCCCATAGGAGGCTCAGGGACCTGCAAGGCATGAGGGCAAAATTAACCAATGAAAACTGACCCAAAAAAGACATTGAGTGCCCTGGCTTTTTTCCTTGTCCTTTGTCACTGGGTCCCTTTTTTCACTAGTAGGTCCACATTTTCCTTAATCATCCTTTATTGTCCTTCACTGTGTTAGCTATATTCTAATATTATTACTTGGATAACTCCTCTGACAGTCCTGTTGTAGATAAGCAGCATCCCCATATAGATAGTCTAAAAAAGGCATAAGTAAACTGTTGAAAATCCTAAAGGCAACAGAAAATATTAAGGGAAATTTTCTAAGTGTGGAATTATATAAAGAAAGCTGAGGGTGAAAGTTTGAAGTTAATCGGACTGAATTTTCACATGGTGGAGTTGCCTGTACAAATGAGTTTCACACAGTATTTTGAAAGACCCTAGTTTTGACATTTTAAAAAAAGATGCCTGGATGGATATTTGGGTAATACCTATTTTTATTAGATAGGAACTCTGTCTAAAAAACAAACACTGATGCCTTTAGGAGCATACCTCTGTGGTGCCTATGAACTTACTGTTTTAGGAGAAAAGGCCCATCACTAAGTTTTCTCCTCTAGGCCCATCAGTAAGTAGCTCCTCTAGGTTGTTGGGTACTGAGCAGTGTCAGAAACTGGACTTTGAATTAAGCTGATCACTACACTGGACTGAGGTGTGCTGTGGTCTCTGTTGACATAAATGGTGAATACTAACGTTTAGGGAACCTTTTAGCAGTCTCTATTTCCTTTTAAAAATGCACTTGCAGTCTTGGGAAATTCCTTTTTGTACTTTCCCATCTTATGATTGAGGGCACTCTTGCATGCGAAATCTCTGTGTCTGAGTCACTGTTTATCACAGGATCAATAAAACCTGAAAAGCATGCCACAACTCAGTTAATTTGGTCAGAGTAGAAAGAAATAATTTTAAAATATTTTTCTGAGAAGAGAAAGTATATATTTTCTTTGTTTTTCTTCTATCTTCACTTATAAAACCTAATTTATTTGGTGAATATTGTCTACAATGGAATAACTTCAGATGAAGAATAATTTTTGTATGTTGCTTTCTTACAGCCTTTCGACTCTTACAACTTAAATAATTTCGTTTATTTCAATGATGTGTTGTGTGTGTTTATGCAGGTATATTGTGTTTGTGCAAAAAGGATTGTATACAAAAATGAACATTTTTCATTAGTTTCTGAGTTAGCATTCTGGGCACATTCAAGTGCATCTGACTGTGTGTCAAATGGATGGTACTAAAAATGTTTCTATAATTAAACTGTATATAAATATTTGGAAGTACTTCAGTAAGCTGAACTTGAAATACAACAAACAAAATTATAGCAAAATGCTCTTAAGCCACAGCCCATTAAATAAGTAAAAGTAATATTTGAAAGGCTTTTTTTTTCTTTCATAGCTGTGGGTGTTGCATTTGGCAATTATTCAGGAAATGTAAGTTTTAATATTCAGTCCATCATTTCACAGAGATTACTGCTGTCAGTAGTTTCTCTGGACAGGAAGTGTATTTTTGAGTGAACAGTTCAAGTTATTGAGGTCCTGATCTGGGCTGTTTGCAGAATCCCTGCTGGGTACAGAAAGATCCCTTTCATGTAAAGGCCTGTGGGAACTGCAACTCTTGAAAGTTTTGATAATCAGTGAAAAATCACTCCATGCCTGTGGGACATGGGACAGCACAGAGCTACGGCTGAGGGTTCACCTGGGGCTGATGGCACTTTGCTGGTGGCCTCCCCTGCCTCCACAGCTCCTCCAGTGCAGCAAATTCCATTTACCTGAAGTGACCTTTTTTAATTCACCTTCCCCATCCTAGGAAGTATTTTTCTCCGAGAATCTGCCATATCCATGCCTTTGGCATTGATTCCTCTGTGACCTCCTCTGTATTGTTTAAGACGATGTTTAGTTTTCTGTGTGTTTTATGGTGTGGAAAATGGGCTTTGTATCTGGGTGCCTGAATGAGATGCACTAGTTCATGTTCACAAGATCAGTCTAGGCATCTGGTCATTGTAAAAAGTACTTGAAGTCTTAGATTCTCTGAAACTCCTTCCAATGATGGGTTAAAAACTTAAAAACCATCTTGTTTAGGGTCCTAAAGGAAGTTTTATTTGTAGGGCCATGGAAGTCACTTGGAAGGCAAAGGGAGTCAAACTGTCAGTATTCCCATCTTAGGTCCTGTACTCTATTGGCAATCCTCTAATATAATAGGTCTGGGTAAATACCAGGAGCTTAACTTCATAAGTGAAGTGGTTTCCTTAACGTTTTGGGAAGGGTAAAATCCTTACTGTTTTTCCATTTGAATCTTAGAAGTTTTGTTCTGATGCAGGAGATTACTGCTGCTCTTGTTGTGTGCTATGCTTCATAGAAAGCATCTGCTGTTACATGAAAAACATTGCCTTCTCTTCTGCCTCCAGTCCTAAACATTCAGAAATAAAATACTTTTTGTTGCTTGTTTTTATTCTTATTGAATCTATTTCCTCGAATCTATTACCTTATTCTTTTTGAATCTATTTACCTAATGCCACAAGTTATCTAGTGTTGGTTCCCAAGGAAGACCTTTGTTTGCAAGGTGGTGTAACATTTTGATTGTTACGTACTTCAAATTAATTCCTTTTGATTGTCTTACATTACTGTTGCTAATATCATTCTTATAACCATCTGTATCTTTCTTTTTGCAGCTTGGGTCCTGTGTTTGCGCTGTTTGTTCCATTTTATTCCTCCATTCCAAGAGTGCAGGTGACACAAGTATTGGGCCACTTTTCTATCACAAACAAGTCCCTGGTCTACATACTGGGTTTACAGGTATGGTATGTACTTGCTTGTTCATCTTTTAATCATCTAAAACTGTAGTAGCTAGTACTTCTATATGTTTGTCTATGAATTTTGATGCTTCCATGTGCAAGATGCAATATAGATTTAGCTAGTAACTATCCCATCAGCTAAAACATAGAGAAACATGTCTTTCTAGTATGCTGAAGTGGTGAGGTTGTCTTACATTGGAAAATATAATAGACAATTCTGCAGTTTGTTTTTTTTTTGATTGGTAAAATGAATTAGATGAAAAGAGATTCAAACAGAACCTGATCCTAAAGTATATATATCTTTCACCTTTCTAGATTGCTTATATTCTTGAATTTGCATCTATTTTCCCTTACCTATTAGAGTTCAAACCAAGTTTCAGAATACAGTATTTTTTATGGTAAGACTGTTAGTAAATAATCAAGGTTTTGGCTGAATTTCACTTTTATATAAATTGATCTTATTTGTATATCATGCATTACCATGTGACAGGTGATTTAAAATAGTGTAACAGAGCACAGCAACATCATGTAGTATTCTGTGAAATATGACTGGAAAAATGTAGCTACTTGGTATAGAAAGCCAGTAATTATTAAAAAAAAAACAATTTAAAAAAACCCAAAACCCAACAGCCTAAAAATGAATGGACACTTGTGTCACAACCTGAATTATGAAATAGGAGATGTGAAAATTTATGAGAAATTAGGCTCACTTCTATATTTTCTAGGGATTCAAAAGTAGCTCTGGCACTAGCAATGGGGAAAACACCATAGTTATACGAAATGTGGTAGAGACTATTTTAGAATAAGCAGTCAGTTTCACAGTATTGACTTGTGCTCCACATAAACTTTTCATTCATCCTCTTTCCTGTTCAGCCTTTGGTTTCCTTAACTTTCTGCTCCAGCACCTTATTTTCTTGCTCTTTCAGAAATCTTGTTTCCTCTGAGCCCATCAATTCCACTATTGTTACAGTCTTTGGGCAAACCATGATCTTGTGTGGCCTGTTTTCCATCGTGTCCTTTGCCTTTTGCTTTTGTACACGCAGCACCTCCAGTGCAGATCAGTGCTGTCACTGGCCCCGTATCTCTGCGGGATCTCTCCTTGCTGAGCACAGAACGGCTGCTGCCATCACACAGAGGCTGAGGGGAAACTCATTTGCCTTCTCCTCATTTGCAAACTCTGCCCTTATCTCAAGTCACTCTTCCCACAATCAGAACTCTTGAGGGAAGGTGTTCTCATGATTCAGTCAGCATCATACAGAAACATTTTAGTACCCATTTTCAGTCCATTTTTCCAGTTGGTAATAACCTTCTCCAGGTGATTAGTCACATACTTTGCTAGAAACAATGGGCTGCCATGTTGGCTTATCAGTGTTTTTTAAAAAATTTGCTCCAACTTATTTCTGTGATTTCATGTCAGCAAATATGTCACTGGGTAAGAACTTTATTTCTTTAATTTTGATGGTCGTGCTTAGTCTGTCTGTGACTGTGTGTCTGAGAGCTTCACTTGGAGTGCCTGCCTACTTGGAACTCTTCCCCTGTTGCTGCTGAGTCATTTCCTTTGCTTCAGTCTGTCTTTCAGACCTGTTTTTCTGTGCAGCCTATAACCGACATCCTGTTACACTTAGTAAGCTATATGAAAATAAAATGTATTGTTCTGTAGAAGGAGAACAATTGTTGGATCCCTCTGTTTTTTCCACTTGCTGCTTCTGGAATACTTTTTATATTCATGTTAAACTGTATTTTAATGGAGATAAAAGTCTGACGTCTCCCATTGTCATGATGAGTGCATAACCTATATCATATTGCAACTTAGTGGTTCATACAGCAACAACTTTGTAAAATAAAAAATGAAATCCCTGTTCTTGTCTTCTAGCTCTTAACCTCTGGTTCCTACATCTGGATTTTAGCCTTAAGTGGATTGGTAAGTCTTACTATTATAAAAAACATGTATTGCTTAAAACATTCTCTTATGCATGTGATCAGTACAGTATATTTGGACTCAAAAAGAACAGAAATTACTAAGTAACATTTTGTGTTGGTAAGTAGAAAGTTTTTCTCTTCAACTTCCAAATATGTAAAACACTGACTAACTGGTGATAAACTGACAGACAACAATACTGATGGTTAATATTTCCAGGGTGCCACTGCTCTCTGCCTAAAATTATTTTTGTTGCCATGGATATAGCTGTACACCCACAACTTTAAATGAGATTATTGAAGAAATGGTAGAAATGTGTACCCTAGGTTGCAGTTTGTTTTTTCAGTTTTCAGCAAGCCTCAGACTTTGATTCCAAAACTGAGGTTTTACTAACTTTGCTATGAGAGTTTTTCATGCTTTGCTGTTCTCCTAGCAGATCTGTGCTATAGCTGTTTCTCACAATGACAACAGCAGTAAGGGTACAAAATCACGTTCATCACAGCAGTCAGATAAAGGAGGTGTGATCTGTCTTTCCTTCTGACTCTGCTCTTGGTACTAATGCACTTAGTGCTGAAACAGATTGAGCTAAATCTTTCAGATTGTTGGATACTGATAAGCTTCTTTTAAAATTTTGCTAACTTAGAAATTAGGAGCTCAGACTGATTTCTTGGCCCAAAAGACTGTAACCTTTTCCAACAGCAGGAATGCCACCACTTCCAAGGGAGCTCATTATTAAGTCGATGAAGTCTTGAGAACTCAAATTACACCCTTGCTGTATAGAACCTACTAATTTGAATTTGGGTTGAGCTCAGAGGGAAATGCTGCTACAACTCAGTAGTTTGGTCTCTTACCATTTGCATTGACTGTTGCAAAATATTCTGTGAGTTTCTAGGGTAAGTAATAACAGGAGTGGTGGAACAGCAAATGGTGACGTCTGTTCATGATTCGATCTTGCTATAAATATCGATGAAAGCAGTGCACTAGAATCTATCTCCCTGGAAATCTCCCCTCTGTGCCCACCGAAGGATCTGCGACTTCCTCCAAACACACTGCCCTTCCTGTTACTCTGCTGGCTCTTTTAATAGCCCTTCCTTTCAAACAGGTGTGCATTAGGGAGGGAAGGAAAGGAAAGAAATGGAAAGGCATTTTAACTCCCTCTTTCCTGATGACAGAAGCTGTATACTTGGTTATACAGACATATAACGAATAGCTCAGTTTTTTTCATAATACATTATGCAGTTCTTATTTTAATTCCCTGTTAATATAAAGTTTTATTCTTCTATTAATGAAACTTGCTCAACTTTCTTAGTAATCTTTTTTTATAAATTAGCTTTTTTTTTTTTTTTTAATTTCAGGTTGACCTGCAGTAAAACCTAAGTAAAACATACTTAGGTGTAAATCCATAGAATTAAATTGGGTTATCTCTGTGTCACAGGAAGGCTAAAAAATCATTTCGAGTTTTCATATTGCTTCAGTCAGCATGAATTAAATTATCATCCATGATGATGTGTTTTCAGTCTCAATATCTTTATGCAACAAGCAGAGAGCTGCACTCCACTACTTATTGTAATTAGCACTACAATTTGAAAAGAAATTAATATTAGGAATTTCAGCCATTTTTTTTGCACACCATATCTGCCACACTTCTGTGATTAAGAAGTCTCTTTTTCTCCTGTGTTAGAAATAATAATTTGGCATTTTTTAAGAAAACTTGATAAAGGAGTTAAGTTTCATGGTATATTAAATAACCTGAAGAAGGATATGCCACACTATAAAGGTTGCACTAAAAGGTGCCTTTTAGCACTACAAGTGTAATTGGTTGATAACATATATATTTGTACAACGGCAGAAGTAAATAGATTGTCAAATTAATGTTAAGTCATTCTGACAGCCTATGTTATATAATTCTTACTACTCCTGACATTTTTCTAGCTTACTAGCTTAGTCTTTGTGGAGTCAAATTTTCAGGTATTTGTACAAAAATGATGAGTAAATACACGAACACCAAGTCGGATAGGTGTGATATTTAGTCACTAGTTCGTTGCCTGTTAGACACTTCACTGTATTTTTAGCACTGAAGATCACTTAGGCACTCATATGAGTGTATTATGATACTATTCTGTAATTTAGCTTTTGTTGCACTTCTGCTTATGTGGAATATTAAAATGGATGGTGCCAGCACAATTTCTGAGTTGTTGTCAATTTCCAGTTGGTCTTCACTGTGTTCCTGGTTTAGGTTTATTTAAATTCTCACAGTCTATATTAGAACATGACAAAATGGGATCTGACTTTCCAGTTGCACCCTTGCAAGTATCATTACACTTTCTTGTGAATTCCAGGCAAGGTATAGAGGTACTGAGAATTGTACTGCCTTGGGTTCCCGTTTTCAGTGGGTTTGAGTGATGCCATCATTACACAAATGTGTTCATGGGTCTATGTGTGCAGGCAGTCATTGATGGTGTGCCTGGTGATAGGGAACTTTAGACAATTTGTAGTTTTGATGGTGAGTTGTTCTCAGTTGCAGAAATTACAGCTCATGTTTTGTTACTGGAATACAATAATACACTGCTGTGTCTGTCTTTGTGATAAGGTATATCTTGCTAGATCTAATTTTGAGCTGGTGTAGGAATACACTGTTAAAGGCAGTTTCTTTACTCTCCACATGAAACTGAACAATCAGTTGTTGTACTTCTGGTATGTCAGTTGCTGGTATGTTGTATAAAACATGCAGTTTAAATACACAATGCTTACTTACAAGGAAGAGAGAATTTAAGAAGTAGACTACAAAGAAATTCATAAATCTGATGTAATTAATAATCTGTAATGTTCTTCTTATGATTAATAATATTAATTCAGTTTCTTATGATTTATCAGGAATATATGATGCGTGGTGCATACGAACCAGATTTGTTTCTTATGATAGGAGTTTTTGGGGGTTTGTGCATAAAATTAGGAAACATACTAGAGATGCCCAAAATTCTTTCAGTAGTTGTTTACAGAAGTGCTTCCATGTAGTGCATATCAGTCAGTTTAGTGAAGGCCTGAAACAGTTTCTTCACTATTTTTTTTTCTTTAAAATAGTCAAAACACCTTAGGAAGTGGTATTCATGTTTCACAGGATGTATACATCTTCTCTCCCTTTTTTTTCTCAGCCCTTTAAAATCTCTTGGATTCCCACTTTACATTTTTCCTTGCTATACCCTTGTAGGGTTGAAATTTGTGAGGTGTGTCAAGGGTCAGTCATAGCTAGAGCTTGCCTGCTCAAAGAAGTAAGCTCAGGCTGGTGACCAGCAGAAGACATGTTCCACTAAGACATGCAGTTCTTTCCACTTTCTAAGATAATGTTGTCATCAGACAGATCACATGCTGTGGGTTTGTCTGAGTTAGCTTAGGGTTAGATTTCACAGGGGAAAGGTATCTTTCAGGCCCTTTCTGTGGTTTTAGTGGTTTAGACATTCTTCGTACCTTGTGTTGGTTTTTTATTTGTTTGCAAGATGACCTGCACTGCATAAAGTTCACAGTTTGGAACCCACCAAGTCTCCTGTGAGCTGCCTTGAATTCGTGTAGAGTTCAATTCAAACATTAGGAAACTGAAATTGAAAAGTTTCTAAAACTCTGCTTGACTTGGAGATTTCACTAAACTGAATGCAACGCTTTCCTGCATTGTTACTGTGCTACACTGGAATTTACTTTTCTGAGATTGTATGAAAAGTTGTGCTTTTTATATGTAGGTACTGGGAAAATGTAGAAAATCTGTAATTTAGAGCTTGTACTTTAGCAGCTTAAGGTTAAGATAGAAAGTTCAGACAGTGTCGAGGGCATGGTTTTAATTTCAATTGGTTTTTTTAGTACATTATTCATATTATTATTCATCATTTTGAACTGGCTAACTTAGTTCTACATAGACTACAGATATCTGCTGTTAAATGCTCCCAAGAGTACTTGGATTGTACTTTTGAGTTATAGTTTTTAAAAACTTTATCAATTCTTTCTGTTATTCGTTCAGCTGAGGTGTTTTTGTTTAGTGAACTCATGTCCTTTGGAATTGTCATTTATAGAATAAAATGTGATTCAACTGGGGAGCAAAATAATTAAACCAGACTTTAATTGTTTTAACAATAGCATTATGTAGTTAATATCTGATCAGACCTGGGAATCTTGTTCTTGTTGGTTTTCTTCCTCTTTCACATCTTTCTTAAGTGATTTTGAACAATTCATGCTGAATTTTTTTTTAAAAAAAATTTTTGAAGTGAATGCAGAAGCATTTGTATTACCCCACAATATAGTGTTCACATTTAAAATATCATCCCTTCTACATACTTAAAATTAGTATTAAATACGTGCTTTCTCAAAGAGAATCTTTGGTCAGAGTCTGTTAATGCGTGCAGTTACTCCACATTTATGTCCTGCTGTGCATTGTCCTTCATCCTCCAGTATCCTTCAATCATCCACATTTAGTCTCATGTAGGTCTTTAGTCAAAGTGTGATACTTCTTGAACTCTTTGTAACTATGATTATAAGTGGATTCAGGTAAATGGTAGTTAAATCTTGGGTCTAGTTGACATTGGTGCTACAGTATAAATATCAGTAGTATTGCTAATATCAGTGAGACTACTCACTTATTAAAAATTCTGCCTATGCTTACCTAAGTAAAACTTTGTGTTTTGTCTGTAATTGATGTGATTCTCCTTTTCTGATAGAGCTACCTACCAAAGAGCAAGTACTCAGAAATTCACAGAATCACTGAGGAGTAACATCCGGTCCAGCCTCCCTCCACAGGCAGGGCCACCCAGAGCAGCTTGCCCCAGGACTATGTTCTGATGGCTTTTGAGTATCTCCAAGGATGGAGACTCTACTGCCTCCCCGGGCAACCTGTGCTAGTGTTCGATCAAACCCACAGTGAAAAAGTGTTTCCTGATCCTCAGAGGGAGCCTCCCATGCTTCAGTTTGTGCCCATTGCCTCTGTTCCCATCACTGAGAACCGCTGAGAAAAGCCTGGTTTTGTTCTCTTCATTTCCCTTCAGGCATTTCTTTACTTTGATCAAATTCCCCCGGGCCTTCTCTTCTCCAGGCCAAACAGTCCCACTTCTCTCAGCCCCTCCTCGTGTGAAAGACGCTCCTGGTCCTTTGATCGTCTTTGTGGCCTTGCACTGGACTTCCTCCAGCAAGTCCCTGTCTCCTGTGCAGGGAGTGCAGAACTGAGCTAAGTGTTCCAGCTGCAACGTCAGCAGTGCATAGCTTGTGAAGTGCATAGCCTGAAATAAGAAATGGAAAAGCAATAGAGGAACAGAGATTAGAAAATGAAACGTTGTCTGTCTGCTAACTTCAGGACAGATGCAGATATCCACATGTACATTAACACGTGTACTGAATCCTGCCCAAAATGAACATGAAGTATTTGTGTGTGGACAGTGCTCAGTGTTCAGCTGGGTGACTGTAAGTGGCTACATTCTAGTGTCACTACATTCTACTGACTTCATTGACGTAATGCCCCCTGTGGTGGGAGCTTTGACACCTTGCCCAGGTCAAGATGTGAACACATGACAACTGACTAAGCTGCCAGCACTTACTCTTGCATCAGTTAATGCATCTGAGAAAAGAAGGAGTTGATTCATTTAGAATACAGGGGATGTTGGTGTGAAAGTGAGGTTGTAATTGTCTGGGGAGGAGGGAGATGCAGATATTTCCAGCTCTGGAAGAAGGAGAAAGTAGTGAGAAAGTATGGGTAATAAGGTAAAAAAAATCCTACATGTTATGAGATACTTTCTTTTTTGTATCTGTGGCTTCTAAGATCCTGTAGAAAAATGGATATTGGTTTTCAGTTTGTATTTCATTTCTGAGTTTCTCTCTTAGATCTGAGGAAGAGTTTCTGTGTCCAAAATATGGTCTGTTTGGTCAACTATACCAACTGGTTCATTAGGAATTAGATTGTTCTACCAACATTTGCTTTTTTGGCAGCAAATGTTCTCCTTTTTCAGAGAGGGACTCCATGAGAGTAATTCAGCCGTGTGTATACTTTGGAGACATTTGCCAAAGGATGAGTTACATCCTAAGAATGCCCATTTCTTTCGTTTGACTATGAAACCAGCTTTTAACAACCGGCTCATAAGTAGGCTTTTAAATTACAGATATCTGTGTTGGGTCAGATGAATCAAATCCTGATCTTTTAATTAAAGAGATTTGGTTAACAACATGATAATCATCACCTATAGAATGCTGGCAGACACCAAGGGAACCAATGCTTAGGACACAAGTACAAGTTATGAATGGCTGTACTGTGCTGAAATGCCAGTATAGTCATGCTTGCATATACACAATGTTTTTTAGCTGATTATGATCCCATCTGACCAATGAAACACTGATGAACTCTGAAGAAAAATATTTCAAGGTGTCACAGTTTGGACAGGTGTTTACCAAGAAAGGCTGGAGCCTCCCTTGGAATGGGAAATGTAAACCCCCCTTCCCTCCGAATTAGTAATAATTTGAAATTAAGGGGCTCTCAGGCAAAAGATAGGCAATAGGAATAACAGATCTTCACTAAGTATTTGTATGAGGTAAACAGGCAACAACTGTAACAGTGACACCAAAGCAGACCCAGAGAACCCACTGGCAGCCGCTCTCAGGTGTCAGGCACCTTCCCCTCGCTGCAGTTCCGGTCCCGGCCGGCAGGGGCGCTGTGGCTCCGCTGGGCAGGGCAGGTGCGATGGTTCCCCCGCGGCTGCAGGGGGCGCTGTGGGGCAGNAGCAGCAGCAGGGCCAGGGCGGGGCTCCGGCAGCCCCGAGCCGGCGAGCGGGACCGGGCTGTGTCCCAGCTCCTCCCAGCTCCACCCCCTGCGGGGTCTCTGTCCCCTCCTGAGGAACCCCCAGACAGGGAGGGGCCGCACTCACATGCCCGCCGTGCTCAGCCATTGTCTTCCTTAAGTACCGGATCATTAGCATTTCTAAAGGGGAAAAAATTTCTCTAAAAAACGTCGACACAAGGTATCTAGAAAATTTATGAGCCCGATCAACTGGAAACAAAATTGAAGAGAAATATTTTAGAATCACTATAGTATTATTTTTCTCTCAAGATAACTGTTGCAAAAGCCTGTGTATTGTATTTGTAACAATTTCCAAAAAGGACACCCAAACAGAATAATCTGTTACAATTGTAACAGAAGTTGAAAATAATTGCATAGTGGGTTTAATTTGTTGGGTAGTTTTGTTTCTAGGGTGATTTTTACACAGTCCCTCTTGGTTTGATAAATGCTTTCTCTAATGAAGATAAATACAGAAGCCTGACACAAACTTCAGCTCATTTTGATTCTAGTTTTATAGAATTCAGAACATACTAAGGATTGAACAGATAAAATAGGTATAAAAATATCACTTGACTTTAAGAAAACTATTTACTTTTTATTTGTTGGTATGTGGAAACAGCCAAGTCTTGAGTACATATGATGAATATATTTACATTTTTCAGAACAAAATAGTTGAGTATTTGGTGTCAAGTTCTGTTAGTTAAAATAATTTTCAACATCATTTTCTATACCAGTCTGTCTACTTTTTTCTGTTTAATTTCTTTATTTGGTGTTAATCAAGTACAGTGAATTTAAATATTTAAATTTTAAATATTACTCCAGCTACTAGTGGAGCATATGTGTCTTTGCCGTGTAAAATACTGGAGACCTTCCATGTTTGGTTTACCTTCTGTACAAAGACACTACGGTACTTCCTTTTTCTTAAAAATGTACAACTTTGGAAGGACATGAAGGAAGGAGAGGGGAAGTTAGGTTTTATATGGGGTCAGGAGAAGGTTAGGAAACTTCACATGAAGAATCAGTAGTAAGCCAAGGTGTTGAAAAACTCAAAATATTACAAGCACCCTTTTATTCTGCAGTGTGCCAGAGAGCTTCCAGCATTCTCCATTTCCTTTTAGCACTGTGGCACATACAATATGGTGGATGATGCTGTGACAACAGAAATTATGTTGCACCTTATGTTGCTAGCCACAAATTCTCCATTTTAACAGTGTGAACATAACCACAGCGTCTTTTTGTGGTGACTTTTGGAGGGCTAAAATACAGCAGAGGCTCCTCTGTTTGGAGGAAGTAGCCCTTTAATCTGATCTACAGGGCTGAAGTTGGAATATAATGAGTTCATCTTCTCTTCATTGAATAAATGATGTTACTTTGCTTTCTTAAAGTCTAGAAATACCCTCAATGTCAGTAACAAAAACAGTGTAAAAAGTTGCTTTATACTTTGTCAAGGCTTATGTTTTTTAAAATGATACCTATCAAGTTCTGCATATGAATCAGCTAAAGAGGAAGTTCTTTGGAAATACTTGACATTAGGATGAGAGTATGACACTGAGCCAGACTGAATCACAAGACCTATTTTAGCTACAAATGTCTCCATTCTGTGTTTATTGGAAGTGTGAAAATAGCTATTTTGTCCTCACTAGGTGAAACTTACTGAAAAATTATTATAACTGATCACAGAGTTTTAAAGTTTCTTATACTTCCATATCATAGCTCTTCATTTTAGCATGTCCATAAACTTTTAGCATTATAGTCATTTGTTCTGATTAAATGCTCTGGAATGACTTGCTATCTACAGCTACCTAAAAGGAGATTGTAAGGAGGTGAGGGTCAACCTCTTTTTCCAAGTGAGATAAATGGAAATGTCCTTTAAGTTGTGCCAGGGAAGGTTTAGATTGCATATTAGGAAAAATTACACACCAAAAGGTTCATCAAGCACTGGAACAGGCTGCCCAGGGCAGAAAGAGGTTGAGTCATATCTCTATAGGTGTTTAAAAGACAAGTAGATGTGGCACTTAAGGACATGGTGGACTTGGCAGTGCTGGGTTAACAATTGGTCTTAGTGATCTTAAAGGTCTTTTCCAACCTAAATGATTCCAGGACTAGCCACCTCTGCTAAGAAAAATACAAGAATGCTTTTACTGATGCAGCTGCTCATTGGTGCTTGCAGTGTGCCTTCCCTTTTGACACAAACAAGTTCCAAAGTACTGACACCAAAGATATGCTGTTGTTATCTCATTGCTCTGTCTTGAGTTGATAAAAGGATGGTTCTGTTTGTGGTTAATATGTTCAGACACGTGTCAAGATTTGTCAGACATTCAGGGAGATGTAGATTTTCCTATCACCACTTGCTTTGTTTTGTTCTTGTGACTTTTTGAACCCGTTCAAGATTTTTGAAAACATAAGACCTTTTCAAAGGTGTTGAGGGCAGAGATCAGTATCTAGGAGGGACATTCCAAAGAAGTGAAGGAATGTTAGTGTGATGTTGGATAAAGTACTTTGAGTGGGACTTCTTTCCCTGCCTAGTTAACACCTGTGCAATCAGGTGTCCAGAATCCCTGGAACAAAAGAGGGGTCCTGGCTCCATAGCCTAATGATACTACCTATACCTACACCTACACCTAACAAGGTGGAAGGAAGGAAGGAAGGAAATTTGTAGGTTCTGGTGCTGCTTGTGCATTTTACATCGAAGAAAACATCAGATTAAATAAATGTATATGTGATACTTGCAACCTGGTTCTCGCTCCCCAAAAAACCTGCTTTCTCAGTTATTGTGGAATCTAGATTTTCTCAAGTGGGTAGCCTACCTACATCACTCCCTCAGGACCAGGGCATTAGTTTCTGAGGGACCTTCTCGCTAGGCAAACACATCAAGTACTACATGCCAAAAGCAGGTGAATTGCAGAAGTTGTATAAATTGTCTTCCTCTTATTCTTTGGCAATTATATCTTGGTTTTCAGTTGATGTGCACAGGTTTTAGTCATGAGCTACAGTCATCTGGAATAGTTTCACTAGCGCTGAGGAAAGAATATCTGAGATCATGAAAAAGCTTCTGTTGCACTGCCCTGTCCAGTTAGGACCTTAGGACCTTCCTTTGAATACAGAAAACTGTCATTAAAGTCAGCCTTCACTCTGATGTGATTATGGCCTTTACAGCATTTACCTCCTTTCACATAGCACAACTGAAAGACTGAAGAGGTTAAGGGTAGTTTAAACCTGTTCTTTCTCATTTTAGAATGGTAGCTTGTGCTTGGTGTTACATCCAACCCTGAGTCATAAAATGAAAGTAGAATAAAACAAAAATCAGGGTTTCCCAAAGCAGAACATGTTTGTGCTAAAAGTCTCACTACCTCATTGAATATTTACCAGTAAGCTTGTTAATAATCTGAAAAATATGCCCCTTCCTAAAGAATGTTGCTTTTTCCTATATTGTCTCCCTTGGTATACTCAGCAGTACATTTAGTATGTTTGTACAAACGTCAGTAAGATACAACAAATAGCCCCAGAAAAATAAATAAATAAATACTTCAGATGTGGAGTTTCTGCATTTCTTTTAGCATGATTGCTATAATTTCTGGGGTATGTTTACAGATTTTTTGAGGTTCAGATCTCTTCCTGTTCATTTCACTGTGCTGTGACAGCGTAATTCTTGTGGCATGACAGACAATAGAGAGTCACAAATGCTGAAATGTGGCATAAAGCAGAATGCAGACAGGACTTGACCTTTGGGCTCAAGTGCTGTGGCTTCACAATGGCATTCGAAATAATGGCTGAGTGATGACTGTAAATCCATTTATGAGGCACATGGATTTCTCTTTCTCCTGCTAAGTCTGAAATGAAATCAAGCCCCAAGGCAAGCATGAACACAAGAAATGGATTTTTTTTATGGGTAGGAGAAGGGCCTCACAAAAACTGGCTTTTTCAGTATCAAAGTTTTTAATGAATCGGTTTTAAATGGTTTTTTTTTCCTCTTGTAAGGTAGATGGGTTCCTTTTGGAATAAGTCTGTGCATAGTCTTGGATTTAACTTCATTTCTGCTGGTTTACTTTTATTTTCACTAGAAGGAGAGTCTCAGGTATTGGGGACAGAAGCCTTAAGGGGGTTTGGTTAAATTTGAAGGAGTGTTTACAGTGCTTCAGCATCCTCAAGAGCAGTCTTAATCTTCTCAGGTCACCATGCAGCATACCCTGACCAGTTCTTTTACTAGAAATTAAAATTCCATTTGAATTTTGGCCAGTTTTAGGGCTCAAATTCTGAAACAAACAAAAAACCCCAAGCAACTTTCTGAGTCACAGGCAATGCACCACACAGATTCGAAAAAGCTATAGTTTGTAGTTGTAGGGAAGTAAAGAAATCCCCTGTTTGTTCTCTGATTCTTGACTGAGAACAAGGAGTAAATACAGTAAAAGTGCTTTAAAGACCAGAAAGATCAACTGTTACCTACAGCCAAATTCAAAGTAAATATGGTGTATTTTAAGTATTTTGGTTTTCAGGGTTTTTTAACGTTCCCTTTTTGATTTTAGATTTCTGGGATTTGCTACAATAGCAGTATCTTAAAAGTTCATCGAATTCTCTGTGTACCCAGATGGGTAGCAAAGATATTTTCTTGGACTCTTGAACCAGTCTTCTCGTCTGCGGAACCAGCGAGTGAAGTTCGAGTGGGAATGGGAGCCACAGTTGACATCCAGAGGCAGCAGAGAATGGAGTTACTGGATCGTCAGATCATGATGTCTCAGGTTGCCCAAATGAGGCGGCAAAGACAACAGCAGGTATTGCTAAACCTTCTTCAAGCATTATATTGTTGTAAGAAATACACTTACAAAGATCTTGCATTGTTCCTGTTTCTTAAAAATAATGTATATTTTAATTTTTCTCCATCGCTCTTTCACACACTGTTGTACTGCTGATAGCCATTTAAGTGGTGTATGTAGCTTTATATGTTAAAACTGCTTCACAAGATGTGAGCAGAATGTCAGATAATCTTGTGAGGATATCAGTACTCCTGGCATTCTGTCACCAGAAATGAGGCTGAAAGGTGAAGTGATTGCTTCTTGGTGGTCTTTAATGAGAGCCATTGTTTAAAGTTAGGAAGTTAAAATGCTCCTGACTCTTTGAGTATCTGTCTGGTTAGCAGCCTTTTCGGAGAGGTTGAAAATTTTCTATGGAATTAATTCCTTTGTTTGTAGGTGTACATGTTGTTTCTTAAGGGTGGAAATTAAATTCTCTAACTTACAGAGGTAAACCACAAGAGACTTTCTGTTTGCCATGTTTAATCCTCTTGGTTTATTTTCTTATTGACACAATAGCAGAGTCTTTTTATTTTCTCTGTTTTAGACACAACAAACACAGATGTTCTCAGACTTTGTGTTGTAGGGCAGTAAAAACAAGGCAGGTGGTATCTCAGTTTCTGTATCTTAGATGTGTTACTTAGGTGTATATGTTACATAGGGCCTTTCCTTGCCCTGTGAGAACTTGTATTGCTCATAATTTACTTACAGCCTGGCAATTTCAAGTTTTCTTGGCATGAAACACAGCTCTGTACTGATACACGAGTTCTTGTGTTTGGGATAGTTTAGTGCAAACAGGTATAGCTGTGTTACCCTTTAATGCATTCCCAGAATTAGAGGTGTGATGGCATAAAGCTTTGGCCTGCAACTGGAGTATTAATCTTTGTTTCCAGCCCCTGATAACATCATTCTGTTTTTCTTGTTTCCTTAACATTTCAATATGATGAAATTCTTCCTCAAGCAGAAACTTCTAATCTACTTTCCTCTAGTCTTACTAAAACACTAATCAGTTTTAACATAAGAACTAAAGTAGAAATTTCTTGATTCTTGAATGTTGCTGTTGTAATAGAAAATGAATTGAAAGTGTATGTTGGGCTACAAGCAGCTGGGAAGAGTGCAGCCAGGTTTCTTCAGATGTGAGAAAGAAGCCATTTCCAGTTATGAAGGACAGTCTTTCTAATATATCTTTAATTACAAAAAGTGGTAATTAAGTTCAAAATGGTAAATTATAAAGGAGCAGTTGATAACATTTTCTTCTCATCTTGTCCTTTCCCTAGGCTATGAACAATGAAAATGGAAAAATGTCTTTTCATGTTTGACTTCAAACAGAATTCTTTAGAAAGGTGGAGAGGTTTGACTAAAATGCAGGGACACTGTTTGAACATCAGTAAGATGCTTCCCTTTACAAGTTGCTGAAACACTTTCAAGTTACCTTCATGTTTAGCCTTTAACTTGAGCACAGCATTTATTTAACTGGTAGTGCTAATGTGTGAAACCAGCCATCAGAAGGCGATAAGATCAATGTATGTCACAGAGGCTCTTCAGAAGAGGCATGTCATGAAAGCTTCTGACCCACCTGGTGTTTTTTAATGACTCACTCACTCACAGAATTTACTGGTCATCAACTAAGTCACAAAAAGCACCACTCACAAATGATGCTGTGTAGTTGTAAAAATGAAAAACGGACTAATTTCAGTCTCAAAATAATATTTGAAAAGTTGAAAACCATTTTCTGGATTGCTGTACTTGAGCAATTCTTTTGTCTTTAGAGATTTGGCAAGGTGTAATTTGAAGACAGTGGAGTGGAACAGATCATGCTACAGATGAAAGGAATTTAGATGATAATTTTACCTGTGGGAGTGAAGCTGATAAAGAATGCAGATCAGTTTCTTAGACAGTTTTTTTGTGAAATTGAAAATAATAAAAGCTATGAAGTACATGTCAGTCATCAGATAGGGCTTTGAATTAATTCTGAGTAAATGTGTGGACTTCTGAAGTCCCAGTATGCTGTCTGTAGGTAGTGTGCCATAGGTGAGATAAATTAACATTTTCTCTCACACTTTCTGCTTTACTTGGTGAGGGAAGTGACCTTTAACTTTCCTCTGTATGCCAGAGTGCAACAATTTTGTTCAGCTGCCCATTGAGAAGGTTCTCTGCTAATTCTTCCCACTCCTTTACTCTTCAGTTCATCTGTTTGAGAAACGAGACAGTGCAGTTTCCCTGGATGTTGGCAGCATTATGGAAGGAGAAGATCAGTGCTTTTAATGGTGCTCCATTATCTGTGCAGTGTTGGCAAACTCTCATAAAAGAGGCCCCTCTCTTAAATAGATGTGCTTTTTGTAGTAAGTTTATTCTTTGAGGCTTCACAAGAAATTCTGAAGAACATGAGCCTAACAGGTTATTCAAACCAATATAAAAAGTTAAAATTAAAAAACAAACAAAAAAAAAAAAAGGAGGGAGGAAAGAAACTGAAGGAAAAGCCTTTCTCAAAAGTTGTTTATAATGTACCTCTATGATACTGAGATGTAAAAAATTTTATCTTTTTTTTTCCCCTGCTGTTCACTAAGCCCTTTTATCCAAAGCAGAATTCACTTTGGATGCTACAGAAAAGAAAAAGCAAGGAATCACCCCAGAAATCCTTTGCTGGTGATTCTTTGAGCCTTATCTTTCCCAGTCTTTTTCTAGCTGAAATGTTCTGGTCTGGAGCATGGAACTAACTGTATATCTGAGTGCTGGGTTGTCAAACATCCATGACTTCAATGAGTAGATTGAGTATGTGGTAGAATTTGAAAATAAACCCACCAAGTTCATTACTTGATGTACCTCATTTTAGCTCTTAAATATTCAGTGGCACTGTCTGAATATGTTGCTGGAAACTGTTATGTTGATAGTTTCTCAGGGGAGTGTGGTTAAATGGTGACTGGCTTTTGTGTTGGTTTCTAGTCACTGTGGATACAGCCCTTAAACACATGGTAGTGTTCATCTAGAAAACTTTCGAGATCTTACTGTGTTCTTTATTTCCTCCTGTGAATATTGCTGAGAAATTATGATCTTGTCCCAAATGAATTACTTAGCATCACCTACATTCACCTTTAAAGGCAGTAGAGTAAAATGTGTGCTATATGTATTCATTCTCTGAAAAAATACCAGTTTGCCATTTTGTTACTGCTTTTAAAACTTCACTTTCTTAGTTATTTTCTTTGACACTCTTTTGTCTCTCCTATCTTGTAAATAGTTTGTCCTGTCCTGTTTTTCTTTTTTTCCCATTATCTGATCTCCTGTTCCCCTTCAATTACTGTCACATTTTCATTCCCCACTGTGCCATTTTCCTCCCACATTTTCTCACCTCTTTACCTTCATCTCTCTTGTTTCCCATAATTTGTATTTACTCCTATACAAAATGCTTGTTCACTTCGGGGGAAGTTCTCTCCCATCATGTCTGACCACCAGTAATCATTAGCTGGTTTATCCTTTTGATACTGTAATATTGATAAAAATTTTGGTCTTCCTCTCCTGATGTTTCTATTTCTAGATCTCTTTCATTTCCCAGAATTTTTCTAAAGTTTATCTTTCTGTAACCCAAATAAAACCCTGGTGGGAAAAGGGAAGCAACTGCTGCATCTGTGCACCAGTGTGGGTATCCGGGAGCCAGCTTGACTTTCACTTCCCATTGAGCATCTTGGAGGGAGGCTGGCAGATAACCAAATTGTGAATGGGTAGGGAGGATTCCTGGCCTAGGTGGTGTTGGCTACACTGATGTCACTACAGACAGTTATGTGGAAGGGTGCATAAAGGCGGGCAGTGCCTTCTGTTGGCACTAAACAGAACTTCTTGGAGCACTCCTCCCTCTGCCCATTTGGGATAGATGGTGTATCGACCTCGGGCCCTCCATCTTGAAAAAATGGGTTTTCTCCATCTTGAAAGAATGGGGTTTGTATCTGCAGAGCATTTTTTCTGAGCATTTTAAAGACTAATTGTCTCCTTCTTGGCTCCTCTTAAGTGTCTTGGATCAGGGAGGATCTTCACCAGGTTGCTCCAGATAGTAACAAGCCTCCAGCCATATATGAAAATCTTCATTTCACTACCTCTCTTTCTACCCTGTTGGGCACTTTAAGCTTACGTTTTCTTTTCCCTCCTGTCTTTTTCTTCTTCTCTTCCAGTTGCCATTAATTTTCACTGAGCCCAGACTCTCCTTAGATTCATACCAAATGGTATCTCATATGTGCATCTCATCTTCATCATATACGAGATTCTGCTGGTTGCAAAGACCATACTTTTGTAATAAAGGGACTTCCTCTAATTGTTCATTCATTAGATGTCTTTCTCCTGGGACACTGAAAAGATGTTCTGTGGGTGGGGCACACTGAGTGTCTTTATTGTTATGGGGAGCCTCATATCCTGAGCAATTTGGAAGTTTCATATTTTGTCAACTAAAGACTGTGAGACTAGATTGGTAATTTACCTTCTGGTTATATCTAAGCAATAAACTCTTGACCTTGGAAAAAAAAAAATAGATCAATGGAGCAAAGATTTTCCTGGCTCAAGAATTCTTCCTCAGGAATGTTACCCTCATTCATGATGGTAGAAGAGAAATCCCCCAGTGAATATATTCCCAGACAGTCCAATTTGCTTTTTCAAAGTGAAGAACCAGACCTGGGCATATTCTTTAGCTCTCCTATTGGCACTGAGGTGGCATTTCAATGAAGTCTTCTTGAACAATTTCACAAGTTTGAGTACCAACAAGAAGTCCTCCAAACAGATATTTTGAGCCATGAAGACCTTCTGCAACCTTTATACATTGCCAAGTCTCCAAAACCCCTTGCTCTTACAGCCAGGGCTATGGATGGAAGCAGCTTTTCCATTTTGTTCCGTAAATGTATATATCATTGTCAGGAGGGAAACTACCAGACTACTTTACCTGAATAAATGGGTGAGACTTTCAGCCAAGTGTCACACTAAGTCTTTTTCTCTAATTAGGTTTCCATTCCAACCAGTCTGTGTTACCTAAGGCTTCTTTGGGGTTTTGTGACATATTTGAATACAAACTGCCTTCAGCAACACTTCCATAAACTCCAAAGACAATGATACATAGGGTAAATTGGATAAAAAAGCTTTTGTGCCCAGACTCATGGGATGTGTGTGCACAGGATTTGACATCATATTTTTAAAGAATTGTGTTAACCAGTGAGTGATTTACAGATTCATTTCAGTCCATGAATGAAGCTTGTATGCTGCAGCAGTAATCACTGTGGCTAAATTTAGGCTCAGTATTCCATCACTCTTCCCTTGCTCTGCATGCCAGTGTACACATGTGGACACATTTTGAAATAACAGACAGTTTCCATTTTTGTAGAGAAAACAATCTTTTCCGTCAGACCTGTGTGTCTTCAAGTCATCCTTTTTTTGCACTCTCCTGGCATTTTCAAGCCTTGATTATTCTCTGTAATTGTTTAATACTATTTTCTTTGTGTAGATAATAAACTTGGATTTATTTCAAGAGTTTATTTGGTGTGAAAACTGCATATGCTGCTGATGTTGGCATGCCTGAACTCTGGTTTTTAATTGTTTCATTTCAATAATGTGTTTGCAGCAACTGATAACCCATTACTATTTAGACATTCTGGATTATTTTGCTGTATAACTTCTTTCATGGTGTGAAATTAAAAATACTGAATTTCCAGAGTCCTGATCCAGGTAATGAACAATTTATGACTATTTCCTCTACAGACTACCACAGAACTTCAGGTTTCTGTCTTTTTTGTGGCAGTTGGCAATTCCACGAGCTGACAGACACTAGAGCCAACAGACACTTGTACAACCAGAACAGGCTGAGTGTGTCTCATTAACAGCCAGCTGTCACAATCACAAGACTGACTTTCTCTGTCTCCTACCCATTGCTAGCACCCTGCTCATATACTGAACAATCCTTTTTCTCTTAGACTGGAATTAAGAAATTCTCTTTGTCTGACTCAGCTTTTGAGCTGTAGCCTTTGAATTTGGTTTAATATTTGTAATCAGTTTCCCTAGAGAAGCAATGGTTGGACGGTTTTCTAAAGCAAAACACAGTTTTATTTAAAAGCAAATAAATTGTTTGAGAAATAGAGTATGTTTATTCTCCTATGTGATTGGTCTATATTGTCTTCCTCTGGCAATTAACTAGAGGCAATTTCTTATAAAAAAGCTTGTGGCACACAAATTTCCTCAGACATTTGCAGAGTATTTAATTCACTGTTGTTGGATCAAGTCTTGTTTGCAGAAAGCAGGGGTTTTTTTGGTGTACCTGTCTCTTCATTTCTTAGGAATATGGGGTAAATAAGGCATCTGTTATGGGGGCATCAGTTATTGGAGTTCAGGGCTGCTTCTGTTGTCCTTCCACTCTGCACTGAGAGTCTCTTGACAGGCCATTTCTTCTTTTAGAGTGCCATTTTGTAGTATGTAGTAAAAAAGAAGCCTGTGGTTCAGACAGTATGTGGCCCTCCTTAATATGCAGATTTTCTGGTTTGACCTCTGACACTCGCACGTAACAACTGTGAGCTGGTTCCACTCCTTGTTCCTTAATGTGCTGCTGTAGTGGCTTAAGCCAAGCCAGCAACTAAGGACCACACAGCCACTCTCACCTCCCCCTGCCACCCTGGTGGAGTGGAAAGGAGAATCAAAACTAAGTTGAGATAAAAACAGTAAGAAACAAAATAAAACGTTGTTGTAGTAGTAGTAGTAGTAGTAGTAGTAGTAGTAGTAGTAGTAGTAGTAGTAGTAGTAGTAGTAGTAGTAGTAGTAGTAGTAGTAATAAAAAAATTTAAAACCCAAACATGTGATGCACAATGCTCACCACTGGCTGACAGAGGCCAGACCCCATTCCCTAACCTAGATCAGCCCTCCTTTTGGTTAGCTCACACAGTTTATATACTTGGCATGGTGTTTTGTGGTGTGGAACGTCCCTTTGTCCAGTTCAGTTCACCTGTCCCAGCTATGCAACCTTCCAGCTTTTTTTTGTGTACCTCCTCACTGGCAGACACAAAAAATAGTCCTTGACTCAGGATAAAAACAGGCTAGCAAACCCCAAAATATCAGTGTGTTACCAACATTATACTGAATCCAAAACACAGCACTACCAGCTGCTGAGAAGTGAGCTCTATCCCAGCTGAAATCAGGACAGATACCTTAAGAGGCACTATAGGTGCAAAGTGTTGCAGATGACATCTTGTATATTGACTTTGAGATATCAGCAAATGGAAGTTACTCCTATTTGCAGCCTAAGACAGACCTTGAACCTTCACATCCCAGAATGGGATGCTGATCTGGTTTTTTCCCTATGTCATCACAGACTAGCCTTTTATATACAAAGGAATGTACTTATGTAGAATTTCAGAGAATTTAGGTTTGAGTTTCCTTTGTGCCAGGAATTTGTTATCTCAGCTTGTCAAATCAAAACCATTTTAAAATTCTGATTTCTCACTTTGGTTCCAGTCTCTACTTATTACTCTTTGAAAAGGTTTTTGCATAGGAGGTGAGTGTAGAAATACCTGTCTAATCATCATGCCAGTTCAATACCAGTTCGGTGTCACCAGTCCACATCCAAAGAGCCATGGGGTAAGGATTAAAACTGACTTTTTTTGGTGCAAAATGTCTAAAACAGAGCTAAAGTTATTTCCTCAAGTACAGACTCCATGTCCATGCTGGTGGACCTGCCTTCAGCATTTGGAACACCCCCATGTCATGCCAGTGCTGAAATCCCTTCCATTGTCTCTCTTGCAGCTTCAGAAGCCAGATTAAGGTGTTCCTTCTAGATTTCAAAGGAAATAGCTGATCAGGCTTCAGAAAAGACCACATGTGGATTTCTGAACTTCTGTGACACATGAGCTCCTCAGGGACAATGCAGGCATCAAAGTTCAGGATGCAGAAACTAAGAGCTGGAGACAGAACCTTCTGGCTGAACAGACTTGTCTGTAGGATAAATTTATAGAGAAATTAGAATATAATTAGAAATTGCTGGAGTGCTTTGCTTGGCGAAAAATTATTTCTGTCGTTAAGAACAATGCTTAGAACACTAATACTGTTATGTTTCTACCCCCTTTCAAAAGAGGGAAGTTATTAAAGTAAGAGGAAA
>VZRX01007343.1:43599-56164 GCA_013398075.1 Notiomystis cincta | reverse complement strand
GTAGTAGTAGTAGTAGTAGTAGTAGTAGTAGTAGTAGTAGTAGTAGTAGTAGTAGTAGTAGTAGTAGTAGTAGTAATAAAAAAATTTAAAACCCAAACATGTGATGCACAATGCTCACCACTGGCTGACAGAGGCCAGACCCCATTCCCTAACCTAGATCAGCCCTCCTTTTGGTTAGCTCACACAGTTTATATACTTGGCATGGTGTTTTGTGGTGTGGAACGTCCCTTTGTCCAGTTCAGTTCACCTGTCCCAGCTATGCAACCTTCCAGCTTTTTTTTGTGTACCTCCTCACTGGCAGACACAAAAAATAGTCCTTGACTCAGGATAAAAACAGGCTAGCAAACCCCAAAATATCAGTGTGTTACCAACATTATACTGAATCCAAAACACAGCACTACCAGCTGCTGAGAAGTGAGCTCTATCCCAGCTGAAATCAGGACAGATACCTTAAGAGGCACTATAGGTGCAAAGTGTTGCAGATGACATCTTGTATATTGACTTTGAGATATCAGCAAATGGAAGTTACTCCTATTTGCAGCCTAAGACAGACCTTGAACCTTCACATCCCAGAATGGGATGCTGATCTGGTTTTTTCCCTATGTCATCACAGACTAGCCTTTTATATACAAAGGAATGTACTTATGTAGAATTTCAGAGAATTTAGGTTTGAGTTTCCTTTGTGCCAGGAATTTGTTATCTCAGCTTGTCAAATCAAAACCATTTTAAAATTCTGATTTCTCACTTTGGTTCCAGTCTCTACTTATTACTCTTTGAAAAGGTTTTTGCATAGGAGGTGAGTGTAGAAATACCTGTCTAATCATCATGCCAGTTCAATACCAGTTCGGTGTCACCAGTCCACATCCAAAGAGCCATGGGGTAAGGATTAAAACTGACTTTTTTTGGTGCAAAATGTCTAAAACAGAGCTAAAGTTATTTCCTCAAGTACAGACTCCATGTCCATGCTGGTGGACCTGCCTTCAGCATTTGGAACACCCCCATGTCATGCCAGTGCTGAAATCCCTTCCATTGTCTCTCTTGCAGCTTCAGAAGCCAGATTAAGGTGTTCCTTCTAGATTTCAAAGGAAATAGCTGATCAGGCTTCAGAAAAGACCACATGTGGATTTCTGAACTTCTGTGACACATGAGCTCCTCAGGGACAATGCAGGCATCAAAGTTCAGGATGCAGAAACTAAGAGCTGGAGACAGAACCTTCTGGCTGAACAGACTTGTCTGTAGGATAAATTTATAGAGAAATTAGAATATAATTAGAAATTGCTGGAGTGCTTTGCTTGGCGAAAAATTATTTCTGTCGTTAAGAACAATGCTTAGAACACTAATACTGTTATGTTTCTACCCCCTTTCAAAAGAGGGAAGTTATTAAAGTAAGAGGAAAACAAAACACACAGAAAAAAAGTCTCCCCAAACAACCAGAAAAACCAGAAGAGTTTTATTCTCACAAAACGAGACAGGCTAGACTTTGAGTAAGTGTACTGGAAATTTCACTGGTTTTATCTCTTATGCAATGTTTAGGACAGCAGATATGTAATACAAGACTATGCTTTTTTGTTGTTGTTTATATCATCAGTATGTGGACTCTGGAGGCAATAAATTGTTGAAAAATCAATGCCAGAAAAGCAAGTAATTGTTTCTTGTTTTCAGTAAACTTTTTACTTAAGTTTTATATAAAAAAAGGTACGACAAAATTTATGTATTTATCAAGTAAAGGCTTCTGTACAGAGTGGAATATTTTGCAAATGTAACTTTAAAAGGTGAAATGCAAAGCAATTTCCCTTTTCTTTTCTTTCTCTGCGGTTGTTATGTTAAAAAAAGGTGAACAGGACATATCAGGAGGTGCTTCCTGTTTGTGCAAACAGATGACAAATTGACATTAACCATCTACAGGAGATAACATCATCAAAATATCTTAACCACATGCATTACTTTAAGAGGATTTTTCTGAAGCCTTTCATTTCTTTTGAAATTAATCTAATTAAAATATGTACATATCTGAAAGCTACATAACTGGATATTTGTTAATTGTCCATAACAAAACACTTTTATTTGTCAAGCTTTGGATAAGAAGTGCTTTTACAAAATATGCCATGGCAGGTGTGTACATGGGAAACAGGTTGAGCTGTTTTTCAAAAGAGAGAGGGAGGAGATTATGTGAAAAGAAATGGCATAACTAGGGTTTTAGCAGGCTGTACAGGGACATTTGCTAGCTCTAGATATTTCTTCCTTATTCTGTAGGAAAGGAGGATACTTCTTTATTGTAAACAGAATTGTCCCCGGCGCCACTTAAAGAAAAAAACAACAACCCAAATAAAAAAGTCTTTAAAAAATCAAGGATGTGACCTCAGGAGGCACAGCTTCTGTACGTAAAGCCTTGGCAGCTCTCCAGGAGTAAATCATCAATATGGCATTTCCTTAAAACCTTTTCTGTAATGAAGAGCTGCTATTTTCCCATTCCTTTAGTCCAGTCCATTCTTAAATCTCGTTCTTTGGTCATCTGAACTTGTGACGAGTTTGTTGTCTTCCTGTAACGGAAGTTCCAACATCACCAGTGTTCTCCCAATCCACTTCCAATGGTGATTTATTAGAGACCAGTAAAATTATTTCCTTGGTATGTTTGTCTCCTATCAAGCAGTAACAAAGAACTTACAATCAATTGATTCACCCAGACTGCACTGCTAAACCAAAGGAAACTTCAGAAATTTTCTATAGTTAAAAAACTACATTTTAAGATTAAAGGAGGGAGAAAGGCTTATAGGCCTTTCTTAGGTCTGTCTTGTCACCCTTCTAGTCAAATAATTAATGAAGCAGTGCTTTTGTCAGGTCTTTTTCCTGATGACATGTCAAAGACTGAGTTGTGAACAGAGATAAGGGCCCAGGCACCAAATTGTGCACAGTATTTTTGTGAATCATAGCCTAGAACTTTTCAGTGTTTCCCATTCTCTAGCAGTACCCCTGCACTGGCTGCTCTGCAACACTGAAGATCAGGACCAAGAAAAACGTTGCCTGAGGTAATCTCAGTGCAAGATATCCCAAGTCTCTCACTTCTGGTGTCCGGCTCAGGATGTAAAAGGTTTAATGCAGCCTCCTCACCTATTCCCATGTCATGTCCTAGCCCACAAACCATGTAGTGTTAAACGTAATTCTTTTTATAAAAATGCAACCAGAATCACAGAAGAACTGCCTGGATTTCACTAAATGAATTAGACTGGCACGCACTTGTCACTGAAAGTGCTGCTCAGAAAAGGCGCTTACATATTGAACCCTTGAACATCCTCACTGCTTATTGCTTTGGACCACTCCAGAGAGCTCTGTCATCTGAGACAAGGCTCCTGTGGAGTGTGAGGACGTTGGTGTGAGCTCCTCTGTGCTGTTGGGTGCTGGTGCTGTGGTCAAGTATAATGTGAAATGCTTAAATATGGTTTGTGGATTCCCCAGGAGGGACTCTTAGCTGGTTTAGAAGCATCACGTACATAATTCAGTCACACTGGATGTCTTCTCGTGAAACCTTCCTGACTTCTCACAAAGAACTGTGGTAGCAGATGTCAAACCACGGCAGTACAGAAATAAAAATAAAATTATGAAGGGGAGGTCTGAAAAATAATTTCTGTGAGGCAAGAAGGACTAGTGGTCTGGAAATCTCCTTCTCTGCATTTTTTTAACTGGAATTTGTGATATTTACTTAATGATAAGACATTGTTTGGTGCTTGGTATGGCTCAATTTAAAACAGATCTTCATGCATTTCTGCTGTGATAGTTAAGGTTGTCTGAAGGTCTTTGCACAGTCACCATCCATACTGTAAATCCATAGCCTTGATCTCCATCTTCTGTGGATTTAAGACATCAGCTGCACTTGCCAGTTTTTCCTTACCTTTATGAGATTGGCCACATTACCAGTCCCATAGTTCCTGCTGCAGTTCCTTGAATCCCTTTTGAGCCTGACTTTGTGGATGCATCTCATCTAATTAGAGGCAAGAGTGTGAAGGAAAACAGTTTTCTTGCATTTAAGATAAAGGATCCTAATGTGTCTGGTTTTGGTGCAGTTTGGAGTAATACACAGATGAGAAGTGGACCATGATGTTGGGATTAATCCTAACTATCAGTGTTCACAAACCATTAAATATTGGATATTTTTTCCCTCATTAATGTAGTTAAGAACTGGTAATTATGTTTATCATTAAATACTCTATTTTGATCTAATTTATCTAGTCTGTTTTTTCTGGGAGGAGGTTAGTGGTCTTCACTTGGAACTCTTCCAAATGCTTCAGTCAACATCTGTAGTTCCTCAAAGTATGTGCTGTAAACCTTCAAAACTAAATAGCTATATTTGTAAGGAAACTGCAGTTCTTATTGAAAGTAATGAATTCTGTGTATTTTAATGCAAACTGTATTTTAAGCTTAAGATAAGGAAGTATACAAGTCTCTCTGCAGTGTTAGGTGACAGAGCACAAGACAGGGAGGATGCAAAACCAAACTGGAATAGGCCGCTCATTATTGAAGCTCAGGGCACAGCTGGAAAGGTACATTTATTTCAGTGTTCAGGTACACTGAAATAAAGGTAAATTAATGTTTATTGTAGATTTTATATTTGATATCCATTATTCTGTATGACTTAGAGTGCTTCAAAGGAATGTGTCATAGTCCTGTTAGTATTTTTACCAATTCAATGTGAATGCTGCTGACATGGCAGCATTACCTTGTTCTCCTCAAGTCATCTCTAAATAATAAAATGAGGTAAAGCAGCATTAGTGCAGTGTTCTCACTGAGCTGTAGAGGATAGTAGACTGTGAGAAATTGAAAGTTTATGAATTAAAACTCAACATAATCTGAGTTACAGGAAACTGTAGGTGGGGAAGTACAGGATGCAATTTCCCAAGAGCACAAGGTAGTGCAGTGGTGTCAGTAGAAGATCTGAGATCCCTCTTTCTCCTTAGGCTTATGCTCCAAACTGGTTCTCCTTTTCACTACACTATGCCATTTTACTAACACAAAACTTACACAGAATCCTTTGGTCAAAAACCTCATGAATGTTAAGCAAATGTTTTATACAGCGTGGGGAATGTAGACATGTAATTTTTTTAATTCAAATTCACTAACAGTGGAATCTATGTCTTGGAAATGGGTGATGGCTTCTGGCTATTTCACATCTTCCCAGGGAAAAACGTACTGTATCTTAGAAGGGACTAGAATATTTCTCAAGCCAATGTTTCAAATCTCATGACTCTTCAAATGCTTTTTTAAGTGTGCCATTGTACTGTCCCCTGTGGTGTCTGCTCTGGTTCTGGTTGGGTCTCCTCTAGAGAGCAAGGAAGGGAACAAAGGAAAGGGCAGGAATGCTAATTTTTGGTTTTTTTGGGGTTTTTTTTGTGGATCTAGGAAAACATTTAGCTGTTTCTGATGTGATTGAGCAGAGGGGATTTAATGCTCTAAGGGCACATAAAGGCAGGAAAAGCACTCTGTGAGAGAAGAAGAAAAAAACTCGTAAGAGGAAGGCCTTCTGAGAAACGTTATAGAACTAAAATAGAGCAGCTAGAGGAAGGAAGGCCATGTCCTATATACACAGAAAGGGAGGGAGATCTTCTCCATAGTAACAGGGAGAGAAGGGGAGGAGGAAAAGGACAACACAAACTGCAAAAGATGTTTCAACAAACTATAGAAAAGAGAGATTGGGATTTGCTCTTACCTGCTCAGAGGATCAATGGGCCTTGTGTGATACAAAATCCCTTCCAAAATGCTTAAGCTAATGAAATGAGGATTCATTATTTCTGGACAATTATAAAGCTTTACTTTAGTATTTCTTCTTTGTGTTCTAAATGTCTTACTATTATTACAAGAGTTGAAGTTTGGTTGTTAAGAGGAAGTTTCAGTTCTGTGATTTGCACCGTACCTATGTTACTGCTGTGTATTTGCATTATTACTGTGTAGTTACAAGATGTTTTGGCACTGGAACATGGCCAGAGTTTGCAACAATATTTAATACATGGAAGTTAGGTAAATGTGGTGGGTCTGCAAGTCACACTGGTGTCACAGAAGTCATCACTTGCACATAAGTCCCAGGTGTCCTGGAGGTTGGGTTTATTCTGAGTTTCCTGGTGTGATTTTGCTGATGCACTGAGAAGTCCCTTTTGCTTTTTTCCCTCACTTATTTCTTGCGTTCTTTTTCCCTCATTAACTCCAGCAGCAATTTTGCAAAGTACTTGCAGGACCTACTGTTGCACCTCTTGCCAGGCAAATCCCTGTTAGTAAAGACAGCTTTCAGCCTCAGAAACCTAGCACTGTACTGAACCAGATTTATCCCAAGGGATCTGAAACATCCTTTCCTCCTTCTGTTAGCACTTTTCCATAGTTTGCAGTGATTATTTCAATTAACTAGTAAAGCAGTAACCAGTCAAATTTTTTCTTCATAGGAGACTACAGCAGTTTTGGTTGTTTAAAATAAAGTACGTTACTCAAACATCTGCTTTCATATTATGTGGTACAGATGATCTCTTTTTTTTTCAGATATTTGTAGTTCTTTTTGCAAAGACTGACAGTAGTGTCTGCTTTCAGGGTGGGATGATTAACTGGAATAGACTGTTTCCTCCTTTACGTCATAGACATAATGCGAATTATCAAGATCATCACCCGTCTGAACAAGGCATACCTCCACCTACTGAGGTTTCTGAAGAGCAGGTAAACACCTTCTATTTTAAAATGGCATTAAAATGCTTAGGAATTAACTCTACTATTTTTTTATCATCTGTTTACACAGTTTTTCTAATGGTTTCCATAGCAGCACAAATTAGAATATAAAGTAACGGTCACAATACAGATAAGTGTACTGTCATTCCCATCCAAACCAGCATTACAGAGCTACTGGGGAGTTTCTACTTTTATGTGTTGCTGCTTGTACTTTGTATTTAAAGATGTGATGGTTTCAGTAGTGGAAGCTATTCAAATCTGATAAAATAAATGTTTCAAAGAAGGAAGAATGATAAATAAATTTCATTATTTGTCATGTAGACATCATCTTTGCTGATGATTAAATTTCCAGGTTAAATTTCCAATTCAGTCATTTTGGTTTGTTTTTTTTTAAAATAAGAATGTTATTCGAGCTGTGGACTGCAAAACACACTTGGGCTAAAACTTGGATGTTTCCCTCAATAATGTGGTTGACTGATTCCTTATACTGCTTCCACAGAGAAGTTTATGTCCTTTCTATCAAGTGTAGATTTAAGCTTCTAGACTTTTGTCGATAGTTGTATTCTCAAAAGAGACAATTATTATAACAAAAGAGACAATTATTATAACTCAGAAATATAAAAATTTAGATTACTCTTCTTCCTGCATTCAGTTCTCCAGGTTGTAGCCTACCTGCAGTTAGCTGTATTGGCCATTTTGTAGTTGAAGGTCTCTGCTTGCCCTTGAACAAGAATAGGTTTCTTTCCCTTTTTCCTTTATTATAAGGAGATAAGTCAACACTTGGTAGCAGTACTGTCATTTTTAGTTTAAACTGATCTTGTCCAAACCAGAAGTCTTTTCTATGATCTGATTTCTAGCTTTGACTCGATGTTAGATTATGTTCAAAATTTTCAAAACTTTTAACTGCATTTTTGACTGCAAACCTGCTGGGCTACATTTAGAAAGGAAAACAAAACCAAAAACAACCCCCCCCAAATAAACAAACAAAACCCCAACTAACAAACAAAAAGAAAATAAAAATAAAAACTCCACACTAAAAAGCACCTTCTGAGACAAAACCCGAAACTTGGCTGTCCTGGAAGCCTACTCAGTGCCAGTATGGGATTCACCAAAAGATTTCCCTGCTGGCTTGGCTTAATTATTTGTTTTATTGATGAATTCTGCTTATGGGGACTTTTATTTTTGGGCTGAAACTAATGAAATAGTTACTAGTCTGATTTATGCTTGATTCTTACCCAAGGCCTTGAGGCACAGAATTTATGAAAGCAATATACACTTACATTTTCTGATGCATTGAGGATGTAGGGCTCACCTGATGGCTGTCATTTGCAAGGCTCTCTGGTTATCCTGCGAAGAAAAGGTCATTAAAGCACCTTTGGTTTTTCAGTACTAATAACAATGCATGTTGCCCTAAAATGGCAGAAAGGCAAGGGTTTCATCTGTTCATCACATTAAAATCTGAGAATTTGCAATGCTTTTGGTACAAAAATCTCTGCATTTCTTGTGGGGTTTTAGCACCTTTAATTACTTTTGCCAGTTATACATCTCTCTTTCCTGGAGCCAGATTCAGTTCCTGACTAAAACATGCTAAGATGAAAAGAGGCTTTTGTTATTACTGTTCCCTCTGATGCTTGATGACTATTTCTGTAAGTAGGAACATTGCAATTCTCTCCTCCATTTCTTAAAGTTAGAATTCATGGCAACTGCAGTAAAAACCTTGCTTCTGAAGTGTATTTCTGTGGTTAGCTTTTATTCCACTGCCTGCCCTTTTTCTCATAAAAAACACAATCTTAGATGAAAAATAAGAGTTACAGGTTACGAAATCAAGTTTGGACTTAAACTGTCGTTGCAGAAGTGTCGAAAGTAACAATTCATTTCTCTCCCTACAAGAAAGTGAGAAAGTGACACTGGGTTGTAAGGTTGATGTTCTGACAACCAAGGTGGCTGTTCTCAAATGTATTGTGATGGTGTATTTATATTAAGAAAAGGAGAACCTACAGCTCTGGGCAGACTTGGCAGTTGTATACTTCTCAGTAAGTCACCAAAGCAGAGATGACTAAAAATACTGAAAGTTCTGGAGGTGTCTTAGAGGAAAGAAAATCTGCTTTTGCTGGCAACTTTCTTTTAAAAATACTTTCAGTGCTACTGCTGCACATTGCTCTTGCACCCTGGGAAGATTCCTCTCAAGATATGTACAGCCTCTTCTGTGTTCCTGCTTCACTCTGCTGCTGCAGGCTCACTGCAGGCAGAGGAGGAGTAGCAGTAGCTCTCTGACAGCTCCTGTAGCCCAGGACATCCAGGTTCAGGAGCTCTGGTGTCTGGGCAGAAGGCCCTTTGAAGCAGGATGAGGAATGCTTTATGCTGCCAGTGGCCACAGTTAATTTCATGTGCCATTCCCTGCCCTCCCACACCTTCTTTTTCCACTTCTGGAAAATTAATTATAAAAGTGAATGAGTTATATTGTGACTTTCAGTCTTACCAAAGTGAGACTTGTAGACTTTAAATGTACTTTAAATTGGCATTTAACCGTAAATTAAATTTGGTTATGCATGCATTGCCTTTTTACACATGGTACTTTGAATATCTGTTAAAACAGATAATAAAGGTTAGGTATTAAGTACATGATATTGCAAAGAGGGCTGGTCAAGTGGTTATTTATTTAACAAAATCACTGTCTTAATGTGCCCTTTTCCGTGTAATTCTTCCATCAGATATCACTGATTTTTGCTTTGCAGAAGTTTTTTGCAAAAAAGTGCTTTTTTGAGTATATGTAGAAGTCCTGCAAGAATTTTACTAAACCAGTTTAAGTATTGTACTGCCTCTATTTTAGGACTAACTTTAAGGTTTATTTTAAAACCCCCAACACCTGGAATGAATAGTTTTGATGTTTTTTAATGCCCTCTGGAGAAGTGGATCTTTTCAAGGAAAAGAGCTGAGAATGTCTGGATAGATTTTCTCATCTGCTCTATTATTCTGTGTTTTAGTCAGTGTTGGTTTCTTGAGATCCTGTTCTTGTCAAGAGCAGCAAGCCCCCAGGTCAGACTGCAGTTGTCATGGTACCACACTTTGGATTTTACTCTTCTTTCAAAACTGGACCAGCCAGGAAAATACAGGTGTGGCATTTTCTGCAATCGGCTTTGAATTAAGTGGCGGAAAGCCATCATCTCTGTGGCAACATTTTGAAGCACGCTGTCCCAGACAGGTCTTTGATCAGTGGAAAAGTGATTTCTGACACTATTGACTAATGTGCTCACAGTGTGAATAAAACTCAGGTTTTAAAGTGGTGCTACATTATTTCTTTTCTAGGTCGCACGACTTATGGAAATGGGATTTTCCAGAGGAGATGCTCTAGAAGCTCTGAGGGCTTCAAATAATGACTTAAATGTAGCCACTAATTTTCTACTGCAGCACTGATGGTTTTCTGTGTGAAGGAACTTCACCCGATGGGTTTGTACATGCCTGGGAGAGGATCAAAGCCACCTGCTGGGCAGACTCACCAAGGTCAGCCCCACACGAGCGTCGGAAGAGGGAAACGGCTCCGCGTGAGTGGTGATTCAGAGTGACGTTAAGAAACGACGTGAACTGTGCCCAAGCCTTCAGGTCACTCGGTGGTTTCTAGTCTGGTTATCCTTTTCAAAGTAACTTTAGTTTCTACTTGTTACTGGATATCACCTAAATTTATTTTTCAATAAAATAGGTGGGTTTTTTTCTTGTAAATCCTTGTTAGACATGTTATCAGACTTAATGACTAGGAAAAAAAAATCTCCAGCAACTACAACAACTAGATTTACTTGTCAAAAAAAATGGTATTTTCTTCATTTACAAGTCTAATTTCTCTAGCTTAAATGTTATTTTACAGTACTTGATTTTTTATTACAGTAATAAGAGGTTTGAAGATCACTTGATTTTCAGCTCAGTAAAGGGTTATGGGACTATTATGTCATTCTTTGCAAAGTTTTATTAATGCCTGTAATATTTTATTTGTCAAATTTCTTTTTGAATAAAAGTTGTCATTCAGCACATAATAGACAGATAGGATGAGAGAAAATTCATGTGTGTATGGTGAGCTATGGCAAGTGACCACTGTAAATTTGAATTTTTACAAACTGAGTGAATTGCTGTTCAAATACGGGTCATGAAGATACTCACTGGAAGCAATAAAGGTGAATTGAATGATGCAATAAGATCAGAACTGGAATGATGTGAATGACTTCCATGGATAATCAGAGAGGACTCCTGTAACAACTGGATGTATGTGGTGTCCTGTGTGCTGCTTTCATTTTTTTTCAGCTGGCTGCATAGCGTCTTAAAAGGAAATTACAAAATGCTAACTTTTCTATCTATAATTCTAGTTTTCTAGTGTCAGAGATGAGGATGGCCCTGCATTTGCTGAATCCTCACTGTCTGAAGCAACTTAGCATTGACCACAGGCTGGAACATTAACATCCAGGCTGGCACAGGAGGCAACAGGACAGAAGTGCCAAGCTGGGTTTGACCTTTAGACCGATTCCTGAATCAGCTTGCTTGGCTTGACTCTCAGAAGTGCTCAGTATTAGCACCTTAGGAGTTGCAGGAGATGGGCTGGAGAGAGGGGAACATCTCTATCAAACCGACTTGAAGGAATACAAGGTCCCAAAGCGCAGCTCCGTGAAATCTACACACACATCTTACATATTTCATGTATGTTTCTGTAAGTACTTGTGTGTGTACAGCATGTGCATTTGTGTCTGTTTATATACACACAGGCATATTTAATACATACATACATACATTTTAGTGAGATATAGGTCATAAGAAGTGTAACAGAGGCAATAACAGGTGCATAGGGGATGTTTTGGAAGTCCAAATGAACACTGTGTGCCACAGTACAGATCTTTGCAGTCTCACTTGGCCTGGAAAATGTACCAGGAAATTACAGGGCAAGATTTAGAGGGGGAGAGAGAGATATTTCTCTTTTCTCTTTTTAATTGACTGATAAAACTGAAAAAAATCCTTCAGGCATACAAGTCCTTATCTAGAAATCGCATCAAATTTATGCAGTTTTCAACACATGACATAGTTTTTAATTAAGTCAGTGTTCTGTATATATATTTTTTGGTATTTTCCAGTGGGAGAGGTAAGGGGTTTTTGGAATGACAGTGTGTTTTCTTGGGCTTTGATCAGTCTCCTTCAGGGACTGGCTTGTTTTTATGATCGTATTATTTAGGGAGGGTCTGCTTTTGAATGGAAAGGTTTTGCTTGTGTGAAGCTGAGGCTATGTGTGTGTGTAGGCCACAGACACTTCTGTACCCAAGGAACTCTGGAAACCTGCTGTCTTAGAAAACAAAGGATATGTGTAAGAAGAAGAAGAAGAAGAAGTCCTACCATAATTTGTATATGCAGACTAGTTAAATGTTTTCAAACAAATACAGCTTTTAATTTTGAAACATACTGATTCTTTCTTCACAAGTATTTTATCCAAAAGTAGCAGTAAAGATTGGTGAATTACTTCAGAAATCAAATTTTGTATGTAGGAAACAAAAGTCCTCCTATCCCAGGGTAAATGAACAAGTGTCCTTTTCAGGACTGCTCTAGGGACAAGCACAAAGAATATTTATTTCTTGGAATTTCAAAACATGTTGAGTGGCATATGAGGTATGTAAGTGGATATTCTCCAAGTTTAAACCCTTTCTTACTGTTGCCTGTACAGGGAGTATTCAGATGTCACAGTTAGGTGGAAAATCCCATTTTGCTGGGCCTTCTGCAAAACATGGTTAAACCTAAGGGGTAAAATGCAGGTCTTGGTGATGTCAGTTGAAAACCCCACTTGACAACTGTGAGAAAAGTTTCTGTTCAAAATGGTCCCAGGGTTGTGATTTCCAATTAAAAA
>VZRX01007343.1:0-40785 GCA_013398075.1 Notiomystis cincta | reverse complement strand
TTAATTTTTTGCCAAGATGGAGATTGATTGGTCTCAGGACCTACCAAAACCATTTTCCTCCCTCAAAAGAAGCATTAAAGGCTGCCTGTTGTACTGAGCGAGCCCAGGGACTGTCGCAGCTGGTTCATGCACCAGCCTGTGCTGTCTAGCACTTTCCAGTGCCTTTTGGAACGTGTGGTGGAGAAAAGGTCTTGTTGTTTTTGTCTGCAACAGAAGAACGAGCCAGAAAAATTTACTGCAAGGTACTGGGCAAAGGGCAATGTTTCTGGCTCTCCTGTATGTATATGTATGTATATATATGATAATATATATATACATATATATGTGTATGCATGTGTATATATACAGAGAGTGAGTGAGAATATTTATGTATTGGTTCAATGAATTTAAGTGGAGCTAAGAGTTTGTTAAAGAAAATTAAAAGTCTGTATTCAAAGACCGCCCTCTCTCAAACGTGTGTATTTGGAGTATCTGTGCAGTTGCAAAGGCACCAAGCTCTGGAAACACTCCAAAGTACAACTCCTGTGTTGGGGGGGAACCACATCTCTCTGAGGATAAATAAATGCATGGCATTCATTTGAACTAATAGAGGGATTTGATACAAAAGTGCAATTAATTTCTTGTGTGCTCTTCCACAAGAAAAACCTACATGAGATTAGCTTTCTTTAACTGGGTGGCCACAGTAGTCAGTATTTTATATAAATGAGCTTGTATTTTACTAGCAGAGTCCCATCAACACACATACACATATATGTATTTATTTATATGCACGCATGCATGCGTATTTATATACGTGTATATATATATATATATAAATATATATATATATGTGTGNTTACTTAAAAAATACTGGTTTAATTTTTAGCAGGAAACATTCCTCCTGTTTCCATATATAAAAGGATTCTTTGACCACAGAAAGTCCACTCTGAAACTCAGAGAGGGTGCGTGCTTCCAACAGTGTTTGGTGCAAATATGGGATGAGACACCAGTGGTGGGAGCAGAGGAATGTTACAGCCAGACAAATGGGTGTGACTGTTGAGAATCTCAGCACACTGGTAGTTCAGCTGCCATCCTTTGTTTTTCAGAGGAGAGTTTTCCAGAGGAAGGAGAAGTTAGTTTGACTCACACCTGTTGGCAGGGGGGCTGTTTCTAAACCCGAATGGTTACAATGGAGAAAGCAGCAATATACATACTTTAAAAATGGGTGAAAAATTCCAGGATCGTGGCTGAACTGAAAGTAGGATCTGATCTTTTGACTGAGGATAGGTAGGGACCATAAATGTCACATAGGATTAGCAGAGGAAAGGACCCAGGAGAAGTGAGGCAGGTGGAACTGAGCAAACCCAGAGAGTTTAGGAAAGAGGAGCAAAGTAGAAGTGAGGACAGAAAGAGAAGACCTGCTGACAGAAAGGGGACAGTGTTCCATTGCACTTGGTTCAGTCTTAAAAGAATTCACAGGATTTCATGTGGAAAATGAAAATAGGCAAGGTTGTGACTAATCTTGTATTGAAAATCCACTCTGGTTTGGTGTTTTGGGGGGTGTCTGATAGGGGAATCCTCACATTTTATTTGGTCAGTTTTGCAGGGGGTGGTACATGTGGCCAGCAAGAAAGCGCTGTAATCCCAGCGACTGGGCAGTGCCACAAACCCTGGAGTCACTCCCGTGTGAGAATGCAGATGCTTCTGGCTTTCAAAGCACAGTTAATCCTGCCAACCTGACTTCTCCAATCCCAGCTGTGGAGAGACCTCCTCCAGAAAGGACACAGCTCCTCCCAGGTCCTGCTGCTTTTCCCTCCGAAGGTGATTTATAGCTCCCTGTTCCATGAGAGCCCACCACCTGTGTAAGGGAAGAGGATGGAGAGTTTGTGCTTGTCCCTCTGCTTCTGGTCATTTGCTTGTGGAGGGCAGAGGCACATGTGCACCTCTGAGGAGACAACAGTCACCCACATCTCCTGGCCTGTTCAGTCACACCAGGGCTTGTTACTTGGCTGTGAGAAGCTTTTATTTTTAGTAGATATGTGCATTATTACATTACAGTATTTTACTGGTTTACAAAGATGGCTTACAAATATTATGTATGACATGCAATAGTTTCAGTTCAGGACCATTTGAAGCACAGACTGAAGAGATGTGTAAGGGAAAAAAAGCTGTTCTGTTTGAGCTCTGTCCAGGCCCCCTGCCATGAGCAGGGACACCTTCCACTAGACCAGGTTGCTCAAAGTTCCATCCAACCCAGCCCCTGAACACTTCCAGGGATGAGTCATCCACAGCTTCTCTGGGCCAACTGTTTCAGTGTCTCACCACTCTCCCAGTAAAGAACTTTGACCTAATATCTCACCTAAATGTGCCCTCTTGCAGTTTGAAACCATTTCCCCTTGTCCTGTTACTCCAGGCTCTTGTCAAAACAGACCCTTTAAAAGTCCCTCTCCAGCTGTCTGTAGGCTTTAGGTACTCAGCTTTTGCAGGGCTCTAAGATCTCCCTGGATCCTTCTCCAGGCTTAACAATCCCAAGTCTCTCACCCTGTCTTCAAAGGAGAGGTGCTCCAGAGCCTGGGTTATCATGGTGACCCTTCTGGACTTGCTCCAGCAGGTCCATGTTGTTGCTGTGCTGGGGATCCCAGATGCAGTATTCCAGGTGGGAGCTCACCAAAGCTGTATAGGGACAAAACCATCTCCCTTGACCTGCTGGTCATGCTGCTTTTGATACAGCCAGTATATCCTGTATCTGTGCATGTATTACCTATTGCTGTGTGTCCACGAAGTGTACTCTCTGCCCTCGGAAAAAAGTGCAATCTCTTCTTGCACAGCAGCAATGGGCTGCAGAAAAGCAAGAATTACCTGCCTGCTGTGCAGTAACAACTCTGTGCAGGGACTGCCTTCGATCCCAGCGTGCGGTCGGGCGCTTCCCGTGCACGCCACAGCCACAGGGCTGGCGGAAGGCGCCGCTTTCCCGCGTGGCAGCAGACGCGTGGGGGAAGCACCAGCCCCATCCGTCTTCCTCTTCTCAGACTCGTGGGCTTATTTTTAACACCGAGCAAAGGTTCCGACTCCCTCTTTCGGCGGGAAGCGGCGCTGTCGCGCCAGCCTTGCAGTCGCTGCGCCCCGCGGGCTCGCCCCGCCACGGGCACCGCCGGCCGGGGCCGCGGGGCTCTGCGGCGGCTGAGCAGGGCCGGCCGAGAGGTGTTTAGAGCACATGCTGCTGCTGCACCTGGGGACGTGGTTTAGCGTGGCCTTGGCAGTGCTGGGTTAATGGCTGGTCTCAATGATCTCAGGGGTTTTTCCAACCTGAATGATCCTGTGCTTCTGTGATTCCAAGGGTTCGCTGGTGGGTCAAAGCGTGGCGTGGGCGGGAGCTGCTGGGCCAGCGGGGTACGGCGAGCACTGTGCAAGGAGCTTGGACCGAGTGGGTGAACGTGAAATGTAGGAAAATGTTACTGTGCCTCTAGGCAAAATGTTCTGTATGGTTTCTCTTCAATTTTAGTGAAATGCTCCATTTTCAAGCAGACAAGGAGCACCTGCAGGTGGGCAAACCAGCCTGGGCCGATACAGGGTTCTTTAGAGTTCTCCTTTCCCAGATTCCTCTTGACCCATTCTGCCCAACTCCCTTCCTTCTCCATCCCATGGATGTTCCCTCAGCTCCAGCTAATTGCCTGCTGTCCTTGGATTGGTATTTTCAAAAGCAAAGGAGCCCAGGCTGGTGTCCATCCAGAGGAGAAAGACCAGATCCCTCCTGCATGTTGCAGCACTACACCCAACTCTTCAGTTATTTCCTACTCCAAAGGCTCCTACTGGTGGCAGGAGGTGGAGGTACCTTTCTTAATAAAGTAATTCCGAAAAAAACAGAGTCAAATAAGGAGCAAACGAGGTTATGTTTATACTCCACATTTTCCTGAGAAGGCTTGGTCATAGATTGGCTTTTCTCAGCCTGGCAAAACATCTCAGTGTCTTGATCTTGAGTAGGAGGGTTGGCCACTGCTGCAGACCCCTGCTCTGGGGTTCACCTGGAGACCAACAGCTATGAACCACTTCTCCTGGCAGCCCCCAACACAGTCCTGTGGAGTTTGAGTGGCAAAGAGAGCAGAGCCAAGCTCTTCATAGCATGAGTAGGTGATACTGGGGGCAACAGCCACCAGCTGTGCATGGGGAGGTTCACACACAGTGGGGAAAATGTTTTTATCCAGAGGACAATGCAGTGTGGGAACTGTCACCTCAGCAAGGGAACCCTCCTTGCCTGGAGTTTCCAAGCCTTGTCTGGATGAAGCCACGTCCAGCCTGACATTGTCCAGCCATGGTCCTGCTTTGGGTGGGCTGTTGGATGAGGTGATGCAGAGATTCCCTTCCAGCCATCACTTTCCAGTCATGCTAATAGGGCAATGTAAAGTACCAGCCTAGCCAGAATCCTTCAGGGCTGTTCAGACCACTGATATCCTCATATTCTTTCATCCCAGCTCTTTCTTGTCCATCATAATACACTTTTCAGAACTAAGGCTCTCTGCAAGCCAGCACTGAGGTTAAACCTGCTTTGAGGAGAGTTTAGATAGCCTCCAGAAAGGACCTACTGGAGTCTGTTTCCCACCTGAGTTATTCTGGGCATCCCTCTTAGTCAGCCTTCAGGATTCTACAGTGACCCGTACCATACATAAAACCATCACTGTCCAAAAGCTCATTCATGTGCATTTAAAACAATAAAGGGCTGCACATGACCATTGTTAACTTTCTATGCATAGAGAAGGTTATTACCTTAAAGAATGACTTGTATTAATCAAAAGTGTTGGTTCAAAAAACTTTTTCAGGTATACTTTTCAGTAAAATAAGCAGCTTCTTTTCCCTTTTGATGTCTCTGTGTGTGTCTGTCCTTTCCAACTTCAAACAAAAGGCCAGACATGCCAGGAACTGTGAAATCCTATGTGTGTGGGTTTTATCATAGTCTAGTGACTTCAGAAAAGATCTGAGAAGGCTCCTGCCAACTTTCTCCTCGTCTGAGAGGCACAAACCTCATAGGAACCTGATGTCCCAGGGCTCCTCTCACTCTGGTAATAGTAGCAAGTAACTTCCCTTAGCAAGGCTCTTGAACTCCTCAGGGCACCAGCAGGTTCAAGGATGGTCAAGGTCACACAGGGCACCCTCAGTTCTTGTCCCTATTTTTCTACTCCCTTCAAATTAAGGACTAATGGGAAGTTTCCCCCATGAGTACATCCAGGGCAGGTTTGCAGCCTTAGAGCTGGGCTGGGATCCAGGCTATCCCCACCATCCCCTTCCTAGCAGTGGGTCCCAGGGTGATTGCAGTGCAATCAGGAGTGAGGAAGGGCACCCTGGGGAAGAAGCAGTCACCCAAATGGTGAATGTAGGCAGCAGCACATCCAGGAGCTCTACAAATTCACATCCTCACCACTCTTCCTTGGGGGAGGGCTTTTCCAGCATCTCCCACATGCCCCACACTTACTGCTTGCCCCGTGCAGAGCCCAGGTGCAGGAGCAGGATGCTGGGCAGGGAGAGAGTGGAGCTGCTCTTTGTCGATGAGCAGGAGCTGCAGGCCATCTTCTGCATGCAAATAAGATCCCAGCCTTCTGAAATGCCCTGAGTCTGTCTGCTCTGCTGTCTGTCCTGAGGCCTGCAGGGGTGCTCCTGTAGTGCTGCAGGGGCACTGAAGGGGAATGGGACAGAGGGACATCCGTGGATGCCCCAGCCCCACAGGGGATGTGGACAGGCATGGGAGAGGGGTGCAGTGCAGTGCTGGGAAACCTCCAGCTGGGGTTTTCCAGCCAGGGCAGCTGCACGAGCTGCTCCTCTGGGGCTGGGATGAAAAGGTGCCTCTCTATGTCCCAGGCTGGCAGGGGCAGCAGTGCTGAGCACAGAGCCAGGCATGCAGTGCAGCAGGGCTCTGTCCCTGCCAGCTTGGCTTTGTGAGAGCCCCTGGCTCCAGGCAGGGGAGCGATGGAGCACATTGAAGATGCTGGTCCTGCAGCTCATCCCCTCCTCCTGCCGTCAGGGATGGTCCATGAGTCACAGAGCAGGGCAAAGGGAGGGGTGTGCAGCTAGACAGAGACAGAGCCCTGCTGCTGGCTGTTACTGTTGCTCTCCGAGGGGGTCTTGGCAGTGGAGGAGGTGGCCAGAGAGCCGCTGTTCCTGAGGATGCGGAGCAGCCTCCGCTTGTAGCCCCGGAAGGCAAAGAAGTAGATGATGGGGTCGATGCAGCAGTTGAGGTTCATGAACGCCACAGTGACTTGCAGGGACATCTTGAAGGCTTGCTGCTCACGGCAGGACGGCTGGTAGAGGATCTTCCTGACCATGAACTGGACAATGTTGAGGTGGTAGGGACTGAAGCAGAGCAGGACAGCCAGCAGCACCACCAGGATGACAGTGAAGGCCCGGTGGTGGTGCCCGTTCTTCACCGTCAGCGGGTTCTCCTTGGCCGTCTGGCAGAGCTTGAGGTTGATCCTCACGTAGCACACCAGGATGATGCCCACAGGCAGGAAGAAGCCGAGCACGCAGGCCATCAGGAGCAGGTAGGGCAGATTGGGAATCTCCTCGAAGTTGAAATACTCCATGCACGTCAGCTTTTCTCCCATCCTTCGAGTCATGGGCCGCAGGAGCAGCGGAGCCGTCTGCAGGAACACCAAGGACCAGATGAGGACGCAGGCGGCCCTGGCACGGCTCACCTTCCGCGTCCTGCCGGGGTGCCTGGTGCGCACCACCGCGATGTAGCGGTCCACGCTCACACAGGTCATGAAGTAGATGCTCACATAGGTGTTCATGTAGAAAATGAAAGCTGTGATCCGGCAAAACCAGTCCCCAAAGGGCCAGTTAGACTCCAGGATGTAGTAGGCGATCCTGCCCGGCAGCGCCAGGGTGAAGAGGGCATCGGAGAGGGCCAGGTTCACCAGGTAGAGGTCGGTGGAGTTGAGTTTCTTCTTCCTGCGCTGGAAGGTGATACAGAGGGCCAGGACATTCCCACAGGCACCGAACAGCAGCAGGATGATGTAGAAAAGGGAGAAGGTGACTTTGGTTGAGAAGTGGTGGCTGTGCACGTTGCAGCTGCTCTGGTTGCTGGAGGTGAGGTTGGTGGGCAGGAACACGTCCTCCACAAGAGCCATTTCCAAAGTGCCTCACAAGCTCTTGCTCTCCCTTGGAATAAGAACAGACATGAAACTTGCAGCTTATTGAAATCAGGAGTGGCAGCCTTAGAGCTGACCCTCATCACAAAGCAAAAGCCCTGTCCTCTGCTCCAGCCACCCCCCTCGCAGCACACGGCTCAAGTCATTTAGAAAAATGCTTCTCTTGTGATTCTGGTGAGAGCATCTCAACAGTGGCTGTGACTCATTCTACTTTTCTTTTCACAAGCTCCTCTTAATTTTGCTTTTTCACAAGTCCAGTCAATATGGGAAAGGACTTGGGGGAGGGGGGCTGGGAGAAGGAATTGTCTATCACACAAGGAAGGTCCCAAACTCATCTGGTGGCAATGATATCATGTANCGCACCCGCACCCGCACCGACCGGACCGGACCGGGCGGCAGCGCTGCCCCTCGCCGCCGGCGGCGCGGATCCCGAGCGGCTGAGATGCTCAAACCCACACGCACGAAAGGGAGGTCAGGGGCTCCAACCTGAGAGCGGCGGTGCCTTCGCCTCCTTCTCCTCTTCCTCCTCCTCCTCCTCCTCCCGCCCGAATTTTGGGANGAAGTGGTGGCTGTGCACGTTGCAGCTGCTCTGGTTGCTGGAGGTGAGGTTGGTGGGCAGGAACACGTCCTCCACAAGAGCCATTTCCAAAGTGCCTCACAAGCTCTTGCTCTCCCTTGGAATAAGAACAGACATGAAACTTGCAGCTTATTGAAATCAGGAGTGGCAGCCTTAGAGCTGACCCTCATCACAAAGCAAAAGCCCTGTCCTCTGCTCCAGCCACCCCCCTCGCAGCACACGGCTCAAGTCATTTAGAAAAATGCTTCTCTTGTGATTCTGGTGAGAGCATCTCAACAGTGGCTGTGACTCATTCTACTTTTCTTTTCACAAGCTCCTCTTAATTTTGCTTTTTCACAAGTCCAGTCAATATGGGAAAGGACTTGGGGGAGGGGGGCTGGGAGAAGGAATTGTCTATCACACAAGGAAGGTCCCAAACTCATCTGGTGGCAATGATATCATGTACTCATTACTGGGACGGAATGGGGAGCTTCATTGAGAAAATGCCCAAAACACTGGAGGGGCCGTGGACTGGCAGGGCTTGGGAGCCAAAGCAGGAACAAAACTGAAGAAAATCAAAGAGAGGAAAAAAACCATCCTTCCTCCCCAAAATCCCCCAACCTTCCCCAAAAATCCCGTGCCCCATGCTCGTCCGATCGGGGAGCTGGGAACACCCCGGCCCCGAAGCCCAGCACGCCCTCCNTCGCCTCCTTCTCCTCTTCCTCCTCCTCCTCCTCCTCCCGCCCGAATTTTGGGAGCCTCTTGCCCGCGCACGGTACTCGTGCTCCCCGGCCGTGTGAGCGCCTCCCGGGATTCGCTCACGTTATAAAAGCACCGTGAGGTTTGGGTTTTTTTTGTTTGTTGGGTTTTGTTGTTTTGGGTTTGGTTTTTGTTTTTTTTTTTTTGGGTCTTTTTTTGTCCTCAGGGTTGGTAAAACTGTGTGTTATTTCTGGGTGGGGCTTTTTTTCTTTCGGTGTGTGAGAGGCATGTTGCCGCCGCGGGGATGTTCTCAGTAGCGGCTGTGCTGCAGAAGATAAATGACTGTACCTGCGCGGCAATCGCTCCCGGCATCTGAGCCGACTTCGGGTTTTACTCTGAAAACTTCTACAGGGATGCAAAAACTTCAGCTCTCGTTCACGTGCGGTCCAGAGTGCTCCTCCCGGCCGCGCACACACGGCCACGGCAGCACGATCGGGCCACGGCAGCGTTTACAATAAAGTTGTTCAAAGAAGCTTATTGTGCCTGTGTCCCGTGCAAGCCACGCTGTGCCTGCGCTGAAACCCAGATTTGCCTTTCACGAACACGAGACATCACCAGGCACGGCTCCTTAGGGCAGAGACCGAGTTGAACGAAACAATTTGCCCTTAGTGGAAAAATATTTTTGTTATTGAGATGATACAGTGTGTGGTGACAGTGGGGCAAAGCCCCTTGTCCCAGCTGGAACTCTCCCATCAGGCTCTGTCCCCAAAGTGCTGAGCAGTGGAGGGCTGTGATTTACCCCTTAGCCCTACATGTGTGTGTCCTACAGCATGGAGAGAGCACTTTCTTTCCCAGCACTTCCCAAAATGTTTGCAGAAGCACAGCCTGCCCTGTGACCAGCAGGATGGCCTTGCCAAGGTGTTTTTTTACTGGAGACCACTAGGGTTTTCAAATCCCAAGAGGATTTTTTTAAGCTCTTTTTAGTGGTTCTAGGGTTTGGGGGGTTTTTGGTGGTGGTGGTGATAATCTTGCTGGTGTCTGGTTTTGACCCTCAAAAAAATTCCTAATAAACCAGGAAATTCCCGTCATGAGACATTTGGGATGCTACTGAAATACCGAAGCCAAGAAATACTAAGGTTGAGATTACAGTTAAGCTAAACTTACATATTTCCCTCTGAGTGAGCAAAGCTCAACTAATTATTTAATTGCATAATATTGCTAATGTTTTAAAACAGTGACATTAAACTCAGCACTAATCTGTGTACTGATGTACTGTGAGTCATCTGTATAGAAATTACACATTATTGTCATGAACTTACTAGAAGTTGAAGGTACTTAGCAAGAGTAATAGTGAAAACTGACTAACAAGCATCTGTTAATGGAGATACTTTTGTTGCTCGAGGGTTTATATTACAAGGAGGGAAAGGTCTGCTAATAACAGAAAAACTGCTGAGTAAATTATTAAAATATTCCCTAGTAAAATGGGGACTTTCTACTTGCACATCTGTCAAGAGTTAAGCTAATCAGACTTGTGTGGGGCTCGAATGTTCTTGAGCTGTTTCATCATGATGGTGAAAGCAGCCAAAGGAGTTAATGTTAGAGAAATGATGCCTCTACAGAAATCCTGAGCCTGCACCAGCAAGTGGATCCAGGGCTATCCTTGCATCTCCCTAAAGCACTGCACAACAAACACTTGCAGCTGAAACAAATATTGGTCACATCGACTGGGGGCTCACTGTGGCACTGACGGTGCAAAGCTCCCACCCTCCCTCACTACAGTCTCCCACAGGAGAGTTTTATCTCCACAAATTAACACCATCGAGGAAATAAATTTGGATAAAGCTCAGCAAAAGGCCACTGCCTTCCATCCAGGGGCCCACAGCGCCTCAGACCGGTCGGAATCACCAGAGCTTGGCAGGGATGGACACGGGGAGATTTGTGATGCAAATTTATGCCCGGGGCTTTTCCGAGCAAACACCCCCTTGGTACAACCCCTCCTGTGCCTTGGGCTCTGCGCTCACACAGGCACTGAAAGCAGAGCTGCAGATCCCAGAAGGGGAATCAGCACCTGCCACCTGTCCTGGGGGTGGAGGAGTTTCCGTGGGAGCCCATGGGAGCGGGAAGTGCCATCGCTGGGTCAAAGGGGGGCCTGGATAAAGGAGAGTCGGAGAGGTCTCGGCCCCTGCACAGCGGAGGGAGATGACCCAAGTGGCATCGCCAGCCTTGAAAACAGATGGAAGAGCCCAAAGTTCGGGCTGACAGCCATGTCCAAGGTGACAACTGTGCCCAGGGCCTTGGGAATAAGACAGAGGGAAAGCAATGCTCCCCACCTGATTTTATTTTTCTTTTTGCAGTGCAGAAGAAAGGAAGTGGGTTCTTCTTTTGTGCAAAACATGCTCCTGCCTTGTGTGCAGCAGGTGCTGTGCTACAGGAGTGCAGCCCAGCTCCACCCTTTGCACGGCTGCAGCAAGCCCAGCAGGGCTGCACCGCTCCGCACTGCACGGCAGGATGGGGCAAGGGAGTGAGGGGATCCCCTTCCCTGCCTCTGCAACACTGGATGAGCTGAAATGGGATCCTCCTCAGAGAGGGGAGGGAGGCCCTGTCCACCCCAGTTTGCAGCCATCTCATTTAGGAGATATTGCCCTTTACTGAACCCAGTGGAATGTAGTGTGGGATTTGAGGAGTGAGGTTCAACTTCAAAGCCGGGTGTAGTTTTTCTTCTGTTGTGTCCATGTTTGCTTAAAGACGCTTCCTTGGGCCTGGCAGGGAGCAGAGTCCCACAGTCCAGGTATCCATCCCACGGTGAGCAGGACCTGCTGCCCCAGGGTGTCCCTGCTGCCAGGGACCCAGCCAGGGCTCAGGGGACACCTTCTGGGGGAGTCCTGTGTGAACGCTCGGCATGGAGGGTCTCCCTCCTGAAATGTGTGTCATGGTCCTTAACCATGGCATGACTCCTGCAGGGTCCCTGCCTGGCAGCCACCACATGCTACTTCCCAGAGCCAGATGCTGGGCATGTCAGGACAGATGTGCACCTCAGAGTCACCGTGGCTCTTCTCACACCATCCTCAGAGCACACCTCTCTCTGCCATCCCATGAAGGCTCCCTGCAGCCTCCATTCGCTGCTGGAGACATTGCTTCCCAGCCCAGCAGAAAAGCCAGACTGCAGCTTCTCTGAGATCAGGTCCTTGAGGCCATCAGCCCCACCAGCCTCATCAGCCCCATCAGCCGTGACCTCAGCTGGGGAGGAAAGCTCAGAAAGAGCCATGCCTGCAGGCAGGTGCCCTCACATGTGCTGGGAGATTCATCCCTGAGCTTCTTCTTCAGGTACAAAGCCACCCTCAGGTAGTTGTTTACATCTGGTGGGATTTCCCAGAGTTGAGAGATGATTTGGAGCTGGACTTTCTGAAGGCAAGGCAGCAAAACAAATGAGGTAACAGCCCCTTCACGGAGAGACAGCAGGAAGTTTGTGCCTCGTCTTTCCATTGTATCATCACCACCTCTCCCTTTTTGCTTTCCCCATCCACTTTGGTTACCTCTTCTCTCTTCTAGTGCAAAACATTTTCAGGAAGCTTTGGGTGTAGACACAAAAATCTCCAGGTGCTTTCAGTTTTGATGCAACAGGCAGGGATTTTCCACAGCTCAGCCCCCGCATTCCAGGTCACCATTACTCATCTGATAGTAGAACAGAAATTAGGAGAATCCCTGATTTTGGCATTCATCTGTCCATTCAATAACAGCAGCTACATGGGGAGGACAATGTTTTAGAGGCTTTAACTTGATATGATGGGAATTGTAGAGGGAGAAAAAATCTGAAGATTCCTACGGATTTGTGATAAAAATCTGAAGAAAACAATTACTGGAATTTTGATATATTTGAAATCTAATCTGGCCTTAAATCTAAGTGGGGAATACCAAATAACAAAGCAGCTGAAATCTGTTTCTGCAGGACATGACTGACTTTGTTCTGCATAGCTCTGGAAATGATGTTGTAGCACCAAGTCACGACAGTCAGAGGGGTGGCACAGCTCATTTCAGCACCCCTAGCAGTGGAGCACAACATGGCAGCAGCTTTGGGAGCTTCCTTCCACATTCCCTTGACTTCAGTCCCAAAATGTGAGCATGAAGCCCTGTGAGTGGGCCACACAACCACCACTGCTTCCATGAGCCTGTGGCTTTGCCAAGCCTGGCTGCAGAGAGGGGGTAGCTGTGCCAGCAGGGGCAGCTCTTAGTCAGGAGGGTCAGGGCACCTTAATGGGAGAAATACCAATGAAATTCACATTCTGAAGTAACTTCCTCCAGTGAGTATGAAAGGCACTTTCTCCCACGCTGTGCTATGACTTAGAAACTCCATTTTCCTTTTGCAGGAATAAGATGAAAGTTTTCTCTGTATCTGATTTCTGTGGTTAAAAACAATGTTTAAATGCTTATTAAAAAAACACAATCATAAGGCAAGTTTGGAGAACTGAGGTCCTATTTTTATCTGTTTTTTTCTTATGCCAGAGCCACAAATGCTATATATGCACACACAAATTCATAACGTACAGCTACAACATCAGCAAAAACAACCGACGTAGAGGATGATCACAAAACACAGAAATAAGTGTCTGTGATAGAGAAGGTGCCAAAAATGCACATCTTAATCCAGTCTAGATCTTCATGATCCTATACAACAATTTCTTTAGGCAGGGCATCCTCATATTTTGTGACTTGTGAGTCTTTTCCATTTATTCTTTGCAGTCAGTATTTAGGCCCTGTTATGACCAGGTTTTGGCCATTTTTAACACCTACCAGGTAAATCTGATGGCAAAAGTTAGCATCCTCATGAGTGTTTCCATGGGGAGCTCTGTTTGTGCCCCAGTGCCTCAGAGGATCACAGAGTGGAAGGCTGGACAGGGCCTCTGAGGGGCAGCTGGCCTGACCACACTGCTAAAGGAGACGCCCAGACCTGACTGCCCAGGACTGTGCTGACACAGATGGTGAATTTCTCCAAGGATGGACACTCCACAACCTGTTTGGGCAACCAGTGCCAGTGCTCAGTTGCCCTCTCTGTGGAAAAGTCTTTCCTGATGTTCAGAGAGATCCTCCAGTGTTTCCAGTTTCCTCCAGGTTGTGCCCATTGCCTCTGATCCTGTCACTGGACACCGCTACACAGAGCCTGGCTCTGTCCTGCTCACACCCTTCCTGCAGGCATTTATACACATCAGCGACATCCCCCTGAGCCTTCTCCAGGCTGAACAGCCACAACCCTCAGCCTTTCTTCTCAGGAGACTTGCTCCAGTCCCTTCATCACCTTTGTGTCCCTTTGCTGGACTCTCTCCAGTGTGTCTGTGTACAGAGGAGCCCAGACCTGAACCCAGGACTCCAAGTGTGTCCTCACCAGGGCTGAGCAAAGAGCAAAGATCATCTCCCCAAACCTGCTGGTAACACTTTGCCTAAGGGACACCAGGATGCCATTGGCCTCCTTTGCCACAAGGGCACATCGGTGGCTCGTGTTCAACTTGGTGTCCACCAGGATCCTGAGGTCCTTTCCTCCACAGAGCTGCTTTCCAGCTGGCTGGCCCCCAGCCTGCACTGGTGCCTGGAGGTGTTCTTCTGCAGGTGCAGGATTTTGCACTTCTCCTTGCTGAACTCAATGAAATTCCTGCCAGCCCATTTCTCCAGCCTGTGAAGGTCCCTCTGGACAGCAGCATGACTGTGGCATATCAGCCACTCCTCCCAGTTTGGTGTCATCAGCAAATGTCCTGGGGGTGCCCTCTGCCACTCTGTCCATGTCATTAATGAGGATGTTGAACAGGACTGGACCCAGTACTGTCCCCTGGGGCACACAGTGAGTTACTGGCCTCCAGCTAGAACCCATCCAGCTGATCATCACCCCCTGAGCCTGGCTGTGCAGTTTTCAACACACCTCAATGCCTCGGCTCTGTCTGCTGATTTATCTACCCAGCACTTGCATGTGAGAGAGCGGGGTGCTCTGTTCTTTATTGTGGGAAAGGAAACCTCAAGAAGCCACAGTGAGCAGTGAATAGCTGGAGACCTTGGCACTTCAACATTTTTCAGAGTGTTTGTTCTTGCTTGTTCAAAAGGTGCCTGTAACAGGTGCAGAGCCAGCCCCAAGCGCTCAGCACCCCTGTGTACCTCCACCTCCTCCACTAATCCTGCAGAATCCTGTGGCTTCTGGGAGAGGGTGGGACCAGCTCGCCGCAGAATAAAAACATTTGTTAATGAAAACCTTTCTTAACAAAGGCCTCCCTCACCAGTGGTGTTCAGAGTGAAGTCTGGCTTTTGTGGCTGTCCTGCCCAGCCTCATCGAGGGCAGAGCAGAGAGACAAATCCTTTTGCACCACCACCACCACCACCACAATTCACCCACGGAGAGCGGCCCACGCGGCGCCGAGCACGAGCAGGGCGCAGTCCCGGGAGGAAGCAGCCAAAGGCTGCTGTGTCTGCACGGGACCTGGGCTGCCTCAGTGCACACACTGCCAATGCAGGAAGGTCTTGATTTATAGGGCCAGAACTTCTGCGTGGCTCTTTGGTGTTGCTTCTGCTGCAGGCCCTGTGCAGGGCCTGGATTTACGTTTCTCTGCAGCTCCCTTCCCTGGCAGATCTTTCCCCCTGAAGTCCACTGGCAGTGGGCAAGGGGCTCCACCAAACCCTCCACAACTTCTGCTCCTTTTCTCTTTGCTCTGTTGCAACTCTTTGTGTCTACGTAAGAAAATGTACTGCCTAAAGCAGACTTAAACCTAAGCATCTAATGAGATTGAATTTTGGATATGCTGTAAAGGTCTGGATTTAAGAATTTAACTTGCAGTCATCAAATTTTACCTTTTAGGGCTTCCTTTAAAGACCAGACAGATCCTTTCCACCTTAAATAGCAGTTCTCAAAGTTTGTTGGCTAAATATTGTTTTAATGTGCTTATTACACACCTTTCCTTCTCCTTGTCTCCTGAGTCAAAGTTGAGGTTGCTCTCCTCCCTTACACATCTGGGAATGCATTTTCCAAATTATTTCTTCATAGAGGAAATTTTGCTTCATGGGGTTTCACTCACTTGTAATGTATTCATGGAGACTGCAACATTTCAGCTGCTAATGCCTATTGAAAACACGAGTCTCTGGGCTGTGCTGTAGCTACATTTGATGCTTAATGCTTTAAGTGAATTTGTGATCATGAAGAGTTTGGTCTGTCAGCATAATTGCAAGTGGAGAGACTTCTAAGCACTCCATCAAAGCTAGAAAAAAAACAGTACAAGCTTTTTGCATCTTCAGGAGAGTTTTTTATGTACATGGGAGATATAGAAAACTGGCCTCAAAATAAAGCTTCTCTTGGAAAAAACAGAATCAGATCTTAGCTTAAGGGAAGATGCTTCCACAAAACAAAAAACCTCCTCCTTTACACACAGATGTAGAGCCTGCTCAGCATCACATTCAACCACCCCACAAAGCCACAGCTCAGCCAAGCCAAAAGAGGCCCCTGCCTGACCTCAGCACAGAGGGAAAAAAAATTGGCTTTTAATGCCCCATGGCTCTAAGCCCCTTCCTATCAGGAAGGCTCTGCACAAGTGGAAAGCCCCTGCTCCTCCAAGGCAGTGACTTGCAGAGGCAGGGACAATTCCTCTCCATCAGGGGACAAACATCCCCACTGCTCACCACCCTAGCACTTGCACAGATTTTACCTCTGCCATGAGACACTGAGGAATGATCTGCATCTCATGGACAGGGATCTGAGGCAGGGAGTTAAATGGTATAGTTTGCTTTCTTTATAAATTGTAGTTGTTGGTTTAGCATCATGAAGCCAGAAATCCCAAAGAGGGATCTTGCTTATGAGCCATGCTGGAAACATTTAGGGGCAGTTTAAAATCATGCATCTGTTATTCCCCTGGTATTTTGCTTGTGACTTTTGTATGTTGTGGAAACAAACTTCTGATTATTATTTTTTAATTTGGTGGTGGTGGTGGTGGTTGGTTGTCCACTAGCATTAATTGTCTGCAGCAGTCCAGGCACTTTGAAGCTGTTAAAACATGTAACCTTGAGATGTGCAGTCAGGGAGAAGTGTTTTGTTCTTCACACCCACAAAGTCTGAGCTCAAAGATGTCTAAAATGTTGCTACTCTAAAATTATTTTCAAGTGCAGGAACAGGTCTCCTTCCTTACCCAGCTCTTACAGCAGTGCTGCTGAGTCTTCCTCAGGCCAGCAGGAATTCAGCTCTCTTCCTAAATGTGTCTTCCATCACTGGCTCCCTACAACCACCTGAATGTCCCTGCTTGGGAGGAGAAGTGACCACTGTGGCTGCAAATGGTCAGTGTCAGAATGAGTTAAAGCTTGGCTGACAGAAAATGGGAATAAGGAAGAATATTTCTAAAAGGGCAAGAAACAAAGGGGATTTTTTTTTTCTTTTGCAAGAGCTGGGGGAAATTTGAGGGACACCAGTAATTTCCCATCTCTCCAGTGTGGTAGTCATCTGATGACTTCAGCTGGCTTTGACCATTAACTACACAAATCACAGGAACAAACACAGCAAAGGCACCTCTTTGCAGTGGTCTTATTAGTGTTTTTTTTCTTTTTTTGGTTGATTTTTGGTTGGGTTTTCCTTTTGGTTGTGGTTTTGGTTGGTTGTTTTGGTTGTGTTTTTTTAATACATTCAAGTACTCTGGGAAAACAGAGTGATCATTCTAATTTGATTTAAATGCCATATGAAGAGCACAATTATTTACTAGAAATGTAGACAGTGTAGGTTCACTAACTTGACTTTGATACTCCTCAGAAGGTGCAGATAAGAATACACAGTCTCCCCACCCACACTTGGTTGATGAATTAATGGCCTGGCTATGCTGGCAGACAGAATGCCTCGAGGTGAAAAAGCAGTTTCTGCCTTCAGCTCTTTCTCGTAACAGGGGACGAAAGGTCTGGTGACAGCCATGCCACCCTGGCTGCCAGAGGGAGACCTGCTGGAGGCCAGTCCTACCATCCTCCCAAAGGCAGACAGGGCTCCCACTGCTTCTCCACATGCAGCTCCCACTGCCTGGGAGTGTCACCAGTCAATGCAAAACTTGACTTCCAGGCTCTTTAGGCACAGGTGACCCACCAAACCCTCAGCAGCCAGATCCACCAACAGGGGTGGGCATTTTCCCACTGGTTTCATGCTGCTGGATCACCCAGCACCCAAATCATTTTCAGTTTGACTGCTTGCATGCTTTTCATTTTGCAGGCAGTTGTTCCCAATATTTGATTTGTATGACTGACCTGTAGTTAAAACCCACAAACATATATATGGACAACGTGTTTAGTATTTGTAATGTTTGTAGTGGCTGACTGGAGTGAGGATGAGGGGGAAGGTAGTTTTATGTTCAGGAACACATTTTCTTCTTGAGATGTGAATGTCTTCATCCTGTTCTTTGAGGTGGAGCATATCTGTGGGTGGATTCCCCACGGCTGTCTGGGCCAAGGGCTCGTGTACTCTCACATGGAGTTCTTGTGAAAGGAGAAGGGCTTGTAAAATGTACTAAGCTCGACAGGGAAAAGGTGCTTACCACTTGGGTGACCCAGTTTTTACCAAAAACCAGTCTGAGGTAAAAGAAAGGTACCACATTGGGGCCCTTGGGTAAGGTTCACTAAGCAAATGTTAATTAGACACAAATTCATGCATGGAGTGTGGGCTTCTGTGAAAGAAATAACCCTGAGCAGACAGATCGTGTGCTCTGCAGGGCCACTGGAGACTGGGTCCAGAGGGCAGGTTAGACAGATGTCTGCTGAGCCACCCAGCCTGAGAGGTGGCAAACCAAGTCCTTAGACCAATCTAAACGTTTACTTAAGGCTTGTTTCCTCCAAGGAAACCTTCTCTAACACGCCTCTGTGCAGCTGGGTGAGACGTGCTGTCCCGCCCGCCGGCGAGGAGCCGGTGGCATGGGGCAGTGCCACGGTGGGATGGGACAGCCCTACTGGAGGAAGGGAGCTTGCCAAGGTGCAAATCCCCCTTTCTCAGGTGGTGCTGAACTTTCTCTGCCCTCCTGAGGGTGCAGGGTGCCTTGGCACTCAGCCCTGAGCAGGGTGATGCCAGGGTTGAGCCCTGGCACAGCGGGTTGATGTGCTAACACCTCTGGGGCTTTCAGGAGGCACGGGAAGGAACCACAGCCTACCAAAGCCACAGTGATGCTGCTGCTCCCAGGATAAGATGATCCAGAGGCCACAGGGTGAAGGTCCCTTTGCTGCCACTCCTGTGTGTGCATGGTGCAGCAGGGAAGAAGTGCTGAGTGACTTCTGAGTTCCTCCAGGCTTGAGCTGAGGAGGGTGTGCAGAGCTGTCTGCTGATCCTGTGTGGATTCACAGAGGTGGTGGAGGGAGGAAGTGGTTGCTCTCATCTCATGATTGCTGCTGTACACCAACTGCAAAGTCTTGCAGGGGGCCCAAGACAGAGCCTGCCCTGCACAGGCAAGGAAGGATGGGGAGCTGGTGAAAAAGAAACCACATTTAAGGGAAGAGAACTGATTTTTGCAAGGGGGCAAAATGTATCATCCCACATCACCTGTGGGTTTGAGACAAGTCAGCACAGCCCTGCCTGGTGCAGATGGAGCGTGGCAAAGGCCACCTCAGGCATTCCTCCATGCACCAGCCATTGGCCCTGGCACCACAGGGGCTTCTGAGGTTATGGCAGCTGACCTGGGTGGCAGGAAGCCTCCTTGCCCTGTGTAAAAGATGTTGATGGAACAGGGGCACATGGGACTGGTTTCTTACCCCAGCATGCCCAGATAGGAGATGAGGCTGGGTACATCAGTCCATTTCGGCCCAGGGACTTGGTTTTTCCCAGGGGTCTGGTCTTGTGTGAAAACACCAGCAGGGTGCTGGAAAGAAGTGTGAAGAAGTACAGGAGAAGGAGGTGGCTCCCTTCTCTTTCTGGGCCTATCTGGAGCAGGGAGCAGACACAGAGGGAAACTGCACTGCTGAGCTTCAAACCACATCCTCTCCATAGTCACGAATGCCAAAGAAATGTTGATTTACATCAAGAAATTAGGAAAAAGGAGAGACAGAAAAAATAGCTTTTAATCCTCAGATGCTACTTTTTAGGATACCTAGAGGTGAAATCTGCTGCCCACTGTCCTGGGAAGCACACTTGATATAGGGGAAATAAACTCACTGAACACCTACCACAAATTACAGGGACCGGGCGTCTGCGCACCTGGATGCAGAAAGTCGAGACCCAGAGTCCATCTTGCTTCCACCCTCATTTCCTCAACTGCGGAGGTGAACGACGGCAGCTCTGGGCTTCGGTGCCCGGAGAAGGAGCGCCCGGAGCGAGAGGCGGCTCCCGGTGCCACTAGAGGTCACCGTCACAACGAGGGAGCGGCCCCGGCGGGAGGGCGGGCCGAGCATCCCTCACCGGCGCGGGGCTCGCTGCGTGCGGGGCTCGCTGCGTGCGGGGCTCGCTCCGCTGTCGGGGCTCGCTCCGCTGTCGGAGCTCGCTCCGCTGTCGGGGCTCGCTCCGCTGTCGGGGCTCGCTGCGTGCGGGGCTCGCTCCGCTGTCGGGGATCGCTCCGGTGTCGGGGCTCCGCGAGCGCTTTGGGAAAGGCTTGTGGAAGGAGACGGAGATGGAACAGCGGATTAGCGTAAAGGAGGGAGGGAGGAATCAAAGGTTTGTGCTTTGAGAGCGAGGGCTTCTAGGATCACTTTGCTGTACCTGATACAATACTGCTAGTCATTCATATAATAATTAAATATTTTAATACTATCTAACGCTACTTATTAATTTAGAGAATTTAAAAACATTCAGATGGAAAATTCCTTTTTTTTTTTTTTTTCGAAACTCCAGACAGCGTCCTATGCAAAACCTTCTCTACCACAGCGCTTGGAAGCTGATTTTTTCCAAAAGCTTCAGTGCCAAGTGTCTCCCACACTGGCACCTCCATCAAACACGTCTCCACATTTCCTCACCTCCACCCAACGGCGAGGATGTGGGCAGAAATGGTGTCCCAGCCATGCCAGGCTTTATGGGAGCTGCTGCACCAAAATCTTTGCTTCTTAGTGCATATGAATTAAAGACATTTAAGAAAATGAGGTGCTAGACTTGCCTGAGGGAAATACCTACGATTCCCCTAGAGCTTCCCCCATGTCCTTCCTTGGATGTTTTCTCTCCTGTCTGAAGTGAACTTCAGCTGCTTTGGGCACAGAAGAGCCCTCATTTATGTGCCTCAAACGTTCCTGAGTAGGGTAACATTTAAAAGTAAGTAACCATCATGGTTTTAGCCAGGTTTCACTTTGAATCACCAACTTACCTCAAAACAAAACTGAGAAAAAGCTCTGGGCTAACTCTCATGTTCTCAGACCTTGGACTGTTGCACGCCTTTACTTGGCGTGAAATTTTTCAGAGTTGATGCTGGCAGCTATTGCTCCTGTTAGAAACCAGACAAACCCCCCTCAATTTCAGCGGTTTCAGGATTTGTTTTTAGTGGCTACTCCCATATTTAGCTGGCGGAAATGCTGCTAGCAATCAGCACTGACATCAAGCAAGCTCACTCTCACTTTCCACGCTCGAACCCTCTGCCAAGCTGAAGGAAACCAAGGGGAGAAAGCAAAACACCCTGAGAGCCCTAAGGCCCTGGCTCTTGGAGGACACCTAAGGGCATTTGGCTTTTAAAGGTGGGATCTGGTATTAGAGCCCATGTGGTGTGGGAGAGCCCCAGATGTCACACCCAGAGTCAATACTGATGCATTTCCTAAGGTGTGGAGGAGGTACACAAAGCCAAGGCAGCAGAAGGTTCCCACCAGTCTCAACTGGAGCAGGTGCCACCTCAAGCTCAGGACATTTCCTCATCTTGTAAGGGAATCTCCTGCAGAGGCTGTAGAGAATCGATAAGAAAACCTCAATAATAAACCCTGTGGTTCACTGGACTGAAATTCCCAAAAGCCAGTGCAGCTTTACTGGGGTTTTCATCCATTTAATAAAATGTGCTTTCCATCTTGCTCTGGAAACACATGATCCCAGAGATTGAAAGCAGGCCAGGAGAAGCCCAAAGGAAAACCTCACTGTAGGTATGGGATAAACTCCAGTACAGGCAAGTTAGGTGCTGATTAGAGACCATAAACACTTGAATAGAAAACACAGGGCAAGCCAAGGTGCTGGAAAATCCATTCCTCGTGGGAACCATAGGAGAAGGTGAACTGCAGCTGATAGACGCCTCTGTCTGGCACCAGATGGCCATGGGAGGCTCCTTCATGTACCATTTGAGGTAGAGGGGCATCTGGGGACTAATTCTTAAGCCAACATTTAGGCAGAGCAAGGATCTTGGTGCATTTCTGTAACTTCTGGCTGCTTTATTGACAACCAGCATGGTGAGGTCAAAGCACAAGAGAGACAAAGACAGCTCAGGTACTCTTTTTTGTTATTCAGGCATTAAATGCAAATTGGGAAGACAAACATGTACCCAGAAAGCAGGTAGTGGGGAAAAAGTTTTAAATGGCAAGTTAGTTAAAGAAAAAAATGTACAGTAAGATGATTTTGGACATCCAAGTTATAAAAATGGCTCCCACTAGTGCTGTCTTTACATGTTACATACCAAACCCAAGAAATAAAAGAAACAGATCCATGTTATTTTCTAATTTGGTGAACAAATGGTCAGTCTTTACTAATATTATCAATTGCAGCTTGGGAAAGGCTGCTGGTAAAACCTACTCCAGTCTTTCCTACTTTTGATGAGAGTTTGCAAACAACATTGACAGAATTCAATTAATTAGAGGCAGGTTTTAAAGATCTTGGGCTTGCTCTCAACAAGAAAGTTAATCCTAGTTAATGCCTTCATCGATCACAAAAATAAGCAGTTATGGAAACCAAAAGCTCCTCCCAGTAATCACCCAAACACTTTATTCTCTTGGAGCAATGTCAATTACTTCAATATTTAGTCAATGCTTTTGAATCTACCTAGGAAAATTAAATTTGTGGCATTCTGACAAATTGGGGAATTTTGAAATAATTGACATTTTTGTGGTCTACAGCTTCCTCACAAGGGGAAAGCAGCGGGGCAGGCATTGATCTCTTCCCACTGATGACCAGTGACAGAACTTGAAGGAATGGAATGGAGCTGTGTCAGGGCAGGTTTAGGTTGGGTTTTAGGAAGATTTTTCACCCAGAGTGGTAGAACACTGGAATGGGCTCCCCAGGAAAGTGATCAGAGCACCAGCCTGACAGAGTCTGTGAAGCATTTGGACAATGCTCTCATCCATATGGTGTGATTCTTGGGGGTGTCCTGTGCAGGGTCAAGACTTGGACTCAATGACCCTTGTGGATCCTGTGCAACTCAGGATATTCTATGATTCTGTGAAAAGCTTGGCACAATTGTTTCTTGAATGAAATCACTGTGTTTTGTGTGGGTGAGATTCAGGATCTCTGGACTTATCCACTTACACTGAGATGTCTGCAAAACAGGTGAAAGAAAAAAATATTCATGTGAAAGAAAAAAATTCAGCTCTAACATTCAGATGCAGTCAGTGGAGCTGAGAACAGACAAACCTTCTGGAACTTAAGTGGATAAAAAATAGGGAAAATTTGCAAACTGGTAGCCTGTTCAGTGAATTAAAAAACTGCACATGTCTGTTTGCTGTTATTCTTAGATTTGGGACATAATCCTACTCTGATTTAAGTCAACGGGAGTTTTGCTATTGAATTCAGAGGGACCAGAATCAGGCACTTTGTCTTCTCCAGACCTGACCACTTTATTTGGAAATATAACTTTTTAAAACACACACTTCTCTCTTAAAATGCTACAAAGTAAAGCAAGTAATTACATTAGGCTCTACCTGAAGCTCCAGAGAATTAATACAAAGGCTGCTTGACTCCACCAACTTTCACTATTGCAATTTTACTAGCACCATATGCAGCACTACTGTACCTGCTTGTTTCACTTAGTAAAATCACTGGGGTTTGTTTTTGGTTTGGATTTTTTTTTTCCTAAGGAACAGGCAATATCCACACACAAAAGCTCCAGGGAGTGGGGACCAGCTAGGAGGCCCATATGGTCTTAGTATCAAAGCAATCAGAGGCAACAGGTCTGTTTGCTCAGCATCTCCACCCTTTTTGCAAACATGGGAGATCTGGCTCAGGAAAAGGTGCTCTTTTGGGTGGTTTCAATTGCTTGCTGTCATGCAAGAAACTGTGAAGTGAGATTTCCAGTGTTATTTTCAGCACCCCCCTAGCCTAAAAGGAAAGAAGCTGTGAGGTAGGGAGAGAACTGGCTGTGGCAGCTTTGAGACCATGGAAGGGTCAGGGGCACTTTCCTAAGGACAGCCAGGAAAGGGTTTCTGCAGAGGAGAGTGTTAACCAGAAAAAGCTAAGCCTGTGAATCTCATTTGACTAATTTCAATGCAGGAGAAGACCCGAATGCAGATTACAACATACAAGGCTTCACATAAAGGCCAAAGTGTCTGCTAAGGCAGAGTAAAAGCTGATGAAGGATTTTTCATCACTGGACTTGAAAATATAGTGACTTCTCGCTGAAAGATGAGGTTTGAAGACCAAGGAGTCTGCCAGTGTGCTACTTTGACATGCACAAGTACATTGATCTGTGACTACTGCAAGGCACAACCACATGGAAGTCAGGTATCAATGGCTTTAAGACACTGGCTAGCTAAGGCTGACAGGTTTGTTTGCAAACTTGGTTCTGAACCCCAGCACAGACTAATGCACACTTGGAAGTGCTAGGCTGAGACCAGCCCTCAGGAGACAGCATCTGCCAGAGCTGCCCTCTCCTCCTGACCAGAGGAACTGGCTGATGGTTTGGGACATGCTTCTCTGTTGCTCTGGGAAAAAGAACCACAGAATCACAGAAATGTTGGTTGCATGAGACTGCTGGAGCTCACCCAGTCTAATCTTCTCTCAGAGCAGGACTACCACAATAGCCACACCATTAAATCTGCCTTATCTAGCTAAGTCATAACAAGCCTCCAAGGAAGGAGCCACCATAACCTCTCTGGAGCATCTGATGGAAAAGGCTAAGCTGAACAACTCCAGCTGCCACCTGTGCCTGTTGCCCCTTGTTAAGTCCCCTGACATGACCAAGAAGGGTTTGGATTTGTCCTTTTTGTACTTGCTCTTCAAGCAGACCTGCTCTTCAGGGCTGCTGTTCCATCATACTTTGGCTTCCCTTCACTGGGAAAAATAAGCCCAGCTCCTTCCACCTCTCTCTCACTGCANTTCCATCATACTTTGGCTTCCCTTCACTGGGAAAAATAAGCCCAGCTCCTTCCACCTCTCTCTCTCTCTCTCACTGCATCTGCACTCCAGACACTGGACCAGGGTGGCAGCCCTTAGCTGCACTGTTCCAGTTTTTTCACATTCCCCTTGAGGCAGAAGTCCCAAAACTCCAGTTGTGGATGCATCAGTGCTGGGGAGGGGAAGTGTGTGGTGCCAGATCTTTGAGCCACAGCCTCATGTTGTGGGCCAGTGCATGGTGCAGACACCACTGTACCTCCATCCATATTCCCACCACTGACTCTCAAAGGGGTCTAAACAGTTGATATACTCCAGGAGAAACAGAGGGATTTTTGGTTACAGCTACAGCTGTGGCTCAGTATCTGTATATAACCTTCCATGCTTACTCAGCAAATCAGAGCCCCAACCTGCATCCTCTTGTCCCTCGAGTTTGTCTTTCAGTCTAAGACTTAACAAAACATAGTTTTATATGCTAATTTCCTCACAGTAAACCCCTTACTGTATGTCATTCATCGATACCAAGCGGTGTACATGTAAGAGTAGGCTAATATTCTGTGTATATTACCAACTTTATGAGTTAAAGAATTACAATGTGCTTGCTTTATTTAGGTGGTAAACTTTTTTAATGAGTCTAGAGGGTCCTTTACATAAAAGTAGTGACTCTAGCTTGGAATCTCTTTCCATGTTTATTAGAAATGTGTTTTACTTTACCGTGAAAAAAGCCAAGGAAACATGCAGCCCTAAAGTCTAATGAAGTAGTTACTCATGCAGTCTTAGTTCATAAATTTTAAACACATTTAATTTACAAATTAAAAACATAGCCTGCACTGGCTTTTTCAAGATTATTGCTTGCCACAGGGGTTTTAGGATAGTTGCTGGTCCATGTATGTTACCTCCTTTCTAGGCCAAGACTGGATCTTCATGATTTGCTCACATTTGTGTTGGGTATTTTTTGGTTGGGTTTTTTGGTAGGGTTTTTTTCTTTGTTTGGATTTTTTTGGGATTTTTTGTTGGGTTTTTTTTTGGTTGGTTGGTTGGGTTTTTTTAAATAAAAATCTTCGTAGAAAGGTATCTCTTTAGAGTATTAAAAACCATAACCCATCAAACAGTCTCAGCAGTCTCTTTGTTCTTAACTTAGATTTGCTTTTGAGCTGACACTTTGAGAGCTCTTTCTCCTGGTGAGAAGCCCTTTTTCCCTCTGGAGACCTGTCTTCTGAGCTAATTGTGAAGAGCAGTCCCTGCAGTGGCAGTCTGAGCTGGGTTCCTGTCTCACACCAATAAAACCTCAGTGCCAGCCTGGGTGAGGAGCTGAGCTCCCAAAAAAAGGGAATTTGGGTAAGTGGGGAAATGAAGATGCCAAATCCCCACTTTTGCCCTCTGCATTCCACGGGTTGCTCATCCAACCCTTGTGAGCAACTCTGGCTGCACAAGCACCACCATGATTGTTCTACTTGCAAAGCAGTCTCAGGTACAAAGCATGCCATAGGGATGTCTGGCACACAGCAGTGCTCTACCTGCTTCAGGAGGAGATGAGAGGAGGCTTCCAGTCCTCTGCCAGCTGGAATTCCCACAGACATCCTCACTGGGCACACTGCTTCGTGTCGGTGCCGCTGTGAAGTGAGCCAGCGGATAGTTGATGACTGCAGGATGACTTTGTTGCCTCAGTCACAGAAGGTCAGTTCTGGAGCTTCAGGTCACTTTATGTGGGTGTTATAGAAATGGCAATGTGCCTACGATAAGGGAAAACATCAAACCCACAATACCTAGAATAGTGTTGGTATTTAACTCTTGTGTCTTTAGATTTATATGGACAATTCCCCCAAACTTCTTTTTAGCAATATGGCAGTGCAGGTAAAGAAAAAAGGGTAGCAGGGCTCACCCTCTCTGCTTCCATGCCCCCAGAATGGTCAATTATACCCAAGCCATTTCAGAAAGATATTTGTGCGACACCTGGCATCAACATCCACATGCCACAACATCCCTTGCCTGGATGCTCACCGAGTCCCTGTCCCAACACTTACAGGAGACACTTCTGGATGACTCCATCCTAAGTCGAGCAGGCACCTCCAAGGGCCTCTGCAAAAGGCAGCTGTGAGATGATGCCCTCCCAGTGACTGATGCAAGTCCCTGCTCTGGCTCTCCGTTTCTCCCATCTCTTTCCCCCCTAAGCCCCCCAGTCCCTGCGTCGCTGCCAGGCTGTCAGCACACACCAGGCCCAGCCAGCGCCGGGAGCAAGGCCAGTAATTGGAAAGGGGAATTGCAAAGCACCAAAGCTTATCAGCAGGCAGTGAGGGAGCGCTCAGCAGCCACTTCAGGGGCCAGCCCCCAGTCCGGAGCGGGTTGGCAGCCTTTGTGTGGTAGCACGGGGTGGACACGCTCGGCTGCTCGCTCCGAGCCGGCGCCGCCGAGGTTAGAGCAGGGTGGTGGCTCGCTGGCTGCTGCAGCCCTGTCCTTCTGCTGGGGCTGCCGAGGCTGTGCAGGAGAGCAGCGCTGGGGCACGGAACAGGCACGGCCCAGCGCTCACCGAGTGCTGTCAGGATTGCCTCAGGCGCCGCTTCTCGGCCTCAGGAGTGCCACCAAGCACCACTACTGCGCACAGACGGAGCAGCTATTTTCTCATGTATCTTTTACTCATTAACCAAAGCTTCTAAATATAGCCCTGACTAGCACTGGCAAGAGATGGTGGGTGCCCTCTGTGGTCAGGTCTTTGCTGTCTGCCTACCTGCAGCACCAGCACCTAATTTTCATTTTGACAGTGCCTTGTCACATGCTTTCTGCCTCAGCCCTGGCACACATGGGTAATTTACATCACAGGTTTCCTGCTACACACAAGAAAAGCATGCAGCCCCAGGAATGGAATCGGCTTCTCCTGTGCTCCTGCCAGTCCTCAGTGCCCCACACAGTCCTCTCCTTCATCCCTGAATCAACTCCCAACCAAAAAATATTGCTCCTCTCTGGGAGAAACCAGGCTCCTGGTGGAGCCGCCACGGGTACAGCTCTGACTCCTTTTGCAAGGGTTGTTCTCACTCATTACCCAGGATGGGTCAATGGGGAGCTTCTCCATTCTTGGCAGCGTAAGATTGAATCTCATCAGGCAGGTAAAATGGAAACTATTTCCATTGCTGGGAAACGGTTAGAACATATCTGGAATATCTTGTATGTAGTACTTGTATGATTAGGTTCCTGACTTCAGCCTCAGCATGATGGCAGGTAGTAGAATCTCCATACCTGCCAATCACTCACTGCCAGCCAACACTTACCCCTTCACTCAGCAATTTATTCAAAAAAGTGGGCAACTGGGGAAGAGGGAAGACATCCCATGTTCCTGTGTGGATGTTGGGCTACATCCCACCTGTAGCTTCCGCAGGAGTTCATTCCTTCTCCTAGTTCTGTAAGAATAGAAAAAGATGGTCAAGGGAGAAAAACTACATGACTGTTTGCACTTTGTCAGACAAAGAAAGAGGTTATGGATGTGTAAAGGTTTGTTGCTACATTCTAGGTAAAGGAAAATGATTATGACATCTTGCACATTGAAATACGATGACACTTGACAGGTTAATGTTAATTTAATTTTTTATCCATTCCTAACAAAATGGGCTTTCCAATGCAGTAAAAATTCTAGGTGGTCTCCAAAACTCCTCAGAGCAGCCTACCATGAAACTTCATAATCACTGTATGTGAATTCCTCAACTCATCTAGCTCAACATGATTTCCTTGGAGTAAATGAAAGACCATGCTTCTCTACGCCTTGAATTCCTTCTGTTATAATATTTGAGGTAGGATAGCATTTTATAGAGAGGAAAAAAAGCTTGTAATTGGCACCATATGCTCATCAGAAGTAACCTGCCTTTTAGTGAATGGCCTCTCATCCATCCTCCCTTACCCATGGATAATTTTTCACAGTAGCTGGAAATCTAACTACCCATTTCTTCTCTCGGGAAAACAGTGTGAGAATAAAAATATGTCAGTGAGCAAATATTTGGTGGAAAAGCCAAAGAAATCATGTTCTTTTGAGACAAAACTCTCTTTACTTACAGCTGAGTAGACAGAGATTAAGTTATAAGGAATCCGGGCTCCTTGCCAATTCATCCCCATCTGCTTGTCAGGAACAAATGCTTTGTTATTTGGCTGGGTGAGGGAGCAAAGAGCAGGAGAGAGGACAGTGGGCCATGGCCATGACCTCCCACAGGCACAGGAACTGCTCTTGCCTGGGACTTTCAGCACTAATGCTCCATGCTCGTGACAGAGAGAGGGCCAGGACTGGCTTGCCAGCAGAAGTGGACACCATTCAGGAAAAAAAACCCACAAACATCTGGATTAAAAAAAAAAAATTTATGAAGATGAATACGTGAGGCTTAAGTAAAACAAAGGTGGGTGTGGGAAATCAAGAAAGTAAAGAAGAGAGATTTTCAGTGTCCTTGTGAGATCAAGGTACACTGTGTCACTGATAGGTGCTAAGAGACTTCTGAGGGCTGTGAGCAACTGAAAGAGTTGGTAGTGCCTGGAACTATGTTGCTGTGTCACCAGTAAATGTGAAATCTAAAAATGTGAAAAATTAGAAGAGCAACTGCAAGAACCATGTACCCCTACCACAGCAGCAATCTCAGCAATCCTATGAAGTTCAACAAGGAGACATTAAAAAGTTCTGCATGTGGGACAGAATAACCTCCAGCTGTGAAGTAACAGCTCTGCTGAAAAGGACCTGGGTGCTACGGTGGGTGACAAGAGGAGTATGAGACTAGAATGTGATCTAATTGCAAATAACTAACTGCAGATTACATGATCAGAGTTCTGGGAGGAGGGTGGCCAGCAGATTGAACTGGATATCTGCATGGCACTGGTAAGTCTGCAGGTGGAGTACAACATTCAGTTTTGGGACCCTTGTCTAAGAGGGGCCATTATGGTCCAGTGTCTGGAGTGCAGATGCAGCATGAGAGAGCTGGAGAGAGTTGGGCTTGTTTTTCCCAGTGAAGGGGAGCCCAAATAGTGATGGAACAGCAGCCTATGTCTGCCTGAAAAGAAGATAATGAGAGATCCAGATTCTTGGTGGTTTCAGAGAACGTAACAAGGGGCAACAGGCACACATGGCAGACAGGGAGGCTCAGGCTTGCTATTAGGAAAGCTTTCTTTACCAGCTGTCCAGGGAAGTGGTGGAAGCTCCTGTCTTGGAGGGTTTTCACAACTTGGCTGGATAAAGGCACAGCTGACAGAACAATGGTGGTAGTTCTGCTTTGAGTGGGGTGATCTCCAGGGTGCCATCTCCAGGGTGCCATCCAACCAATATTTCTACAATCTCATTTCTTGACATAAAGTTATCAGTGTAGCTACTGCCTACTTCTGTAGCACGGATGGAATTTTAGGAGAAGTTGTAAACAATCAATGCACAATGCAATACTACACAGGCAACTTGCTGCAATCCAAACATGTCACCAACCTGAATCAATGAATGCACATTCAGCTGCATGTATTTTCTGTTCAGCCAGATCACACAAATACCATTGTGTCCTTTACAAAGCTTTTCCCACCGCACCCAAGGTGCCGAGGCACTAGCAGACTCAGCTGTTGATTTTCTGTAATTGCTTCCAGATTCACCATTTTTGGCAGGCCAAGTGACCACAGATTGCTCTTTCTTTTTTTTTTTTTTCCCTTGGCTTGCAAAACTCCTGAAGCACTCAACATGCTTCAGACACAAATACAGTACTAAGAGGTCTTACAGTCCATATTAAGCCATAGGTTGCTGTGTCAGATGCACTGTCAGCCTGCCAGACTACCACTCTGCACTCACTCATTTATATGAAGGAGCAACAGTATAGAAGCTGATCCTTGCTGAAGCAGCAGTCAAGCATCCAACATACAATATACTGGCCACTGCACCCAGTTTCAGTATCTGTGAACATAGCTGCAGCACTATGTAATGTCAGAATAGTAATTACCTTTGGTTAAATTTTCTATTATTTTAATTTAGAAGTATAACTGTTTGGCATGTTGTAAAGTCATGCTATTTAGGAGACCATCGAAACTGAAAAATAAAGAAAAAAAGCTGACTTGCAAAATTCTTGGTGTTGACAGATTTTGGGCTGTGTTATTTTCCATTTTCTCTGCAGCACAGCACTGTATTCCTGCTCATCCAAAGCCAAGAATGGCAAACACACACCTCTTTCTGAGCTGTGCCACGTAACCTTTTCAGACCTACCCACCACAGAGGAGTGTTTAGAGATGATTTTCATTATAGGTATACTGAGGCTTGCATTGTTAGCCAATTCACATGACAGGTGCAATTCTTTTCATTATAGCCTCTATTTTCTGCTCCTGCCTATTTGCACAGTGACCCATACATTGCATGGCAAGTAAACCTCCCAAGGAACATACTGTAATTTCCGGAGAGAAAAGGTCACTGAGAGAGCCACCTTTGTTTCACCAGAACTTCCCAAGCATTTCTGTCTCTTTCCTATGTAAATAACATGCAGGATTTTTTTCACATCTAATCAACGTTCTTCCCACCAATCATAAATTGAAGGGGCAGGTTTGCATTTATCTGTATTTTATATAATCTTATTATCTTTGGTGAGATATGGAAGACATAAATCAGCACGTAATTCAAACTTTCCAGCATTCCTCTAGTTTACAATGAATTCATAATACAGAATAGCAGAGATAATAATTCCCCTTCCTGGTGTTTTACATCAACTTTTGACATTCTAATCCTATTGATTTCTTATTTAATTCAATTTTACACTAACCTCAATCCTGTTATTGCTTGGGACATATTTACAAAAAATTTTAAAGCATGCGATACTTTACAAATTATCTCAGCAGAGAACTTGAACAAAAATCAATAGAAGGACCTGCCACTCCTGGTGCACTCTTTCCTCTGAAATATCTAAGCACTCCTAGCATGTCACTTTGAAATGGGCAATGAGGGCACCTAAGAAGTTTATTTGCAAATGAGGCCACATAACCTAATTAAACCAGTTTGTGAGGGGAAGCTGGCAAAACCACCTCTTGCAGTCTAGCCAGCAGAAAAATGCACCTCTTGGTTGCTTCCAATCATTCAAATTTGGGTGCTTAGAGACTCCACCCTCTAAAATATAAAAGAGGATTCATTGTGGGAAGAGTTGCCGTAGATTTGCCTGTTTTTCTCCCTCACTTGGGAAAACAAAAAGCTTCATGCAAAGGACCTTAATATTTTTCTCTGCATAGAGCAGGTTTGTATTGACTGATCCAGCAAATCCTGTTCTGTTCACAGTCACACACCATTGCTAAGAAGACAAAGGCGTTTGCATGAAACTACAACACTAGATGTGTAATACTGCGCGAAGATTTTAGTGTGGACATTATTTTGTTAGTCTTAGAGGAAACAAAGTTACTCCATTTCATGCCACCTTCTCTCTCCACACCTTTCTTCCTCTTCTGTCTTCCACATATTTGGCTGATCCCTTGCCTCCTTCTTGCCTCACTCTGCAGCAGTTTAATGAAGACCACATGTCCCTAGTTTACCCATGAGAGAGTTACATGGGAGGCTGTCAGAAGCCTTCCTTGTACTGCCTGCCTGCAAGCCACCTTTTATACCATCTTTTTGACTGCCAGGTCATCTTCCTAGGTGGTCACACTGGCCTCTCCCCATTCCTGCTGGGAGCCTCCTGCATCAGAGCGGTTTTTCATCCCATCTTCGGCGCCTCTTTTAGGAGCCGGGAGTTCTCCAGGGCTCCCTTTCCCATTAAAATTCCTTTCCACAAGACTGCATTTACCAATTCTTTGAGTGTGTTGAAGTCTTCTGGTTTAAGTTCATTAGTCCACTGCTTTTGCTCCCTCCTCTCCTGAAACTCGAGAGCTCTGCTGATTTGTGATCTTTTCCACTCAGATCACCTTCCTCCAGCAGCAGCAGCAGCCTCACATCCAGTTTTCCCACAGTAACCAGCAGCAAACCACAAGCCACCAGGTACAGCAGCACACTGCTCATGTTACTGCAGCAAAAAGCTGCTCTTTATCCACAAAACTTCAGGGATAGGCTACACATTGTAATTGCCTCCTGAACACATATCTAGGACAGAGTTTCTGGTGCTGTGGGGTGTATCCTACAGGAGTTTCAGGCATCACTTTCCCACATTCCCTGCTGCACACAGGGACCTGGTTCAAGGTATAAGTTCACTGCAGTTAAAAAAAGAAGTTTGTGGCTCTGCAATCAGATTCCTAGTCTCCATGCCAGCAATTCCACTAGGAGCCAGGAACTAGCTCAAATGCTTTGGCTTTGTGCTGTCCCCCACTCCCAGTAAGCCCTAGGTTGCAACTGACTGGAAAGAGATGAGTCTGGGAACCTCAAAGTTGTGTTGACATCCCCATCCCTGAACCAATGCATTTCTTTCCCCAGTAACAGGCAGTCAGAGGTTCAGATGTAACTACTGATTTTGCACAGCTCTCCTCCTGGCTGCTGAATTTCTCTCTGAAGCCAAGGAAAGTGGCATCAGGAAACCAGCAACACTGAAAGTCACACATATTGTCTTATGAAAGGGCAACAAAAAACCCCTGACAAAATCCACAAAAAACAAGGCATATAAATCTGAAAGGCAGAATTCAGAAACACAGGAAAAAAGAATTTTTGCCTGGATTTCTCCCAGAAACAGCCACAAAAATTCTCTGTTAGGCTGATGATCAAGAAAATTATCTTTTAGTTCTACCCACATCATCTTACGTGGTATTTAAACATAATATTATTCACCATAATTTTTCACTTCTAATTGCAATGTCCTTTCACTCCTTTTACTTGTAAGTGCCAAGCTTAAAAGAGCTAAGTAAAACTCTTTTCAGTGTCAAATTCTCCCCAATTTAAAGGGCTGGGTGCACTGAATTACCATTACCATTTAACACACATCCTGCTTTTTATGGTTGTCTGTCTTGCTTTTGCTTTTCTCCACTTATTCCTTTCTTTCCTTTCTCCACTTTCTATTTCAGGCTGTCAAGGAGAAAGCAGAGTCTGACTCCCTCAATGAAATGCTTCACCTGCGGAGCCTGCTGAGAGTGAAATTGATAAAGGACAGCACCAGCCCAGACAATTTCACTCACAGCGGGCACTTGCAGGTGAAGCACTACCATAAAATGGAGCAAGGTTACTCGCCTGCTGCCTCCCAGCACAGGTCACCCGTTGATAGCTGCTTGTTTCATGATCTTTTCAGTCGTCTCCTGCCACGCACCATTTGCTCTGACCCCAGTGTGAGAGGCAGGAATCAGCCATGGAGACCAGTGTTTGCTGGCAGGGGCCGAGCCCAGGTAAGTGCTCCAATGTTGATCACTCGGCTCAAGGCTGCCCTGGCCACGGGACTGCTCAGGCCACTTTCCCACCAGGGGGATCCTTGGGAGGATGCTTGCAGTCCCACCCACCTCTTCATGGAGGGCAGCAGTCCCACAGGGCTGTCAGCACTGCAACGGCCTGACAGGACAAAGGCCACTCATAGATGTTTCTGTAACATCTCTATAGGGTACCAGCCTGATGCAACCTAAGACAACTTGTACATCGTTTTAGCTGGTGGTTCCCATGGATCTATTTCAACACAAATTTGATCCCAGGGGGTATCACTCTCACTGTCACTCCAGCATTGCTTTGCCCCAGTCCCGCTTTCCTCACTATTTGAAAATCTTGTGTATTAAAGAACAATTTTAGTCAGGTCAGGATTTTTTTTATTTTGATAGGAATGCTCCTCAGACCCGGACTGATACCAGGGCTGATCTTTTTCCCAAGACAGGTTAGTGTAAGGAGCAGTCATAAGAGAATTGTGGTGATGCAAGGCAGGGAAACTGGGCTCTGCCATCTACCCCTTTTTTCAATACCAGGAGTAGGGCATGAAACTCAGAATCTCCAGATTTGGAAAAAACAAATAAACAAACTTTTCTTATGTAATTCATCATGTATTTAACAAGGTAATTGCAATATTTTATACCCAAAACCAAAATATTTTGAAATATAAAAGAGTCTTTCAGGAGAATAGTCATAGTTGCACTTGTATCACATGGATAAAGTAAGCTTAAAAGTTTCAAAGATCACCTTTCTCATACTTCAGGGCATAAAATTCCAGGAACTGAAGGGATTATTGAGAAACTCCCTTTCTAAACAGTGCTTCTTATGGAGTGCTATATAGTCCTTGTTAGAGACTTGAATACCAGGCAGTGCCAGACATGTGGCAAAGCAATTCCTGCAGCACCGGTGGGGGGGAATCATTGCTACAAATATTCTTTCTATAAATACCCATCATACCATTTACAAAATTCAAGGATTGAAATTAAGACCTAAGGAGCACAGTGAAAACTCAATGTACTTGAATACCCAGCTCCTAATTTGGAGCATAATTCTCAATTGAAATTATCAAAAAAATTAAGAGCCTCAGAAGGATTTAACTGCCTCGATGCCTTCATGTCTAGATTTCCCACAGATGCATCCCAAATCAGCTCTGCAGCCTTTACTGTGTTGTTCCAGAAAGCTTCTCACAATCTGAAGTGCAAAATTCACCACAAGGAACTGGCCTTGGGTAAAGACCTTTATGGCTGTGGCTGATTATAAGTGTGATTATTGTTATGCCATGGGAGAATATGGGGCAAGGACAGAACACTTCAGAAACGCAACCACAGATTAACTGCTAACAAGCAGGCAGTCTTTGTGTGTTACCATTTAAGAGCTAGAAACAGATTATAATACTTTTTTAGAATTTTTTTCCCAAAAAAGTCTAGTTTAACTCTTGTTGCAGATCTTCAGCAGACTGTTCTCGGAGGAAAAAAAAAATCTATAGCAGATTCATCTTTTCCCAGTTGATAGATATCAGTGACTACTAATAGTGAGTTAAGCTTGAAAACTTAAATAAGCCTGTGCATTTAAGCTGACAATAAAACTATTACTTGACCATGCTCACTGCTGAACAAGTAACCAGTTCAACTGCTTTGGAGGTCATAGAGCTATAAAAAGAAAGCATTTTCCTTTGTTTTATCCACAAACCTATTACAGTATAAGGGTTTGTTTCTTTGCAGTCTCTGTAATTCATACTGATGTTAACAGCATTATATTCTTACACACTAATTGCTGCAGCCTGAACCAGACCCGCTCCAAACATGGGAGATGTGAGCCAGGCAGGCAGCAATCTTCCCACACTTCCTTTTGTGCTGGTTTAAAACTCACCAGGGACCTTACAGAAACCTTACCTTTTGCAACAGCTGAAATGAGTCATAAACATAGCAGCTCCCAAGGCCCAGAGCACATAGGCTGCTCTGGCTGGTGCCACGTGTCCCCTCTCCCTCCTGGAGGAGTCTGGCTTGTGTTTGCTGCAAGGCATCACCAGGTCCCTCTTGGCACACTCATTTCTGCCAAGGCTTGGCCCCATTGTTCAGGCAAAGGAGTCAGCTGAGCTGAATTTAGCTCTAAATATACTGTAATTGTCTCAGCATTTTCTTTTTAGATGTAATTCATTAGTTGTTTTTTACCTGAAAGAGCTCTTCCTTGCCTATTTTATTCAGTCAGTCCTTTCTCTTTTTTAATTTAGTGTGTCAGGCATTGGACTGATTGCATATTTCTAGCACCCTATGAAAGAGAGGAAAGAGGACACAGGCCTCCTTAGCATATCAGAAGCCTGAAAGGATTTATGTTAAATATTAATCTAAAATTGGTCATAAAATCACAGGAAGTGCTGAATCTAATGCCTGAACAAAGATTAAAGAAAACAAAAGTGCCACAAAACCAGACTTGCAAGTCATAAAAACCAAACAAAATCAGCAATGGCACAACCAGATGAGTTTCTACACACCTTGAAGACTACTCAGAAGACTGCCTTGTTTACCTAGGTAATGATGTGGGCTCTGTAAGAGAGGACATATTTTTCCTGAGAGGCTGTGGCTCTAATTGGACCTGAAGGAGAAGCACACCTCGAGTACCACCACGCCCTGCAGAATATTCACAGGTTGCAGCACAGCAGCGGCCCTGGGCTGCAGGAGGCCAACACCTCCCTATGGTGGAGGGACTGTGCCTTCAGAAAGAGGTGAGGATCTCTGCCCTGGCACCTCACAGATGATGCTGCCATGCATCTGCATGGGCCAAGAGCTGATCAAACAACACCTCTGCTCCCCCAGGGTATCATGGTCAGTGCCAGGTTGCTACTGCCATGGAAGCTTTGGATCCAAAAAGGACCAGGGCGCTCAAGGTGCTTGACTCCCACTTCAGGTACGGAGCCATAGCTCTTTGGTAATCCTGCTCTTCTGCCACCCCATCGAGGAGGAACACAGCCCCCTCCATTTTCAGGCTCAAAGCTCTCTAAAGGTTGTCTTTTGATCACTCATAGAAGTACCTTATGCTTAGCAGGATGGCATTATTCAAATTTCCTCAGGTCAAAGTAGCATCAATCCCCACAAACCATGATCCTTCACCTGGTTCATCCCCAAGAAGTTCTAAGGTACATTTGATGCACCTTAGATGGAGGCAGGAAGTAGAAATTGCTACCAGCAGTGGTTGTCATAACAGACACCTGGGACTTTAATTCAACTTCCACCTCCATTGATGAAGTCTTCACCCTTGCTTCTCATTTAATAGAAAACTGCCCAACCTACCATTGTAGGAGCTACTTAACAGCAGGGCATTTCCCCCCAGTTATGAATGACAAATATGAAACTTGTCATTGTTAGTGCTGGTTGCCTTGGGAGAGAAAAAGAGAGAAAATATTTACAAAACTCTGTATTTCAGTTGCTAGGGGAGCTTCAGGTTCTAGGATGCAAACAGATAGCTTATACCACAGCAAAAAAAAAGTTGCAATGACAATTAGCAGCAAAGTAGTTGTATCCAATTAGCACCTTAAATGTTATGCAACAGAGCATTATTTTGTTCTGGAACTGAATTGTAACCTGTAGTGGTGGAAACAACTGTGTGCTTTCACCTGTCACAGAAATGATTATTTGTCTGTTCCACAGCAAGTGGAACAGCCCCACAGCTTGGCTGCTAAGGTGCTCAGGCAAAGGAGGGAATCTGCTAGGAGAAGGCATTAGACACTGAGCTATAGGATATGAGGGGATTTTAGGACTTTGTTTCTGAAATGAAGAGCTAAACTGTGGAAACTGTGAATCCTCAGATGAAGAAGGCACCCCTTGGAGACCATACTTGAGCAGCAAAATGTGAGAACCACCACAAGAATAGCAAAAATTATTCACAACACTTTCTGACAAAAAGAAGGGATAACACTTTTCAGAGAGTGATACTTCCTCAGAAGTCTCCAACTGCTCTATAGTCTTATCTTTGTATTTGCTTATGACAATACTTTATCAAGAAAAAATACAGAATGTCCTTTTGCGTTGGCTTCTGTTGATTCATTAGTCTCCAAAACAGTATTTTTTCCTGCATTTTTTTTAAAGTCTTGCCTAACCTTGAAATTTCTGATTATAAAACCTGTCATACTTGTTCTTCAAGTACTAAAACCACACCCCCTGAACTGTAACCTATGGCTATAAAACTCGTAGCAGGGAAATTCAAGAAGAGAAATTATCAAGAAAATTCCCCTTGGACTTCCCATTAAATTAGAGAAGATGGGCTTTGCCCAGCTTCAAACTGGATCTCAAGGACCATGGCCATTCCTGGGATTATAACCCATGGTTATAGTTGCTCCAAAATAACACAGCCTACAAACTGCTTTTCCACATCACCTTTGCAGAGCAGTGAGGAGGGAGCATGATAGCATATGGCACCACATCCACAGAAATGCTGTTTGGACCAACTGGCAGAGCACTCCTTAAAATAGCTCTGAGTCAGCAGGTTTTGCAGTCACGAAGACAGAGCAAGAGGAGAGATTTAGGCAGATCACAAAGCATTTAAAAGCACACACCACAACTCCTACTCATGGCGCTGCTTTCGGAGCGCTCTCAAGGAAGAGGAGGATTCGATGGGCAAAGGCTTTTAAATATTCTCTCATGCAAAGGAATGGAATTAGGCCCACAAAAGTAATTTGCTCAGAATATTAACCTGGGAAATGGGAGATATGTTTGAACTCCCTTGTGGCAGAAAAGAAACTGAACTTGGGTCATTTACAACCTGATTATCCTAACCATGAGTCATTTTAAATAAAAAGAGCGAACTGGGATTTCTTCTCCAGCTGTGCTTGTCATAGGACTTGATCTTATAATTGTGCTCTTAGGATATCTACAGGATGAGACAAGTAGGAACTCAAATAAGAAAGGCAGATGAACAACTTATATTTTAAATACATGGAGAGTTCAAAAATATCTAATGTATATGTTATAAATTAACATTCATCTCAGACTTGAAGAATGGCTTGTGTAATGTTGAAAATTCATAAAAATTTATGAAAATACCCTTACCTAAGGAATATGTTATTTGGTCTAGGGGCTTAGATGCTCAAACTTGTATCTGATCAGATGCTGTATCAATAGACCCACCTGAAGCTTCAGCCTTGCCCTAGACAGGTTGGCTTCTGTAGGATTGTGTGATCAACAGGTGTGCCTGCCGAGCCCTGTAGTAAATAGAAGAAATTAAATACAAGATGTTGTGAGAACCAAGGCAATTAGTGGAAATGCTGCAGCATTTACAAACACAATTTTTTATGAGAGGGTGCTGTTTGGAGTTTTTGAAGCTGCACAAACTCAAACTTGATGGAATGTGTTAGGAAGCAGGGAAAGGTAAAACAATAACCTGAGCAATGTCCTCTCCTACATTATCAAAACAGACTTTTCTTGTCTGCCCCTATTATAGGGTGGGGTTTTTTTGGTAGGGATTTTTTGCAGTAGATTTTTGCCAGTGGTACATGAGAGCAGCCATCAGTGATGTGGAGGGAATAGGGACATGGGTTGTTCTGAACGCTCAGCTGCAGTGGACAGCCACCACAGCTAACATCTGTCTGTCTGTCTGTCTGCCTGCCTGCTTCCTCCCCAGCTCCACTCAGCCAGCAGTGTATCTCTCACCAAGAACTCAGTTTGAAAACTGTGAAGGGTTGTCCACCCATGAGAATTAAAAAACCGAAACCCCATGGGAATTAAAAAGACCAAACCCAGACAGATGTTCCTTGCTCTGGGTCTGGTGTGGGCAGTATCATGCCATGGTCACAGCACACCTGAATCTGGAGGCCATCCTGCCTCCGTGACCACCTGGCTTCAGGGGTGATTGCTCCCTGCCTAGCTGTGTCAGTCTGTCGTTATTTCCCTACAGAGCCCACGGGAAGAGAAGTGAGGAATGAAGACTGGATTATCTGTTTTAAAGAGATTATATTTTGCATTAAATTTTTCATATTTTTGTTTAAAAAAAAAAGCCTCACTCCCCTTTTCCAATGACAACCATGTTCTGCTTCATCTAAAGGAAGCTCCTGTTTTGTTTCAGTGCTTTGAAATTAACTTTATATTCTAATAACCCCTTCCTCACTTAGGAACTCTTGAACTGAAAACNCCCCTTTTTCAAGGACAACCATATTCTGCTTCATCTAAAGGAAGCTCCCGTTTTGTTTCAGTGCTTTGAAATTAACTTTATGTTCTAATAACCCCTTCCTCACTTAGGAACTCTTGAACTGAAAACTATTGGGAATTCAAGGATGTTGGCAAGAGGGGCTGGGCACGGTGATTCCCTCCTCCCAGTGAAACTCTTAAGAATTTAAAAAAAAAAACTAAAACACACAAAAAAACTCAGACAAAATTTATTTTAAAAAAAGGATGTAATTTATTTTTAAAAAGACAAAATTTACTTTTAAAAGAGCAAGGACTGCAGGACAAGCGTGAAGCCAGTGCAGCCCGATCAGCACCAGTGGACCCAGGCTGGACTGGGATGGACTGCCCAGGTGCAGGGGTCCCAAACGGCAGCTGAGCCCCATTCCTATCACCTGTGGACATTCACAGGATCACTGAATGGACAGGCTGGAAGGGACCACAGTGGGACAGCTGGTCCAACCGACCTGCTCAGGCAGGGTCACCCCAGAGCACACTGCACACGATTCCCTCAGATGGCGCTTGGGATCCCCAGTGAGGGAGACTCCACAGCCTCTCTGGGCAAGCTGTTCCAGGGCTTGGTCACCTGCACAGCAAAGAAATTCATCCTCATGTTCAGGTGTAACTTCCTGTGCATCAGTCTCTGCCCGATTCCTCCTGTCCTATTGCTCGGCACCACCGAGCAGAGCCTGGCTCCGTCCTTTTGGCACCGTCCCTTCAACAAGTGATAAACACCGAGGAGCTCCCGTCTCAGCCGTCTCCTCCAGAGGCTGAACAGGCCCAGC
>VZRX01007341.1:40521-55053 GCA_013398075.1 Notiomystis cincta | reverse complement strand
GATGAGCTTTAAGGTTCCTCCCACCCAAACTGTTCTATGCTTCTATGGAAATGTATTTCCTTAATGTGAAGCCCTCAGGAATGCAATGTGGCTTTAGGTGCATTGTTCAAGGGAGAAATGGTCCTTGCTGCTTGAATGTTGTCTTATTTCTCACCTGGATTTTGCATACTTTGGCTTTCATTTGCCCTTCCAAGTTAAACAACTTTGGCAAGACTGAAGAGCCTCATTTCTTTTCTTTTTTTCTTTTTTTTTCTTTTGTTTTGTTTTTCTCTAGAAATTTATTTTTAATTTAGAGTCAGTTCTCCTCTTAACCTTCTCTTCAATAAATTAATTAAGCTGACTGGCTCCCTGATACTATGTCATGGTGGCACATGTAGGTATTAAATAATCTGATTTTTTTCACTCAGAGCACCGTGCATTTGAGCTCACACCAAACTTACACTCCTAAATTCATGCTGGAAACCAGCACCCTCTGTAGTGATCCTCCATTTAGAGAGATTTTTGTAATCTCCTCCCTGGTTGGTTGTTAAATAGTTTGTTAAGCAATAAATAGATTTGTAGAATGTTAATGAATAAGCTCAAACATCAATCAGCATTAACACATCCTGGCAAAACTGAAGCTTTCCTGGCCTCTCCTCATTTTATCCCAAACTGATATCAGAGCTCCCTGCCCCCCTGGAAGAACTTCCAAAGGAATGAGCAAAATATCCTCGATGCTATTAAGTATTGATGAAGAACATTGTTGTTGTTTTCATTGTAATAATACATTTTAACAACTAAAGAATAACCCAAATCATCAGAAAACTCCATAAAATGTTTAGGAATCAGATTCTTTCATGTAACTGTTTGCCATCGAATGGAGTTATCATCCTAATACATATTTGAAAATATTTCTGTGTATTGTTGTTCATAAATATTTCAGGCAGTTTTTGTTTGTTTATTGTACTTTCCTTTAAATCATTTTTTTGTTGCCTTGGTGAGTCCAAGAGGGATAAATCCATGATTTAATGAGGAGTAATGAGTTGATGGCATCTCTTTTCCCTCCAGTACCACGGGCTCTTTCTCCACCCTCTGCCCTTTGCCAGGGGGGTATCAGGACATCCATTTCCTTTTCCATTTCATCCCAACAATCCTGAGAGCTGATGGGAATCCTCAGAGGGGCTTCTGCAGCCTGGTGGCCACCACAAGATAAATCCTTGATTTCCAATTTCCAATTTGTCTTGGATTTCCAGTTTGTCTTGGATTGCAGCTGTTTGGGAGGACTCTGCTTAAGAAACTCCAGATTTTTCATCCACACCACCAGACAAAGTCAAAATTACCATTTTATTCCAGCAAAGCAGAGAGTCGTGTTCTTGAACACAAAATTGGGAGCAAGGGGGAAAGGCAGGGATAACAAAGCTGCCCATGCAGCTGCAAAAGTGCAGGTCCAGATAATTCTTGGTGCTAAAGCTCCTCTGAGGCTGTTTGACTTCATGGAATGATCCACAGCAAAGCTGGCTGGAGAGAATGGGAATGGGAGTGGGAATGGGGTGGGAATGGAAGTGGGAATGGGAATGGGAATGGAAGTGGGAATGGGAATGGAAGTGGGAATGGGAATGGGAATGGGAATGGGGTGGGAATGGGAATGGAATAGGAATGGGAATGGGAATGGGAGTGGGAATGGGAATGGGAATGGGAATGGGAACGGGAATGGGAGTGGGAACGGGAATGGGAGTGGGAATGGGAATGAGAAAGGGAATGGGAGTGGAAATGGGGATGGAGATGGGAATGGGGTGGGAATGGGAGGTAGCAGTGGCTTCCCAGGATTGCAGTGCCAAACCAGAGCTGGTCACCTGAGGGGACAGTTGTCACCTCTCTGCTTTGGTCCAGTGTTTTATAGTTTCATAGGTAGAATCCATCCCATATTTTGCAAATCTGTACCTGAACAGCTTCATACAACAAGTCTTTTCAAGGGGTTACACATATCAGCAGAAATATCACAAAATCCTGGTGCCAAAATTGCCCATCCAGCCTGGCCTTGAACACCTCCAGGGGTGGGGAGCCCACAACCTCTCTGGGCAGCCTGTCCCAAAAAAACCTATTTTTCTCCAAAGGTGTTTTGTACCTTTCTCCCATTAAGTTGTATTCCCACAGCACAAGAAGGATTATAAGCACTTGGTAAAATCAGCATTTTTCTGGTAACCATTTGCATGGCCCAAAATCAGGTTTTTTAAGAGTGCCTTGACTACAGTGACTGCAGCTTAATTATTTATAATTTGACCTCTGGATTTGACTATTGTGTGATGGAACAAAACTGTAAAATGCTCATATTTCATTTTCATGACATATAAATAGAGATATCAGCATTGAATCCCTTCAGGACTCTTTAACCATAGACTTGGACTTCCTAAAAACACCTGCTGAGTGTGCATGGAAGAAACTGTGCTGGTCCAGCTGTACAGAACATCCTGAATTTAGTGGGAAGTGTCCCATGGCAGGGGGTTGGAATGAGATGAGCTTTAAGGTCTCTCCCAGCCCAACCCAGCCTGGGATTCTGGGAAATGTGGGTGCTTTGAACTTCTCCCAGCTCCCAGGGAGGAGGGAACCTGATCCTGCTGTGTCCTCTCGCCCCAGGGATGCGGCAGGGGAACGACGTCGGCACTCAGTATCGCTCGGCCATCTACACCTTCTCCCAGGAGCAGATGGAAGCTGCCCTGAGATCCAAGGAAGAATATCAGCAGGTAACCCTGGGCAGGGGCTGGAACTGCTTCACCTGTGAGCACAAGGCCAAAAAATTAACACAAAACCACTCCTTGTGCTGTGCACTCTCCGTGCTGCTGTTGTGACTCCTCTGTCCAATGCCCAACTTGCATCACAGTTGCTTTAAATTCCAACTTTTAGGATTGTTTTTTTTTAATGTGAATAATTTTATAACCATGCAGAAAGAAATATAGTTCCCTATTGTGGTGGTTTTGTATGAGTTGATTTTTGGTAAGGAGGGAAGAAGCCAGAGATATTTTTGAGTGTCTTCTATGGATTTTTTTAATGCGAAGAGAAATCTGTGATCTTAAAGCTATTCAAGCTTCTCTGGACCCCAAACCCTGAAGGGTGCACCCAAAATCCCAGATCCAAGAGTTTCTGAACATTCCTGATCCATAATTGAGCTTGATAACTCAGGATCACCCACCTGCTGCTTATGAGATGCTTCTATCAAGCCATTCCATAAATGTCTGGGATGAGATGTGACAGCCTGTGACTTACTGAGAGTATTTGTTGTGACACGAGGATTTGTGTGAGAGAAGATCGACCAATTCCCTTTCTGTACACAGAATTTTCCCCTATTTTCTGGGAAAGATGGATTCTATCTCTCCCCTGCCAGGTTATTATTTAACTAAAGGCAGAGGGATTAGTATCCTGCAGTGTTGTTGCACTGTGGTTGGTGCCCAGCGCTCTCGTCAATGCAAAATCCAGATTCTGCGGCAGAAAAATATAAATTATTATAATTTATATGAAAAAAAACACTCACCTGGGACATCAGGGCAGTAAACTTAAGTAGTACTAAAAGAAAATCAGTGTTCATTGTATTTAATTATACAATGACCTCACTGGTGTTATGTTAAAGAACCAGGAGTTTTGGTGTACATTTGATGTTAAAAGTAAAAAACTCTTTTTACATCAGCCAGAAGGTCCCAAAAGGCAGCAGATTTTTTTTTACCAGTGTGGGTAAGACTGGGCTGAACTCTGGGTGAGCTCCTAGGGCTGGTTCCTGCTTGCAATTGGAATTATTTTGAGTGCAAAGAGGTGCTCAAAACTGCAGGTAAGTGATTTCCAGATCTGATAACTCTGTGTGTAAATGAAGTGCTCGGTGACTTACATATTTTCTGATATATAAGTCAGTCTTGCAGGTGTTTATCTGGTGGATTTGGAAGATATTTATCATTCAAAACTTCTTTTTACTCATTATTTACCTTAGATCCACTGCTTTTCCAAATTCCTTTTATTCCTTTCTTTTAGCATCTGCTGACCAACATCACCCTGCAAATCTTACAGCTTTAATTTGCTTTCCCAACTCTATTATCCTCTGCTGTTATTTGTCATTAAATAAATACTGACATGAAAGCAAAATTGCCATGTGTGAGATTGCAATATGACATTACAGAAATTTCCATCATCAAATAGATTTCCTTAATGGCACCATTTAAAATTTACCTACTTTGAAAAGTGTGTGTAATTAGTACATTTATATAATTAGGCACAACTGTAAGTGAGCACATGTAGAGTTTGTTTTTGCACTGAAGTGGGGAAGGAAGGGACGGTGTTGCCAGCTAAGGAAACCCAGCAAATATGCACTGAAATTCCTTAGGGATGTGTGTTTCCCATGTATTATTAACAACAATATCTCCAATATTATCTACTGGGGTATTGCAGGAGCAGTGGAATGGTTGTGTGGGAAACACACTGAGCAAACAATTTGTTCAGGAATCCCTTTTCATATTAAACGCTGCGCATTCCATTATTTTAATGTAAATGTAATACAGCCACTTTCCTTATTATTGCAGCAATTTAAAATAAATATCAAGCTTTTCTGGCAGTGACACATGCCAGATAATTGTGGATAAAAATGTGGGAATGGCACCGTTTTCCTGTGATAAGCAGTGGTTCTTGCAGCAAGGGAGGAAGGACTAACAAATATTACAATAATTGCAGTGTGCATGGGTGACTCTAGAGTTTTTTGGCACTGCAAAGGAAGAACAAAAACCCCAAAATGTAGTTTATTTTTTGTTCACTGAATAATTGTGAATGTGCTCTTAGATGTGGTTTGAGTTGAAGGCCTGGAAAAGCCCTAAAAATGGCTTTCAACCAGAAAATAATGGGTTTGCTAGATGGAATTTGGTTTTTTTTCCCAACTGGCTCGTGGTGTCCAGGGAAGGGAAGGGAGCTGGAGAAGGGTCTGGAGCCCCAGGAGAGGCTGAGGGAGCTGGAAAGGGGCTCAGCCTGGAGCAAAGGAGGCTCAGGGGGGACCTTGTGGCTCTGCACAACTCCCTGAGAGGAGGGGGCTCAGGGGGGGTCGGGCTCTGCTCCCAGGGAACAGGGACAGGAGGAGAGGGAACGGCCTCAAGCTGTGCCAAGTTGTGGTTTAGATTGGATATTAGGGAAAATTTCTTCATGGAAAGGGTGATCAAGCATTGGAATGGGTTTCCCAGAGCAGTGGTGGATTCCCCATTCCTGAAGGGATTTAAAAGCTGTGTGAATGTGACAGTTGGGGACATGGATCAGTGGTGGCCTTGGCAGTGCTGGGGGATGGTTGGATTTGAAGATCTCAGAGTGCTTTTCCAACCTCAGTGATTCTGGGATTCAATTGTAAGTGACAATAATAGATTTATTACCAGGCTGTGAGTGAGACCCTCGATGTGTTCTGAGCCGAGGTATCCTGCAAGGTCAGGATACCTTTTTTAACTCATGGAAGTTCTTGCTGGTTCCTGCAGCAGCTTTGGGAGGTGAGAAGTGGCAGCAGAGCACTGAATTCACATCGAGCTGTGGGGCTGGAGCTGAGTGAGCTGAGTGCAGGAGTCAGAGTCAGCTACTGGTGACAGAGACTGTGTAATACAAGAGTGCTGCTGCTAAAGGGTGACAGTGGAAGTGTAATCAGAGAAACATCAAATGAGGGCCAGGCCTTGGTGAAATCACTGTGAATGAGCTGTTCCAGCAGTTTTGCCTGAAGCTGAGTTTTTTTAATACAGGTGAACCTGAGGTTACTCAATTTTCAAGGCAGTTGCTCAGCTGGGTTTGGTTTTCAAATGAATTATCAAGGCCATTGTAATTCAAAGAGTGAAATCAGGGTGGGAAGAAGTTTGTGTTCTTTTTTTTTTTCAGAATCAGACCTTGCAGTTGTTTTGTCAAGCACTAACACTGGGTTTTAAGAATATACTGAGTGCCTCCCCTTCATGGGATCACAGAATGGTTTGGGCTGGAAGGCAAATTAAAGCTCATCCAGTTCCACCTCCTGCCACAGACAGGGACACCTCCCACTATCCCAGGGTGATCCAAGCCCTGTCCAGCCTGGCCTTGGCACTTCCAGGGATCCAGGGGCAGCCACAGCTGCTCTGGGCACCCTGTGCCAGGGCCTCCCCACCCTCACAGGGAACAATTCCTTCCCAATATCCCATCTCTCCCTGCCCTCTGGCAGTGGGAAGCCATTCCCTGTGTCCTGTCCCTCCATCCCTTGTCCCCAGTCCCTCTCCATCTCTCCTGGAGCCCCTTTAGTCCCTGCAAGGGGCTCTGAGCTCTTCCTGGATCCTTCTCTTCTCCAGGTGAACACCCCCAGCTCTCCCAGCCTGGCTCCAGAGCAGAGATTTTAGATGGATGCATTCCATGGAATAAAGGAAGCAATGAATTAGCAGTGGCCACCAGGAAATGCAACAATTCCTGCAGCTCAGCCCTTTAGCACACCCAGGGAAGCTTCCATCAGCTTTCTGTGATATGATGTGGGAACAAACCAGCATATATTTGGTATTAGGGAAAAGAGATTGAAAAGCTGGAGTTCCCAAGAGCATTCCAAAAGCAAGGAGGTGAAGTGGTCAGGATTGTATTTGGCAAAGCTGGAGGAAGGGCTGTTCACAGACCTCTGGGATCTGCCTTTCTGAGTGGTTAATTCCATGAAGGAATGCCTGGCAGCAGGAATTCACAACCTTCATCTGTGGCTTTATCTGACGTGCTGTGTGAATTCAGAAAAGGCTTTGCCTGGGAGATGGCTTCTCATGTGATTTTTTGCTGGGAGAAGTTAAATAGCTCTTTTAAAATGAGATTGTTTTTATTAAAGCAATACAATAGTCAATAAAAAAATAACACCTGCTTTCTCCTCTTCAAATTATGTCTAATTCAGAGCTTTATGTGTCAAATTATCTCTGCTTCACTCTGCTGTGAATGGCAACAACTTGATTCCTGATTGATGGTGGTGGCTCTTGTGGAGACAAGCAAAGCTGATCTGATAAGCTGAGCCATTCTTTGGTTTGTAATCACTTTTCTGTGCTGCAGAGATACCCTTTGTATGTTCATCCCTCTCAGAGAAAGCTGCATTTGGCTACAGATGAGGAGGTTTTGTGTGAGCAGTTGTGAACTCTTTTCATGTCACTGTAACTGCAGAAAATTTGACTTTGCCACTCTGAGAAAATTCGGGCACCTCACAGCAGGAAAATCTCTCAAAACTAATCCTAATCCATTTCTTGATGACAGTGGCAGCAAGATAAAAGCATTAATGGCATGAACTTAGGATGAACTTGTGGATGTGTCTACCTGGACTTCAGCAAAGTCTTTGACACCCTCTCTCATGGCTTATTCTGGGAAAATCCAGCAGCTCATGGCCTGGAACGTTCCCTTGGGGCTGGGTTAAGAACTGGCTGAGTCTGGGCATGGGGAGTGCTGGGGAATGATGCTGCACTTGGGGGCAACAGCCCCCTGCAGCTCCAGGCTGGGGCAGAGGGGCTGGAAAAGACCCTGGGAGTGATGGCTGGACATGAGCCAGGTGTGCCCAGGTGGGCAAGAGGCCAATGGGCCCTGGGCTGTGCCAGCTCTGGGGTGGCAGCAGGGCCAGGGAAATCACTGTCCCCCTGTGCTGGCACTGCTGGGGCTCCTCCAGTGCTGGGGGCAGCTCTGGGACCCTCCTGACAGCAGAGACCTGGAGGGGCTGGAGGTGTCCAGGGTAGGGAACGGAGCTGGGAAGGGGCTGGAGCCCCAGGAGAGGCTGAGGGAGCTGGGAAAGGGGCTCAGCCTGGAGCAAAGGAGGCTCAGGGGGACCTTGTGGCTCTGCACAACTCCCTGACAGGAGGAGGCAGCCAGGGGGGTCGGGCTCTGCTCGCAGGGAACAGGGACAGGAGAGGGAACGGCCTCAGACTGTGCCAGGGGAGGTTTAGTTTGGACATCAGGAATAATTTCTTCATGGAAAAGGGGATTAGATGTTGGAAGTGCCTTCCCAGGGAGGTGGTGAATTCCTTAAAGCCCATTTCATTCCACCCCCTGCCATGGGCAGGGACACCTCCCACTATCCCAGGTTGCTCCAAGCCCTGTCCAACCTGGCCTGGGACACTTCTGGGGATGGGCATTCCCTGAGGCAGAGAAGTGCCACCATCCCACACCGAGTGCATCCTGCTGCTATTCCTGTTCCTCAGCACATGATGCTTATTTTTATTAATACTGAGAAAGGCAAGACTGGTTTTTTTATATCTTTTAATTCTGCATTTATTGTCCTCACTTGATAAAGGCCAGGCATTTCACTTGGCCCTTTGACTGTTGCAAATACAGCTGGTCCTGCATTTGGAATTAGAACCAGGAACAGCAGGATGAAATCATACTTTGTATTTTGCAATCATTTTTTCATCTGGGAGGTCATGGGGGTCACTGAAGGAGCCGTTTGCTTTATTGCACTGGGAACGTGAAGTTTATATTGGACATTTAAACTAATGCTAGAAATTGCCCTGTAATAAACTAATGTAAATATCAAATGGATTTGACTCTAAGAGTGGGTTGTAAATAAAACATTTCCTGCTTTGTGTGCTTTGCCCTGTTCAGCCTGCCATTAATGTAAAAACACGCTGGATTTGTGTAGACATCCCATTTTCATGTCCTTAGGCAGATGAATTCTCAGTCTCCAGGGCAGATCTCTGTGTTGCTTCAGAAAATGAAGATTTAAAGGGCTGAGCTGTTGTTTGAGGGGTCCTACCCTGAGTGACCTGGCTCCAGCTTGGCACAGCTCCCTGCTGGGTCTGGGTCACACCAGTGCCAAGGAACAGCAGTGGAATGTGCACTGATGCCAACACAGAGGTCAAATCCCTTCCCATCAGCCTGGAAATGTTCTCTCACATAGTTCAGTGGCATCTGGGATTCTCCTGAAGGGCTTCTAGTCCAGGCTTTTGAATTTCTTGATCTCGATTATGCATCTGTTACAGCGCTCTGGAAGTGCCACGAGCACGTTAAATGTCAGGGGCATAAATGTGATAATAATCTTAATAATGGTGGTTTGAGTGTACACAGGATTTACAGGGAGCAAGATGGAATTCCTCTTCAGGAAGCTCTCAAGGAGTTTAGTTTAACTGAGAAATTACTTAGGGAGAGGACAGGGTAAAATAGAAAAAAGTCAAGGTAAAAGGAAGAAGATGGTCATTAGCTGGTGCTGTTCTTGTTCTCTTTGGGTTGAACACAGCCTTTAAAACTGACCTAAGCCAAAATTTCCAGGAAATAAACCTGAGAAATCATCTCCAGCTGTGTTCAGTCTCATTATGTGTCAAAGTGTTGTGCCTTAATTCTGCTCTGCCCTTTGGATCCATCCATGCCCAGGTGAAGAATAAGGTTTGTGGTGGAACTCTCTGCATGGACTGAGAGGGGGAGAGAGATTGGCCTGGCTTGAGGTTTCCATACAAATTAAAAAATTCAGGAAAAAGCCTTTTTTAAAGTGACATGTGTGTTTTTAATGAGCATGGGAGCATTACTTCTGCTCTCCAAATAGTTTGTTTATCCCAAGTGCAGAGCTATGGGATCCAAGAACCCTCCTCAAACCTTGTTTTCTCAGGGACAGAAGTGTGCCTGAGCCAGGATTCAAATGAGTACTCATGGAACACTTTCCCATTGTTTATCCAACTCTGAAATACAAAGCAAAAAATGTGTCTGAGCATGATGACACTTCAGGAAGTTCTGAGCTTCACAAAGCTCTCATGTGGAAATGACAGATACTCAACATTTATAGAATATCCTGCTCAGGCCTCTGAATATGGACATAGGAGGCTCCACTTAAACACTCAGGTCCCCATGATTTGATAACAAGATGGTTGATAACCAATTGTATTGACAATTCATCCCTGCTGAAGTTGTTTTCCAGCTCATGTTACCATTTGCTTAAATAACTCTCAAGATTCTCTCACAGGACCCAGTGCAGATCATCCAAAAGCTGCAAATCCAGAGCAACACCGTTCGAATCCATGGAATTACTTTGGATTTCCAGTAATGCATTTTAGATAAAAATCTGGCCCAGGAGATTGGTTCCTCTCAGTATTTCTGTTACCCAAAGAACTGTCATAGAGTTGTGTGTATTATTTTGTGTTTGAAGTGTGTCACTCCATCAAAGAGAGCTCTCAGCTTTGGGGAAAACAAGTCAATACTTCCTGGAAGGAAAAATCAGAGGATGCTTTAGCCAGCAATGTTGGCATGTCTGGTTTGATCTTGTGATCTTTTCCCATCAAAGTTTTTTCCTCCTTTATTTATTTTCACAGAACTCTTGTAGATTGGTCTTTCCTTTTGTTTTGTTATGGAATCACAGACACCCAAAATGGTTTGGGTTGAAAGGGACCCTAAAGCCCATCCCATTCCATCCTCTGGGCAGAGGGCACCTTCCACCATCCCAGGGTGCTCCAAGCCCTGTCCAGCCTGGCCTTGGACACTTCCAGGGATCCAGGGGCAGCCACAGCTTCTCTGGGAATCCTGTGCCAGGGCCTCCCCACCCTCACAGGAAAGAATCTTCTGTCATTTGATCTTGTGCCAAATCCTTTTCTTCCTGTTTCCACATTTTCCTCAGTCTTCAGATTTTCCATGTTTTTCCCTCAGGCCCGTGTTTCTGAAAACCCTTTTTATTTTAAATCCTTGCAGATAAAGGCAAACTTGGGTTTTTTTTCTAGCTGGCTTTTATTAGGTGTCATTTACTCACTGGGTCTGAAAGTGAATCCAGCTACCCAACATAAGGTGGACAAAATATATTCCCTCTTCCTGCTGCCCAAAGCATCCCAAGACACCTCCTAGGGCAGGGCCATGGAGTTATGTGCAGGGAGGGTCACAAAGGCTGGGAAATCACCTTCAGTGACTTCCTGCTTCAAGCCTCAGTATTAAATCCAGTATTTAATCCTGACCTTTCCCCCAGCAAGCAGCTTCCTGTGGATTTTTGGGGTTAATGTATTTCCATTGTGGCTGCTCCTTTCTCCTGTGCTTTGGTTATTTTTAGTCAGCTCAGTTAAACCAGGTCTTTTTCAGGTTTTAAAGGAGTTGTATTTAAGGTGTCCACAGAAGAAAAAAACTCCTTTACACATCAAGAACCTTTGTGAAGTGGTGGGGAAGGGCAGGAGGAAGAGCTGGAAGTATCCAGACAATGGGTAAAGTTGGAATTTTGGATTTTTTCAGGGAAGCCATGGAGGCAATTTGAGATTTAACTCCATTCCAATGACTCAGTGGTCCAGGGCTGTAACTCTGACCTTCACATGATCTCCCATTTGTACCAGCACTAATTCAAAAAATATTCCTAAGCCTTGATCACTGCAATTCACAAAAATCCTGGTGAAAGTCCATCTTAATCCAGTTATCATTCCCTATATCAGTGCCATTTTTGCACTTGTTTTTTTTTTAATTAAAACAATTATTTGATACTTAATCAAACACAAAATATTCACTGCATTGGATCTGCAAATTTTCCTGTGTCAGCTGAACTCGTAATGGCATCAAAGACAGATGTTGAGTTTATATTTGACCTGTTTTCTACAAAAACATTGGTTGCCACTAATTATATTCCCTATCATTTCAGTGTAATTTCTTTTTTAGGGGAGTGATTTTGTTTATTTTGGGGGTTTTTGTTTGTTTTTTTGTGTTTTGGTTTGGTTTTACTCATATACAAATTGGCCCAATGTTGTTTGTGTTGTCTTATTTTCCCTTTGGAAGTGCTCAGGGAATTGGTGCTCATTTTCTTTTCTAAAATTTTCAATGTTAATCAGCTACTGATTATGTGAAACCCACATTGTCCTCAAAAAGCTGAAAAATTAGACAAATCTGGGTTTATTGGCCAGTGCTTCATGCTGAAGGACACCCAAACTTCAAGGTTTTTGTACTCGTTAAAGATACCATTCTAGATTTTTTTTTAATATGGAAAACACAATATTAGAATTTATATATTTACTTATTAAATATTTAATAAATAGAGTTGTATTTATCACAAATGGCTGAGTGGTTATCCTAGAAATTTAGAAAAATCAGTTTTCTCCAGCAATGACAACTTTCAGCCCAAACCATGAAGTTTTGTGGAGATTAAAGCACCCAAGGAAAAATTCTGGAGTAAAAAAAGAGGAGTTGGAAAATTGCAGTGAGAGATTGTAGCATCCCTTCTCCTTCTCCACACACACACACACACACACACAAATGTGCACTTTTAACATCATCATCATTTTATTTTCTGTAATATTTTTTATTTTTATCTCAATCAGCTAATTATATCCTGGCTGGTAATTTTTCATCCAGCTCTTCTTGCTGTTATATGTATGTGGCTGCTATTTTATGTGCCAACAATCCTAGGAAATATATTTCCCCATTATCCCATGAATTATTATCATAGGAAAAACCTTCAGTGCAAAATTAGGGGATTTTCCAGGGCTGGAGAAATCCTGATTTCTTTCATTGCCCTCTAGTGGGCTCGAGCTCTTCTGCAAGGGCAGGGAACGAGGAGCTTTCCCCTTCTCTTTGTGCCACACAAACCATCAGGTTTTGTGTAATTTCAGTTATTTGTCCCTATTTGTGTGATTCCCAGAGCACCATTTCATGGATCAGACACAGCAGAATTATTCCCTTGGGGTTTATAAATTCTGACAAAAAGGGGATTCTGTGCTTTTCATATTTTGCTGTGGAAAGCAGAAGATGGGCACTGCCCAGATGAGCATTGCCCAGGTGAGTTTTGGGAGGGACACTCAGAGATGTTGGGCTGGCATTGAAATATTTACAACCTGAAGAAGGAGAGATCAGGTTTTTATCATTTCCTGCTGTTGTAGCTGTGTTGAATTGTGAGTTCATCTCACAGCCCAGGTGAAGGAGGGCTTGGCAAATGTTCAATCCCATTTATTTATGGAAGAATCCTCGAGTAGCTTGGGTTGGAAGGGACCTGAAAGATGATTTAGTCCCATCCCCTGCCATGGGCAGGGACACCTTCCACCATCCCAGGCTGCTCCAAGCCCTGTCCAACCTGGCCTTGGACACTTCCAGGGATCCAGGGGCAGCCACAGCTTCTCTGGGCACCCTCCCCACCCTCTCAGGGAACAATTCCTTCCCAATATCCCATCCATCCCTGCTCTCTGGCAGTGGGAAGCCATTCCCTGTGTCCTGTCCCTCCAGGCCCTTGAGGCAAAGAGATTAATTTTGAACAGAACGATCAAAGGAAATCAAACACAGCTCCAGACTTGTTATTATTTTTTATTTTGAATTAGCAAATGATTTACAAATGTATACCCTATCAGAATATATTATGGCTTGCTGGTCTTAAAATATGAGTGACTTTTTGGTGTAAAATCCTTGTTTAATGCATGTTGGCTTTATACAAAGTCATATTTCTGCACTATCCTGGAAAGAGTGGAAAGGAAAAAGCTCTGAAGGGCATTTTGGAAATGACAGAATAATTCTGTCTCAGATACTTGGTTTAGGTCAGGCATTGATTTACATCATCATGAGAAAATCACAGTTTTCATTACAGAGCAGAGCACAAAGGAGTCAAGCACCTGTGCAAGAGGCAAAAGCAGCTTTGTTTAGAATCATGGAATCATGGGATTGTTTAGGTTGGAAAAGCCCTCAGAGATCATCCAGTCCAACCACCCCAGCACTGCCAAGGCCACCACTGAGCCCTGTCCCCAAGTGCCACATCCACAGGGCTTTGAAATCCCCCCAGGGATGGGGACTCCAGCACTGCCCTGTGCAGCTGTGCCAGGGCTGGACAACCCTTTCCAGTAAGAAATTATTCCCAATATCCAATCTAAACCCCCCAGTGCAACCTGAGGCCATTTCCTCTTGTCCTGTATGATGGATTCACCATCCACAAACAATGGTTGTGTATCCAGTGATGTGATGGGTGTCACATTTGCTGCCTTCCAGTGGACTGGAATCTCCCTGGTTTGCCAGGATGTTGAGAAATGATGGGATGTGACTCAGGGACGTTCAGCTCAGCTCCCTCAGCACCTTTGGGTGGATCCCATCCAACCCCATGGGCTTGTCTTGGTGGTGTAGGAGGTTGATGACTGCCTTGGATTACAGGATTCATTCTGCTCCCTGTTTCTGTCTGGAGAACAACTGGTCTGGCTGCTAAAGACTGAGGCAAAGAAGGCATTAAGTGCCCCCACCTGCTCCTCATCCTTTGCTGTTCCATCCCCTGTATCCAGGAAAGGATGGAGATTTGTACATCCGTGTTTGCAGATGTGCATTGAGAGCAGCAGGGGAAAAATCCTGCAGCTTTGCACTTTCCTTCAGGAATGACTCACTCCCTCTGCTGGGAACATTTCATTCTGAACGTGTGATGCTGCTTTCCCTCCTCCTCCTCCTCCTCCTCCTGCATCCACCCCCCTCCCCACATTCCCCTTCCTGCTGCTCCATGTGTGACATCTGCTCCATGTGCTGCAGAGCAGCACTTTGGTTTCTATGGCAGCTGCTGTAGCCACTGGACCCATGGACTGGGAGGGAGAGGAGATCAAAAATGCTCCAAGTGGCCGGATTCAGGTGTGGGATGTCCATTCTCCCTTGGCCAGAAGGCTGGGATATGCTGGGAGAAGGTGTCCC